>JAVLUX010000046.1:5432500-6037500 GCA_032164185.1 Moxostoma hubbsi
TCTGTAAGTAGGATGTAAGTACGTTATAAAGTTTACTGGTTTCCCTTTTTGTGTCTCTAATTTGACCTGATAATTTGAAGAACACATTTATTTGGTTGTGGTCTGAAAGGGGCGATTGCTGTATGACAGATGTGCAGGTCATTTATGTATGTATCACCAGGCATTCAGGATTCTTGAGAGTCTCCTTTTTCAGTAGCTTCATTGCCTGGCCTGTTGAATTGTCTGGGGATTGATAAGAGTTGGTCTTTGAGGTGTTGGACTTGCCTGGTGATGCTCCTTTCTTTATTTTCAGCATCCTCCTTTACTTTGGCTAACTGAGCACGTAGCACACTGTTCTCATGTTTGAGTGCCACTAGACTTCCTCTGAGGTCAGATGCCAAAGCCTGGTTTTCTTTCTTGAACTGCTTGAGTTCCTCTTTCAGCTGCTAGACAGTACTCTTGGGGAGTCAGACATCCTGGCTTGGGTCTGTTCTTTGAATTCAGCAAAGGCCATCTCTAGCAGGGCCATACTCTTCTTTAGCTGGTTGGTAAAGCTGGCAGGTGTAGGAGGGGCAGACAATTTGTTGGGGTTCTCTGCTGCTCTCATCATCTTCACTGTCAGAAGGGTCATTTACCCTCTTGGTGTTCACTTTAGCTTTCAACAGGGAGAATACCTCTTCAAAAGACTCCAGGTTTGCTTCACTCCCTTTGACATGACCTTTTATATATATATATAATGTGTGTGTGTGTGTGTGTGTATATTTATGTACACACACACACACACACACACATATATTGTATGTGTAAAAAAACATATATGTGTATTTATGTGTATTTAAAACATATAAATACAAACATAAATACATATATACATAAATATTTATATGTACTTATATGTTTTTATGTATATATGTATGAATATATATATATATATATATATATATATATATATATATATATATATATATATATATATATATATATATATATATGTGTGTGTGTGTACGTATATATGTGTTTGTTTGTGTATTTATGTATGTATGTGTGTGTATGAACATGTATATGTGTTTATATATGTGTTTGTGTGTGTGTATGTACCTCAACATTTACATTAATGAATTGGCGGTGCAGTTGGAACAGTCTACAGCCCTTGGACTCACGCTGCAAGACAAGGACATCAAGTTTTTGCTCTTTTTAGATGACCTGTTGCTGCTGTCACCCACCCCCAGTGACTACAGCAGCATGTGTACCTACTGGAGAGCTACTGCCATAACTGGGCCCTTGCAGTCAACCTGAAGAAAGACAAAAATAATGGTTTTTCAGAAAAAGCCTAGATGTTAGGAACACAGATACAGTTTCTCTCTAGGCAGCACTTCACTAGAGCACACTATGCAGTTTCTTACCTGATTATCAGTGGATCAGGGAGTTTCAGTAAGGCAGAGAATGCACTTAACGTAAACTCGAAGAGCTCTTTTACGCTATTAAGGAAATGTTCTGTAATACTGAATTACCAATTCCAATCTGGTGTAAGATCTTTGATAGTGTCATACAGCCCATAGCGCTGTATGGAAGTAAGGTATGGGTTCCACCCAGTGATCTCTACTACACATGATGGGACAATTATCCAACAGAAAGACAGAATTTTTCAAAATAATTTTGAAATTACAAAGGAAAACCCATTAATGCATGTAAATTTAGGACGATTCCCACTGATCATTAACACAAAAAAGCTCTCTAAATTTTTGGAATCATTTAAAATCAAGTTCCACAGAATCGCTACAATACAAAGCGCTACAAACCCAAGAACTGATTCCTGATAGCAGTCCCCTCAGTCAGCTGGTTCTGAGACTGTTAACACTACTAATCTCAAATCTCCTATCTGGAACATTGGGAACAAGAAACTAAAACACAAATCAAATTAGAGTTTCCGGACTCTACAATCAAAGTATGAATTGAAAGAGTATCTCCTGACTGTCAGAGATACAAAGCAGAGACAGATCCTGAGCAAGTACAGGCTCAGTGAGCACAGTTTCTCCATCGAGAGAGGCAAACACAGAAAAACATGGTTTCCCAGATATGAAAGGGTGTGTGCTCACTGTACGACAGGTGAAGTTGAGAGAGAGGTGCACTGTCTCCTTCACTGCCCAAAATTACAAGAGTCAAGGAACGTTTATATGTCCTTAACAGCATTGACAAATTTACAAATTTACCATGACAGAACAAGAACAAATTAATCTAATACTTTGGGAGGGATACATTTTAACGTGCAAGATACGTTTAACGTGTCACAGCCTGAGAGACAGTGGGTGAATCTGTGTTATGTGTTCTACCCCCATATGTCACCCTAATGTTCATCACAGTGACCCACAGTTTATGTGTGTATATTCATTTATGTGTAAGTATATGTCAGTTTTTTTAAACACTGTGGTGTTCAGCAGTTCTGAACCTATTCTGTATTTATTTTTATTATTTGTTTTTATATGTATAAACAACCTGTGTGTGAGGACACATCCTGGTCCACAACCACCACATCGGCCTCCACCACCTCTATAATGGAATACATCTACACAAAGACAGTGTGTTCAAAAAACATAAAGGATGCTGCCCTGGGCCGCAATCCAACATCACTTAACCCCTTTCCAACACTACCGAGAGTAAAGATAACAGCTGGACATGCAACTTACGTCGTCCAATACCACCAACACCTATCTGAGGCTCTTTAAACACCTGTAAATACTGCCCCACATACCTGCCCCACATCCACCTGCTGGCCATCAACACCCCACAAGGAAAAGGAAACAAAAAACTGCCCCAAACAAGGAGAGACCCCCACAGCAGAGAGCACAGAGATAAGCTGAAGCTGTGTCCCGACCACCTGCCACACTCACGACCAGTGAGCTGGGGCACATTGAGATGCTACAAACACTGTGCAACCAGCTTTTACAAAGATAAGAACAAAATTCAAACACACTTACAAATACACACACTGGTTAGTGTTAGTAGTTAACCGGGTTATTGATTCTCAGAACCAGCTGACTGAGGGGACTGTTATCAGGATTCAGTTCTTGGGTTTCTAGCGCTTTATAATGTATAATATAATAATATACAATGACTCTATGGGACTTGATTTTAAATGCATCCAGTAATGTAGAGATATTTTTTGTATGTTAATGATCAATGGGAATCGTCCTAATTCTGCACTAAATGCATTATTGGGAGTTATCCTTTGCAATTTCAGAATTAATTTGCAGAATCTTCAGGGCTTCTGTTGGATGTTTGTCCCATCTAGTGTAGTTCTGATCACTGAGTGGACCCCATACCTCACTTCCATACAGTGCTATGGGCTGTACGACACTATCAAAGATCTTACACCAGATTGGAATTGGTTATTCAGTATTATATAGAACTTTCTCTTAATAGAGCTCTTCGAGCTTTTACTTTAAGTGTATTCACTGCCTTACTGAAACTCCCTGATGCAGTGATAATCAGCCCAAGGTATGTATACTGCATAGTGTGCTCTAGTGCGGTGCTGCCTAAAGAGAACTGGTATTTGTGTTCCTGACATCTGGGCTTTTTCTGAAACGCCGTAATATTTGTCTTCTTCAGGTTTACTGCCAGGGCCCAGTTTTTGCTGTAGTTCCTGTGGGGTGGGTGAAAGCAGCACCAGGTCATCTGCATAGAGCAAAAAATTGATGTCTTTGTCTTGCAGCGTGAGTCCAGGGACTGTTCCAACTGCACCGCTAATTCATTAATTTTGATGAGTGTTGGTCTAGTGAATGCACTGAAGGCATAGTCAGGAGACCTGTCTCACTCCTCTCTTCTGGGAGAAGAACTCTGTTTGTTTGTTGCCAATTTTTATTGCACATTTGTTGTCCGAATACATCGATTTAACGTTGTCATAAACTTTACCCCCTACACCACTTTGTAATAATTTGTAATGTAGTCCTTCGTGCCAGATAGAATCAAATGCTTTTTTGAAATCAACAAAGCATGCAAATATTTTCCCTTGTTTTTCCCTTGTTTGGTGTTTATTGATTAGGGTGTATAGAGTGTAAATGTGGTACGTAGTTCTATAATTTGGAAGGAAGCCAATTTGACTCTAGGTCAGGACATTGTGTTCGTTAAGGAAGTTCCCAGATTACTGCTCACACAAATGCCACTGAAATTATTCGGGGGTAATAAGTCCTTGGCTCCAGATGTCAGGGAAACCGCATGAACTAAGTACAGGGTTGAATAATTTGAGCACAGCCATCTGCAGGTCAGGTGTGCTGTGTTTCAGCATTTCACCTAAAATGTTGTCAGCACCACAAGATCGTTTGCACTTTTGGTTTTTAAGTTTTTGGATTAATTGTGTGATTGGAAAGTCCATTGGATTCTGGTTATTTTTTATTGTGTTTTAATATATTTGTAGTTTTTGTTTGACCCGTTTATAATTGTAATTTAGTTGTTTTGGTGTGATTTCCATTTTGGATTCGCAAATCTTGTTGTGCTCAAATTATTCCACTTATCCCAGAACAGATTTTGATTTATTGATTGTTCAATTTCATGTAAGCTTTTGGTGAGATGGAGATGCTTTTATACTTTGATTGTTTGTTTGTATTGTTGTAATTTGGAGCAGTAGTCAATTCTTATGTCTGTTTTTTTAGGTTCATTATGTTTCTGATTTGATAATTTTCTGAGTTGTTTTCTTAATGTTTTGCAAACTTTTCCGTTTTGGATGTTTTTTTAAGGATGTTTTTTGCCTTTTTCAACTCCGTTTTACATGCTGTTTTTTTAAATATATTATTGATTTCACACAGGATTGCAAGGGGCCTTATGAGTATCACTTTGATTACTGCCTAGCAACAAGATGGGGTTACCCTAGCAACCAAGTAACAAATCACATATCTCTGCACCAGAAAATCGTAGAGACTTCCTGTTTCACTTATTTTACTCAGGATAGCAAGGAGTCTTGAAAAGTATAAATCTTGTAACTGCCTCGCAACCACATGTGCTTACCCTAGCACAGACCTTTAGACTAATCCCGAAAAGTGTGCTATATCTTTTTTAAACGATGTTCGCACAGTGTACGGAAAAGCGTCCAAAAAAGTCTGATTGACTTAACATTGTTTTCACACACACACACACACAAAAGAGACTGTCAGCCCTGCGTCTCTCCCTCTCCCTCTCCCTCAGAGGATTTATATTATCAAGCAGCCAATAAGTAATGACATAAAATCTTCATAGCCACAGTATAAAAGCTTCCGGGTTGACTTTATTCACTCAGGATGGAAAGGAGGCATGATAAGTATCACCTTGTTATCTGCCTAGCAACCAGCCAGGGTTAACCTAGCAAGCAACAAATCACATATCTTCAAACCAGAACATCGTAGAGTCATAAGAGTTGACATATTTCACTCAGGATGGAAAGTAGCCTTGATATGTATTACTCTGGTAACTGCCTAGAAACCAGATGTGGTTACCCTAGCAACCAAGTAAAAAATTAAATATCTCTGCACCAGAAAATCGTAGAGACTTCCTGTTTCACTTATTTCACTCGTAGAGATTTAGGGGTTGTCATATTTCACACAGGATTGCAAGGAGCCTTATGAGTATCACTTTGGTAACTGCCTAGCAACCAGATGGGGTTACCCTAGCAACCAAGTAACAAATCACATATCTCTGCACCAGAAAATTGTAGAGACTTCCTGTTTCACTTATTTCACTCAGGATGGAAAGTAGACTTGATATGTATCACTCTGGTAACTGCCTAGCAACCAGATGTGGTTACCCTAGCAACCAAGTAACAAATAACATATCTCTGCAAAAGAAAATCATAAAGACTTCCAGGTTGACTTTATTCACTCAGGATGGAAAGGAGGCTTGATAAGTATCACCCTGGTAACTCCATAGCAACAAAACAGGGTTTCCCTAGCAACCAAGTAACAAATCACATATCTCTACACCAGAAAATCGTAGAGACTTTCTGTTTCACTTATTTCACTCAGGATGGAAAGTAGCCTTGATATGTATAACTCTGGTAAATGCCTAGCAACCAGATGGGGTTACCCTAGCAACCAAGTAAAAAAAAATCACATATCTCTGCACCAGAAAATTGTAGAGACTTCCTATTTCACTTATTTCGCTCAGGATTGAAAGTAGCCTTGATATGTATCACTCTGGTAACTGCCTAGCAACCAGATGTGGTTACCCTAGCAACCAAGTAACAAATCACATATCTCTGCACCAGAAAATCATACAGACTTCCTGTTTCACTTATTTCACTCAGGATGGAAAGTAGCCTTGATATGTATCACTCTGGTAACTGCCTAGCAACCAGATGTGGTTATCCTTGTAACCAAGTAACAAATCACAAATCTCTGCAACAGAAAATCATTGAGACTTCAGGGTTGACTTTGTTCACTCAGGATGGAAAGGAGGCTTCATATGTATCACCCTAGTAACTGCATAGCAACCAGACAGGGTTACCCTAGCACTCAAGTAACAAATCACATATCTCTGCACCAGAACATTGTAGAGACTTCCTGTTTCACTTATTTCACTCAGGATGGAAAGTAGCCTTGATATGTATAACTCTGGTACATGCCTAGCAACCAGATTTGTTTACCTTAGCAACCAAGTAACAAATCACAAATCTCTGCACCAGAAAATTGTAGAGACTTCCTGTTTCACTTATTTCACTCAGGATTGAAATTAGCCTTGATATGTATCACTCTGGTAACTGCCTAGCAACCAGATGTGTTTACCCTAGCAACCAAGTAACAAATCACATATCTCTGCACCAGAAAATCATGCAGACTTCCTGTTTCACTTATTTCAGTCAGGATGGAAAGTAGCATTGATATGTATCACTCTGGTAACTGCCTAGCAATCAGTTGTGGTTATCCTAGCAACCAAGTAACAAATCACATATCTCTGCCACAGAAAATCATAAAGACTTCCAGGCTGACTTTATTCACTCAGGATGGAAAGGAGGCTTGATAAGTATCACCCTGATAACTGCATAGCAACAAAACAGGGTTACCCTAGCAACCAAGTAACAAATCACATATCTCTGCACCATAAAATCGTAGACACATCCTGTTTCACTTATATAACTCAGGATTGAAAGTAGCCTTGATATGTATCACTCTGGTAGATGCCTAGAAACCAGATGTGTTTACCCTAGCAACCAAGTAACAAATAACATATCTTTGAACCATAACATTGTTTAGACTTTGGGGTTGACATACTTCACACAGGATTACAAGTTCTTTATGAGTATCAATTTGGTAACTGCCCAGCAACAAGATTTGGTTACCCTAGCAACAAAGTAACAAATCACCCTAGCAACAAAGTAACAAATCACATATCTCTGCAACAGAAAATCAAAGAAACTTCCGGGATGATTTTATTCACTCAGGATGGAAAGGAGGCTTGATAATTATCACCCTTGTAACTGCATAGCAACCAGACAGGGACAGCGTAGCAACCAAGTAACAAATCACATATCTCTGCACCAGAATATCAAACAGACTTCATGTTTCACTTATTTCACTCAGGATGGAAAGTTGCCTTGATATGTATCACTCTGGTAACTACCTAGCAACCAGATGTGGTTACCCTAGCAACCAAGTTACAAATCACATATCTCTGCGCCAGAAAATCATATAGACTTTCTGTTTCATTTATTTCACTCAGGATGGAAAGTAGCCTTGAAATGTATCACTCTGGTAACTGCCTAGCAACCAGATGTGGTTACACTAGCTACCAAGTAACAAATCATATATCTCTGCACCAGAAAATTGTAGAGACTTCCTGTTTCACTTTTTTCACTCAGGATGGAAAGTAGCCTTGATATGTATCACTCTGGTAACTGCCTAGCAACCAGATGTGGTTAGCCTAGCAACCAAGTAACAAATCACAAATCTCTGCAACAGAAAATCATACAGACTTCCTGTTTCACTTATTTAATTTAGGATGGAAAGTAGTCTTGATATGTATCACTCTGGTAACTGCCTAGCAATCAGTTGTGGTTATCCTAGCAACCAAGTAACAAATCACATATCTCTGCCACAGAAAATCATAAAGACTTCCAGGTTGACTTTATTCACTCAGGATGGAAAGGAGGCTTGATAAGTATCACCCTGATAACTGCATAGCAACAAAACAGGGTTACCCTAGCAACCAAGTAACAAATCACATATCTCTGCACCATAAAATCGTAGACACATCCTGTTTCACTTATATAACTCAGGATGGAAAGTAGCCTTGATATGTATCACTCTGGTAGCTGCCTAGCAACCAGATGTGGTTACCCGAGCAACCAAGTAACAAATCACATATCTCTGCACCAGAAAATTGTAGAGACTTCCTGTTTCACTTATTTCACTCAGGATGGAAAGTAGCCTTGATATGTATAACTCTGGTACATGCCTAGCAACCAGATGGGGTTACCTTAGCAACCAAGTAACAAATCACAAATCTCTGCACCAGAAAATTGTAGAGACTTCCTGTTTCACTTATTTCAGTCAGGATGGAAAGTAGCCTTGATATGTATCACTCTGGTAACTGCCTAGCAATCAGTTGTGGTTATCCTAGCAACCAAGTAACAAATCACATATCTCTGCCACAGAAAATCATAAAGACTTCCAGGTTGACTTTATTCACTCAGGATGGAAAGGAGGCTTGATAAGTATCACCCTGATAACTGCATAGCAACAAAACAGGGTTACCCTAGCAACCAAGTAACAAATCACATATCTCTGCACCATAAAATCGTAGACACATCCTGTTTCACTTATATAACTCAGGATTGAAAGTAGCCTTGATATGTATCACTCTGGTAGATGCCTAGAAACCAGATGTGTTTACCCTAGCAAACAAGTAACAAATAACATATCTTTGAACCAGAACATTGTTTAGACTTTGGGGTTGACATACTTCACACAGGATTACAAGGTCTTTATGAGTATCAATTTGGTAACTGCCCAGCAACCAGATTTGGTTACCCTAGCAACAAAGTAACAAATCACATATCTCTGCAACAGAAAATCATAGAAACTTCTGGGATGATTTTATTGACTCAGGATGGAAAGGAGGCTTGATAAGTATCACCCTTGTAACTGTATAGCAACCAGACAGGGATAGCGTAGCAACCAAGTAACAAATCACATATCTCTGCACCAGAATATCAAACAGACTTCCTGTTTCACTTATTTCACTCAGGATGGAAAGTTGCCTTGATATGTATCACACTGGTAACTGCCTAGCAACCAGATGTGGTTACCCTAGCAACCAAGTTACAAATCACATATCTCTGCGCCAGAAAATCGTATAGACTTTCTGTTTCAATTATTTCACTCAGGATGGAAAGTAGCCTTGAAATGTATCACTCTGGTAACTGCCTAGCAACCAGATGTGGTTATCCTTGCAACCAAGTAACAAATCACATATCTTTGAACCAGAACATCATAGAGACTTAGGGGTTGACGTATTTCACAAAGGATTGCAAGGAGCCTTATGAGTATCACCCTGATAAGTGCCTAGCAACGAGATGTGGTTACCCTAGCAACCAAGTAACAAATCACATATCTCTGCACCAGAAAATCATACAGACTTCCTGTTTCACTTATTTCACTCAGGATGGAAAGTAGCCTTGATATGTATCACTCTGGTAACTGCCTAGCAACCAGATGTGGTTATCCTTGTAACCAAGTAACAAATCACAAATCTCTGCAACAGAAAATCATTGAGACTTCAGGGTTGACTTTGTTCACTCAGGATGGAAAGGAGGCTTCATATGTATCACCCTAGTAACTGCATAGCAACCAGACAGGGATACCCTAGCAACAAAGTAACAAATCACATATCTCTGCACCAGAAAATCGTAGACACTTTCTGTTTCACTTATTTCACTCAGGATGGAAAGTAGCCTTGATATGTATCACTCTGGTAGATGCCTAGAAACCAGATGTGTTTACCCTAGCAACCAAGTAACAAATCACATATCTTTGAACCATAACATTGTTTAGACTTTGGGGTTGACATACTTCACACAGGATTACAAGTTCTTTATGAGTATCAATTTGGTAACTGCCCAGCAACCAGATTTGTTTACCCTAGCAACAAAGTAACAAATCACCCTAGCAACAAAGTAACAAATCACATATCTCTGCAACAGAAAATCAAAGAAACTTCCGGAATGATTTTATTCACTCAGGATGGAAAGGAGGCTTGATAAGTATCACCCTTGTAACTGCATAGCAACCAGACAGGGACAGCGTAGCAACCAAGTAACAAATCACATATCTCTGCACCAGAATATCAAACAGACTTCCTGTTTCACTTATTTCACTCAGGATGGAAAGTTGCCTTGATATGTATCACTCTGGTAACTACCTAGCAACCAGATGTGGTTACCCTAGCAACCAAGTTACAAATCACATATCTCTGTGCCAGAAAATCGTATAGACTTTCTGTTTCAATTATTTCACTCAGGATGGAAAGTAGCCTTGAAATGTATCACTCTGGTAACTGCCTAGCAACCAGATGTGGTTACACTAGCTACCAAGTAACAAATCATATATCTCTGCACCATAAAATTGTAGAGACGTCCTGTTTCACTTATTTCACTCAGGATGGAAAGTAGCCTTGATATGTATCACTCTGGTAACTGCCTAGCAACCAGATGTGGTTACCCTAGCAACCAAGTAACAAATCACATATCTCTGCACCAGAAAATCATACAGACTTCCTGTTTCACTTATTTAATTTAGGATGGAAAGTAGTCTTGATATGTATCACTCTGGTAACTGCCTAGCAATCAGATGTGGTTATCCTTGCAACCAAGTAACAAATCACATATCTCTGCACCAGAAAATCATAGAGACTTCCAGGTTGACTTTATTCACTCAGGATGGAAAGGAGGCTTGATAAGTATCACCCTGATAACTGCATAGCAACAAAACAGGGTTACCCTAGCAACCAAGTAACAAATCACATATCTCTGCACCATAAAATCGTAGACACATCCTGTTTCACTTATATAACTCAGGATGGAAAGTAGCCTTGATATGTATCACTCTGGTAGCTGCCTAGCAACCAGATGTGGTTACCCTAGCAACCAAGTAACAAATCACATATCTCTGCACCAGAAAATCATACAGACTTCCTGTTTCACTTATTTCACTCAGGATGGAAAGTAGCCTTGATATGTATCACTCTGTTAACTGCCTAGCAACCAGATGTGGTTATCCTTGTAACCAAGTAACAAATCACAAATCTCTGCAACAGAAAATCATTGAGACTTCAGGGTTGACTTTGTTCACTCAGGATGGAAAGGAGGCTTCATATGTATCACCCTAGTAACTGCATATCAACCAGACAGGGTTATCCTAGCAACAAAGTAACAAATCAAATATCTCTGCACCAGAAAATCGTAGACACTTTCTGTTTCACTTATTTCACTCAGGATGGAAAGTAGCCTTGGTAAGATTCACTCTGGTATCTGCCTAGCAACCAGATGTGGTTACCCTAGCACTCAAGTAACAAATCACATATCTCTGCACCAGAAAATTGTAGACTTCCTGTTTCACTTATTTCACTCAGGATGGAAAGTAGCCTTGAAATGTATAACTCTGGTACATGCCTAGCAAGCAGATGGGGTTACCTTAGCAACCAAGTAACAAATCACAAATCTCTGCACCAGAAAATTGTAGAGACTTCCTGTTTCACTTATTTCACTCAGGATTGAAATTAGCCTTGATATGTATCACTCTGGTAACTGCCTAGCAACCAGATGTGTTTACCCTAGCAACCAAGTAACAAATCACATATCTCTGCACCAGAAAATCATGCAGACTTCCTGTTTCACTTATTTCAGTCAGGATGGAAAGTAGCCTTGATATTTATCACTCTGGTAACTGCCTAGCAAACAGTTGTGGTTATCCTAGCAACCAAGTAACAAATCACATATCTCTGCCACAGAAAATCATAAAGACTTCCAAGTTGACTTTATTCACTCAGGATGGAAAGGAGGCTTGATAAGTATCACCCTGATAACTGCATAGCAACAAAACAGGGTTATCCTAGCAACCAAGTAACAAATCACATATCTCTGCACCTTAAAATCGTAGACACATCCTGTTTCACTTATATAACTCAGGATTGAAAGTAGCCTTGATATGTATCACTCTGGTAGATGCCTAGAAACCAGATGTGTTTACCCTAGCAACCAAGTAACAAATAACATATCTTTGAACCATAACATTGTTTAGACTTTGGGGTTGACATACTTCACACAGGATTACAAGTTCTTTATGAGTATCAATTTGGTAACTGCCCAGCAACAAGATTTGGTTACCCTAGCAACAAAGTAACAAATCAACCTAGCAACAAAGTAACAAATCACATATCTATGCAACAGAAATTCAAAGAAACTTCCGGGATGATTTTATTCACTCAGGATGGAAAGGAGGCTTGATAAGTATCACCCTTGTAACTGCATAGCAACCAGACAGGGACAGCGTAGCAACCAAGTAACAAATCACATATCTCTGCACCAGAATATCAAACAGGCTTCCTGTTTCACTTATTTCACTCAGGATGGAAAGTTGCCTTGATATGTATCACTCTGGTAACTACCTAGCAACCAGATGTGGTTACCCTAGCAACCAAGTTACAAATCACATATCTCTGCGCCAGAAAATCGTATAGACTTTCTGTTTCAATTATTTCACTCAGGATTGAAAGTAGCCTTGATATGTATCACTCTGGTAACTGCCTAGCAACCAGATGTGTTTACCCTAGCAACCAAGTAACAAATCACATATCTCTGCACCAGAAAATAATGCAGACTTCCTGTTTCACTTATTTCAGTCAGGATGGAAAGTAGCCTTGATATGTATCACTCTGGTAACTGCCTAGCAATCTGTTGTGGTTATCCTAGCAACCAAGTAACAAATCACATATCTCTGCCACAGAAAATCATAAAGACTTCCAGGTTGACTTTATTCACTCAGGATGAAAAGGAGGCTTGATAAGTATCACCCTGATAACTGCATAGCAACAAAACAGTGTTACCCTAGCAACCAAGTAACAAATCACATATCTCTGCACCATAAAATCGTAGACACATCCTGTTTCACTTATATAACTCAGGATGGAAAGTAGCCTTAATATGTATCACTCTGGTAGCTGCCTAGCAACCAGATGTGGTTACCCTAGCAACCAAGTAACAAATCACATATCTCTGCACCAGAAAATTGTAGAGACTTCCTGTTTCACTTATTTCACTCAGGATGGAAAGTAGCCTTGATATGTATAACTCTGGTACATGCCTAGCAACCAGATGGGGTTACCTTAGCAACCAAGTAACAAATCACAAATCTCTGCACCAGAAAATTGTAGAGACTTCCTGTTTCACTTATTTCACTCAGGATTGAAAGTAGCCTTGATATGTATCACTCTGGTAACTGCCTAGCAACCAGATGTGTTTACCCTAGCAACCAAGTAACAAATCACATATCTCTGCACCAGAAAATAATGCAGACTTCCTGTTTCACTTATTTCAGTCAGGATAGAAAGTAGCCTTGATATGTATTACTCTGGTAACTGCCTAGCAATCTGTTGTGGTTATCCTAGCAACCAAGTAACAAATCAAATATCTCTGCCACAGAAAATCATAAAGACTTCCAGGTTGACTTTATTCACTCAGGATGGAAAGGAGGCTTGATAAGTATCACCCTGATAACTGCATAGCAACAAAACAGTGTTACCCTAGCAACCAAGTAACAAATCACATATCTCTGCACCATAAAATCGTAGACACATCCTGTTTCACTTGTATAACTCAGGATTGAAAGTAGCCTTGATATGTATCACTCTGGTAGATGCCTAGAAACCAGATGTGTTTACCCTAGCAACCAAGTAAAAAATAACATATCTTTGAACCATAACATTGTTTAGACTTTGGGGTTGACATACTTCACACAGGATTACAAGTTCTTTATGAGTATCAATTTGGTAACTGCCCAGCTTCCAGATTTGGTTACCCTAGCAACAAAGTAACAAATCACCATAGCAACAAAGTAACAAATCACATATCTCTGCAACAGAAAATCATAGAAACTTCCGGGATGATTTTATTCACTCAGGATGGAAAGGAGGCTTGATAAGTATCACCCTTGTAACTGCATAGCAACCAGACAGGGATAGCGTAGCAACCAAGTAACAAATCACATATCTCTGCACCAGAATATCAAACAGACTTCCTGTTTCACTTATTTAATTTAGGATGGAAAGTAGTCTTGATATGTATCACTCTGGTAACTGCCTAGCAATCAGATGTGGTTATCCTAGCAACCAAGTAACAAATAACATATCTCTGCCACAGAAAATCATAAAGACTTCCAGGTTGACTTTATTCACTCAGGATGGAAAGGAGGCTTGATAAGTATCACCCTGATAACTGCATAGCAACAAAACAGGGTTCCCCTTGCAACCAAGTAACAAATAACATATCTCTGCACCATAAAATCGTAGACACATCCTGTTTCACTTATATAACTCAGGATGGAAAGTAGCCTTGATATATATCACTCTGGTAGATGCCTAGAAACCAGATGTGTTTACCCTAGCAACCAAGTAACAAATAACATATCTTTGAACCAGAACATTGTTTAGACTTTGGAGTTGACATACTTCACACAGGATTACAAGGTCTTTATGAGTAACAATTTGGTAACTGCCCAGCAACCAGATTTGGTTACCCTAGCAACAAAGTAACAAATCACCCAACAACAAAGTAACAAATCACATATCTCTGCAACAGAAAATCATAGAAACTTCCGGGATGATTTTATTCACTCAGGATGGAAAGGAGGCTTGATAAGCATCACCCTTGTAACTGCATAGCAACCACACAGGGACAGCGTAGCAACCAAGTAACAAATCACATATCTCTGCACCAGAAAATCAAACAGTCTTCCTCTTTCACTTATTTCACTCAGGATGGAAAGTTGCCTTGATATGTATCACTCTGGTAACTGCCTAGCAACCAGATGTGGTTACCCTAGCAACCAAGTTACAAATCACATATCTCTGCTCCAGAAAATCGTATAGACTTTCTGTTTCAATTATTTCACTCAGGATGGAAAGTAGCCTTGAAATGTATCACTCTGGTAACTGCCTAGCAACCAGATGTGGTTATCCTTGCAACCAAGTAACAAATCACATATCTCTGCAACAGAAAATCATAGAGACTTCAGGGTTGACTTTGTTCAATCAGGATGGAAAGGAGGCTTCATATGTATCACCCTAGTAACTGCATAGCAACCAGACAGGGTTACCCTAGCAACAAAGTAACAAATCACATATCTCTGCACCAGAAAATCGTAGAAACTTCTGTTTCACTTATTTCACTCAGGATGGAAAGTAGCCTTGGTAAGTATCACTCTGGTATCTGCCTAGCAACCAGATGTGGTTACCCTATCATACAAGTAACAAATCACATATCTTTGAACCAGAACATCGTAGAGACTTAGGGGTTGACGTATTTCACAAAGGATTGCAAGGAGCCTTATGAGTATCACCCTGATAAGTGCCTAGCAACGAGATGTGGTTACCCTAGCAACCAAGTAACAAATCACATATCTCTGCACCATAAAATCATACAGACTTCCTGTTTCACTTATTTCACTCAGGATGGAAAGTAGCCTTGATATGTATCACTCTGGTAACTGCCTAGCAACCAGATGTGGTTACACTAGCTACCAAGTAACAAATCACATATCTCTGCACCAGAAAATCATGCAGACTTCCTGTTTCACTTATTTCACTCAGGATGGAAAGTAGCCTTGATATGTATCACTCTGGTAACTGCCTAGCAACCAGATGTGGTTATCCTTGCAACCAAGTTACAAATCACATATCTCTGCAACAGAAAATCTTAGAGACTTCAGGGTTGACTTTGTTCACTCAGGATGGAAAGGAGGCTTCATATGTATCACCCTAGTAACTGCATAGCAACCAGACAGGGTTACCCTAGCAACAAAGTAACAAATCACATATCTCTGCACCAGAAAATCGTAGAAACTTTCTGTTTCACTTATTTCACTCAGGATGGAAAGTAGCCTTGGTAAGTATCACTCTGGTATCTGCCTAGCAACCAGATGTGGTTACCCTATCACTCAAGTAACAAATCACATATCTTTGAACCAGAACATCGTAGAGACTTAGGGGTTGACGTATTTCACACATGATTGCAACTAGCCTTATGAGTATCACCCTGATAAGTGCCTAGCAACGAGATGTGGTTACCCTAGCAACCAAGTAACAAATCACATATCTCTGCACCAGAAAATCATGCAGACTTCCTGTTTCACTTATTTCACTCAGGATGGAAAGTAGCCTTGATATGTATCACTCTGGTAACTGCCTAGCAACCAGATGTGGTGATCCTAGCAACCATGTAACAAATCACATATCTCTGCACCAGAAAATCATACAGACTTACTGTTTCACTTATTTCACTCAGGATGGAAAGTAGCCTTGATATGTATTACTCTGGTAACTGCCTAGCAACCAGATGTGTTTATCCTAGCAACCACGTAACAAATAACATTACTCTGCAACAGAAAATCATAAAGACTTCCAGGTTGACATTATTCACTCAGGATGGAAAGGAAGCTTGATAAGTATCACCCTGGTAACTGCATAGCAACAATACAGGGTTTCCCTAGCAACCAAGTAACAAATCACATATCTCTGCACCAGAAAATTGTAGAGACTTCCTGTTTCACTTATTTCACTCAGGATTGAAAGTAGCCTTGAAATGTATCACTCTGGTAACTGCCTAGCAACCAAATGTGGTTACCCTAGCAACCTAGTCACAAATCACATATCTCTGCACCAGAAAATCATACAGACTTCCTGTTTCACTTATTTAACTCAGGATGGAAAGTAGCCTTGATATGTATCACTCTGGTAACTGCCTAGCAACCAGATTTGTTTATCCTAGCAACCAAGTAACAAATAACGTATCTCTGCCACAGAAAATCATAAAGACTTCCAGGTTGACTTTATTCACTCAGGATGGAAAGGAGGCTTGATAAGTATCACCCTGATAACTGCATAGCAACAAAAAAGGGTTACCCTAGCAACCAAGTAACAAATCACATATCTCTGCACCATATAATCGTAGACACATCCTGTTTCACTTATTTCACTCAGGATGGAAAGTAGCCTTGATACGTATCATTCTGGTAGCTGCCTAGAAACCAGATGTGGTTACCCTAGCAACAAAGTAACAAATAACATATCTTTGAACCAGAACATTGTAGAGACTTAGGGGTTGACATACTTCACACAAGATTACAAGGAGCCTTATGAGTATCACTTTGGTAACTGCTTAGCAACCAGATGTGGTTACCCTAGCAACAAAGTAACAAATCACCCTTACAACAAAGTAACAAATCACATATCTCTGCAACAGAAAATCATAGAAACTTCCGGGATGATTTTATTCACTCAGGATGGAAAGGAGGCTTGATAAGTATCACCCTTGTAACTGCATAGCAAACAGACAGGGATAGCGTAGCAACCAAGTAACAAATCACATATCTCTGCACCAGAAAATCAAACAGACTTCCTGTTTCACTTATTTCACTCAGGATGGAAAGTAACCTTGATATGTATCACTCTGGTAACTGCCTAGCAACCAGATGTGGTTACACTAGCTACCAAGTAACAAATCATATATCTCTGCACTAGAAAATCATACAGACTTCCTGTTTCACTTATTTAATTTAGGATGGAAAGTAGTCTTTATATGTATCACTCTGGTAACTGCCTAGCAATCAGATGTGGTTATCCTAGCAACCAAGTAACAAATAACATATCTTTGAACCAGAACATTGTTTAGACTTTGGGGTTGACATACTTCACACAGGATTACAAGGTCTTTATGAGTATCAATTTGGTAACTGCCCAGCAACCAGATTTGGTTACCCTAGCAACAAAGTAACAAATCACCATAGCAACAAAGTAACAAATCACATATCTCTGCAACAGAAAATCATAGAAACTTCCGGGATGATTTTATTCACTCAGGATGGAAAGGAGGCTTGATAAGTATCACCCTTGTAACTGCATAGCAACCAGACAGGGATAGCGTTGCAACCAAGTAACAAATCCCATATCTCTGCACCAGAATATCAAACAGACTTTCTGTTTCACTTATTTAATTTAGGATGGAAAGTAGTCTTGATATGTATCACTCTGGTAACTGCCTAGCAACCAGATGTGGTTATCCTTGCAACCAAGTAACAAATCACATATCTCTGCAACAGAAAATCATAGAGACTTCAGAGTTGACTTTGTTCAATCAGGATGGAAAGGAGGCTTCATATGTATCACCCTAGTAACTGCATAGCAACCAGACAGGGTTACCCTAGCAACAAAGTAACAAATCACATATCTCTGCACCAGAAAATCGTAGAAACTTTCTGTTTCACTTATTTCACTCAGGATGGAAAGTAGCCTTGGTAAGTATCACTCTGGTATCTGCCTAGCAACCAGATGTGGTTACCCTATCACTCAAGTAACAAATCACATATCTTTGAACCAGAACATCATAGAGACTTAGGGGTTGACGTATTTCACAAAGGATTGCAAGGAGCCTTATGAGTATCACCCTGATAAGTGCCTAGCAACGAGATGTGGTTACCCTAGCAACCAAGTAACAAATCACATATCTCTGCACCAGAAAATCATACAGACTTCCTGTTTCACTTATTTCACTCAGGTTGGAAAGTAGCCTTGATATGTATCACTCTGGTAACTGCCTAGCAACCAGATGTGGTTACACTAGCTACCAAGTAACAAATCACATATCTCTGCACCAGAAAATCATGCAGACTTCCTGTTTCACTTATTTCACTCAGGATGGAAAGTAGCCTTGATATGTATCACTCTGGTAACTGCCTAGCAACCAGATGTGGTTATCCTTGCAACCAAGTTACAAATCACATATCTCTGCAACAGAAAATCATAGAGACTTCATGGTTGACTTTGTTCACTCAGGATGGAAAGGAGGCTTCATATGTATCACCCTAGTAACTGCATAGCAACCAGACAGGGTTACCCTAGCAACAAAGTAACAAATCACATATCTCTGCACCAGAAAATCGTAGAAACTTTCTGTTTCACTTATTTCACTCAGGATGGAAAGTAGCCTTGGTAAGTATCACTCTGGTATCTGCCTAGCAACCAGATGTGGTTACCCTATCACTCAAGTAACAAATCACATATCTTTGAACCAGAACATCGTAGAGACTTAGGGGTTGACGTATTTCACAAAGGATTGCAAGGAGCCTTATGAGTATCACCCTGTTAAGTGCCTAGCAACGAGATGTGGTTACCCTAGCAACCAAGTAACAAATCACATATCTCTGCACCAGAAAATCATACAGACTTCCTGTTTCACTTATTTCACTCAGGATGGAAAGTAACCTTGATATGTATCACTCTGGTAACTGCATAGCAACCAGACAGGGACAGCGTAGCAACCAAGTAACAAATCACATATCTCTGCACCAGAAAATCAAACAGACTTCCTGTTTCACTTATTTCACTCAGGATGGAAAGTAACCTTGATATGTATCACTCTGGTAACTGCCTAGCAACCAGATGTGGTTACACTAGCTACCAAGTAACAAATCATATATCTCTGCACTAGAAAATTGTAGAGACATCCTGTTTCACTTATTTCACTCAGGATGGAAAGTAGCCTTGATATGTATCACTCTGGTAAGTGCCTAGCAAAGAGATGTGGTTACCCTAGCAACCAAGTAACAAATCACATATCTCTGCACCAGAGAATCATACAGACTTCCTGTTTCACTTATTTCACTCAGGATGGAAAGTAGCCTTGATATGTATCACTCTGGTAACTGCCTAGCAACCAGATGTGGTTATACTTGCAAACAAGTAACAAATCACATATCTCTGCAACAGAAAATCATAGAGACTTAAGGGTTGACTTTGTTCACTCAGGATGGAAAGGAGGCTTCATATGTATCACCCTAGTAACTGCATAGCAACCAGACAGGGTTACCCTAGCAAAAAAGTAACAAATCACATATCTCTGCACCAGAAAATCGTAGACACTTTCTCTTTCACTTATTTCACTCAGGATGGAAAGTAGCCTTGGTAAGATTCACTCTGGTATCTGCCTAGCAACCAGATGTGGTTACCCTAGCACTCAAGTAATATATCACATATCTTTGAACCAGAACATCGTAGAGACTTAGGGGTTGATGTATTTCACACATGATTGCAAGGAGCCTTATGAGTATCACTTTGGTCTGTGCCTAGCAACAAGATGGTGTTACCCTAGCAAACAACTAACAAATCACATATCTCTGCACCTTAAATTTGTAGAGACTTCCTGTTTCACTTATTTCACTCAGGATTGAAAGTAGCCATGATATGTATCACTCTGGTAACTGCCTAGCAACGAGATGTGGTTACCCTAGCAACCAAGTAACAAATCACATATCTCTGCACCAGAAAATCATACAGACTTCCTGTTTCACTTATTTCACTCAGGATGGAAAGTAGCCTTGATATGTATTACTCTGGTAACTGCCAAGCAACCAGATGTGGTTATCCTAGCATCCACGTAACAAATAACATATCTCTGCAACAGAAACTCATAAAGACTTCCAGGTTGACTTTATTCACTCAGGATGGAAAGGAGGCTTGATAAGTATCACCCTGGTAACTGCATAAAAACAAAACAGGGTTTCCCTAGCAACCAAGTAACAAATCACATATCTCTGCACCAGAAAATCGTAGAGAATTTCTGTTTCAATTATTTCACTCAGGATGGAAAGTATCCTTGATATGTATCACTCTGGTAACTGCCTAGCAACCAGATGTGGTTACACTAGCTACCAAGTAACAAATCATATATCTCTGCAATAGAAAATTGTAGAGACTTCCTGTTTCACTTATCTCACTCAGGATGGAAAGTAGCCTTGATATGTATCACTCTGGTAAGTGCCTAGCAAAGAGATGTGGTTACCCTAGCAACCAAGTAACAAATAACATATCTCTGCAACAGAAAATCATAAAGACTTCCAGGTTGACTTTATTCACTCAGGATGGAAAGGAGGCTTGATAAGTATCACCCTGGTTACTGCATAGCAACAAAACAGGGTTTCCCTTGCAACCAAGTAACAAATAACATATCTCTGCACCAGAAAATTGTAGAGACATCCTGTATCAATTATTTCACTCAGGATTGAAAGTAGCATTGAAATGTATCACTCTGGTAACTGCCTAGCAACCAGATGTGGTTACCCTAGCAACCAAGTAACAAATCACATATCTCTGCACCAGAAAATCATACAGACTTCCTGTTTCACTTATTTCACTCAGAATGGAAAGTAGCCTTGACATGTATCACTCTGGTAACTGCCTAGCAACCAGATTTGATTATCCTAGCAACCAAGTAACAAATAAAGTATCTCTGCCACAGAAAATCATAAAGACTTCCAGGTTGACTTTATCCACTCAGGATGGAATTGAGGCTTGATAAGTATCACCCTGATAACTGCATAGCAACAAAACAGGGTTACCCTAGCAACCAAGTAACAAATCACATATCTCTGCACCATAAAATCGTAGACACATCCTGTTTCACTTATTTCACTCAGGATGGAAAGTAGCCTTGATATGTATCATTCTGGTAACTGCCTAGCAACCATATGTGGTTACCCTAGCAACAAAGTAACAAATCACCCTAGCAACAAAGTAACAAATCACATATCTCTGCAACAGAAAATCATAGAGACTTCAGGGTTGACATTGTTCACTCAGGATGGAAAGGAGGCTTCATATGTATCACCCTAGTAACTGCATAGCAACCAGACAGGTTTACCCTAGCAACACTGTAACAAATCACATATCTCTGCACCAGAAAATCGTAGACACTTTCTGTTTCACTTATTTCACTCATGATGGAAAGTAGCCTTGGTAAGTATCACTCTGGTAAATGCCTAGCAACCAGATGTGGTTACCCTAGCACTCAAGTAACAAATCACATATCTTTGAACCAGAATATCGTAGAGACTTAGGGGTTGACGTATTTCACACATGATTGCAAGGAGCCTCATGAGTATCACTTTGGTTTGTGCCTAGCAACAAGATGGGGTTACCCTAGCAACCAACTAATAAATCACATATCTCTGCACCAGAAAATTGTAGAGACTTCCTGATTCACATATTTCACTCAGGATTGAAAGTAGCCATGTTATGTATCACTCTGGTAACTGCCTAGCAACAAGATGTGGTTACTCTAGCAACCAAGTAACAAATCACATATCTCTGTACCAGAAAATCATACAGACTTCCTGTTTCACTTATTTCAATCAGGATGGAATTATCCTTGATATGTATTACTCTGGTAACTGCCTAGCAACCAGGTGTGGTTATCCTAGCAACCACGTAACAAATAACATATCTCTGCAACAGAAAATCATAAAGACTTCAGGGTTGACTTTGTTCACTCAGGATGGAAAGGAGGCTTCATATGTATCACCCTAGTAACTGCATAGCAACCAGACAGTGTTACCCTAGCAACAAAGTAACAAATCACATTACTCTGCACCAGAAAATCGTAGACACTTTCTGTTTCACTTATTTCACTCAGGATTGAAAGTAGCCTTGGTATGTATAACTCTGGTAAATGCCTAGCAACCAGATGGGGTTACCCTAGCAACCAAGTAACAAATCACATATCTCTGCACCAGAAAATCATACAGACTTCCTGTTTCACTTATTTCACTCAGGATGGAAAGTAGCCTTGATATGTATCATTCTGGTAGCTGCCTAGAAACCAGGTGTGGTTACCCTAGCAACCAAGTAATAAATAACATATCTTTGAACCAGAACATTGTAGAGACTTAGGGGTTGACATACTTCACACAGGATTACAAGGAGCCTCTATGAGTATCACTTTGGTAACTGCCTAGCAACCAGATGTGGTTACCCTAGCAACAAAGTAACAAATCACCCTAGCAACAAAGTAACAAATCACATATCTTTGCAACAGAAAATCATAGAAACTTCCGGGATGATTTTATTCACTCAGGATGGAAAGGAGGCTTGATAAGTATCACCCTTGTAAATGCATAACAACCAGACAGGGATAGCGTAGCAACCAAGTAACAAATCACATATCTCTGCACCAGAAAATCATACAGACTTCGTGTTTCACTTATTTCACTCAGGATGGAAAGTAGCCTTGGTTAGATTCACTCTGGTATCTGCCTAGCACCAGATGTGGTTACCCTAGCACTCAAGTAACAAATCATATATCTCTGCACCAGAAATTTGTAGAGACTTCCTGTTTCACTTATTTCACTCAGGATTGAAAGTAGCCTTGATATGTATCACTCTGGTAACTTCCTAGCAACCAGATGTGGTTACCCTAGCAGCCAAGTAACAAATCACATATCTATGCACCAGAAAATCATACAGACTTCCAGGTTGACCTTATTCACTCAGGATGGAAAGGAGGCTTGATAAGTATCACCCTGATAACTGCATAGCAACAAAACAGGGTTACCCTAGAAACCAAGTAACAAATCACATATCTCTGCACCATAAAATCGTAGACACATCCTGTTTCACTTATATAACTCAGGATGGAAAGTAGCCTTGATATGTATCACTCTGGTAACTGCCTAGCAACCAGATGTGGTTATCCTTGTAACCAAGTAACAAATCACAAATCTCTGCAACAGAAAATCATTGAGACTTCAGGGTTGACTTTGTTCACTCAGGATGGAAAGGAGGCTTCATATGTATCACCCTAGTAACTGCATAGCAACCAGACAGGGTTACCCTAGCAACAAAGTAACAAATCACATATCTCTGCACCAGAAAATCGTAGACACTTTCTGTTTCACTTATTTCACTCAGGATGGAAAGTAGCCTTGATATGTATCACTCTGGTAGATGCCTAGAAACCAGATGTGTTTACCCTAGCAACCAAGTAACAAATAACATATCTTTGAACCATAACATTGTTTAGACTTTGGGTTTGACATACGTCACACAGGATTACAAGTTCTTTATGAGTATCAATTTGGTAACTGCCCAGCAACCAGATTTGGTTACCCTAGCAACAAAGTAACAAATCACCCTAGCAACAAAGTAACAAATCACATATCTCTGCAACAGAAAATCAAAGAAATTTCCGGGATGATTTTATTCACTCAGGATGGAAAGGAGGCTTGATAAGTATCACCCTTGTAACTGCATAGCAACCAGACAGGGACAGCATAGCAACCAAGTAACAAATCACATATCTCTGCACCAGAATATCAAACAGACTTCCTGTTTCACTTATTTCACTCAGGATGGAAAGTTGCCTTGATATGTATCACTCTGGTAACAACCTAGCAACCAGATGTGGTTACCCTAGCAACCAAGTTACAAATCACATATCTCTGCGCCAGAAAATCGTATAGACATTCTGTTTCAATTATTTCACTCAGGATGGAAAGTAGCCTTGAAATGTATCACTCTGGTAACTGCCTAGCAACCAGATGTGGTTACACTAGCTACCAAGTAACAAATCATATATCTCTGCACCATAAAATTGTAGAGACTTCCTGTTTCACTTATTTCACTCAGGATGGAAAGTAGCCTTGATATGTATCACTCTGGTAACTGCCTAGCAACCAGATGTGGTTACCCTAGCAACCAAGTAACAAATCACATATCTCTGCACCAGAAAATCATACACACTTCCTGTTTCACTTATTTAATTTAGGATGGAAAGTAGTCTTGATATGTATCACTCTGGTAACTGCCTAGCAACCAGATGTGGTTATCCTTGTAACCAAGTAACAAATCACAAATCTCTGCAACAGAAAATCATTGAGACTTCAGGGTTGACTTTGTTCACTCAGGATGGAAAGGAGGCTTCATATGTATCACCCTAGTAACTGCATAGCAACCAGACAGGGTTACCCTAGCAACAAAGTAACAAATCACATATCTCTGCACCAGAAAATCGTAGACACTTTCTGTTTCACTTATTTCACTCAGGATGGAAAGTAGCCTTGATATGTATCACTCTGGTAGATGCCTAGAAACAAGATGTGTTTACCCTAGCAACCAAGTAACAAATAACATATCTTTGAACCATAACATTGTTTAGACTTTGGGTTTGACATACGTCACACAGGATTACAAGTTCTTTATGAGTATCAATTTGGTAACTGCCCAGCAACCAGATTTGGTTACCCTAGCAACAAAGTAACAAATCACCCTAGCAACAAAGTAACAAATCACATATCTCTGCAACAGAAAATCAAAGAAATTTCCGGGATGATTTTATTCACTCAGGATGGAAAGGAGGCTTGATAAGTATCACCCTTGTAACTGCATAGCAACCAGACAGGGACAGCATAGCAACCAAGTAACAAATCACATATCTCTGCACCAGAATATCAAACAGACTTCCTGTTTCACTTATTTCACTCAGGATGGAAAGTTGCCATGATATGTATCACTCTGGTAACTACCTAGCAACCAGATGTGGTTACCCTAGCAACCAAGTTACAAATCACATATCTCTGCGCCAGAAAATCGTATAGACATTCTGTTTCAATTATTTCACTCAGGATGGAAAGTAGCCTTGAAATGTATCACTCTGGTAACTGCCTAGCAACCAGATGTGGTTACACTAGCTACCAAGTAACAAATCATATATCTCTGCACCATAAAATTGTAGAGACTTCCTGTTTCACTTATTTCACTCAGGATGGAAAGTAGCCTTGATATGTATCACTCTGGTAACTGCCTAGCAACCAGATGTGGTTACCCTAGCAACCAAGTAACAAATCACATATCTCTGCACCAGAAAATCATACAGACTTCCTGTTTCAATTATTTAATTTAGGATGGAAAGTAGTCTTGATATGTATCACTCTGGTAACTGCCTAGCAATCAGATGTGGTTATCCTTGCAACCAAGTAACAAATCACATATCTCTGCAACATAAAATCATAGAGACTTCCAGGTTGACTTTATTCACTCAGGATGGAAAGGAGGCTTGATAAGTATCACCCTGATAACTGCATAGCAACAAAACAGGGTTACCCTAGCAACCAAGTAACAAATCACATATCTCTGCACCATAAAATCGTAGACACATCCTGTTTCACTTATATAACTCAGGAAGGAAAGTAGCCTTGATATGTATCACTCTGGTAGCTGCCTAGCAACCAGATGTGGGTACCCTAGCAACCAAGTAACAAATTACATATCTCTGCACCAGAAAATCATACAGACTTCCTGTTTCACTTATTTCACTCAGGATGGAAAGTAGCCTTGATATGTATCACTCTGGTAACTGCCTAGCAACCAGATGTGGTTATCCTTGTAACCAAGTAACAAATCACAAATCTCTGCAACAGAAAATCATTGAGACTTCAGGGTTGACTTTGTTCACTCAGGATGGAAAGGAGGCTTCATATGTATCACCCTAGTAACTGCATAGCAACCAGACAGGGTTACCCTAGCAACAAAGTAACAAATCACATATCTCTGCACCAGAAAATTGTAGAGACTTCCTGTTTCACTTATTTCACTCAGGATGGAAAGTAGCCTTGATATGTATAACTCTGGTACATGCCTAGCAACCAGATGCGGTTACCTTAGCAACCAAGTAACAAATCACAAATCTCTGCACCAGAAAATTGTAGAGTCTTCCTGTTTCACTTATTTAACTCAGGATTGAAAGTAGCCTTGATATGTATCACTCTGGTAACTGCCTAGCAACCAGATGTGTTTACCCTTGCAACCAAGTAACAAATCACATATCTCTGCACCAGAAAATCATACAGACTTCCAGGTTGACCTTATTCACTCAGGATGGAAAGGAGGCTTGATAAGTATCACCCTGATAACTGCATAGCAACAAAACAGGGTTACCCTAGCAACCAAGTAACAAATCACATATCTCTGCACCATAAAATCGTAGACACATCCTGTTTCACTTATATAACTCAGGATGGAAAGTAGCCTTGATATGTATCACTCTGGTAACTGCCTAGCAACCAGATGTGGTTATCCTTGTAACCAAGTAACAAATCACAAATCTCTGCAACAGAAAATCATTGAGACTTCAGGGTTGACTTTGTTCACTCAGGATGGAAAGGAGGCTTCATATGTATCACCCTAGTAACTGCATAGCAACCAGACAGGGTTACCCTAGCAACAAAGTAACAAATCACATATCTCTGCACCAGAAAATCGTAGAAACTTTCTGTTTCACTTATTTCACTCAGGATGGAAAGTAGCCTTGGAAAGTATCACTCTGGTATCTGCCTAGCAACCAGATGTGGTTACCCTATCACTCAAGTAACAAATCACATATCTTTGAACCAGAACATCGTAGAGACTTAGGGGTTGACGTATTTCACAAAGGATTGCAAGGAGCCTTATGAGTATCACCCTGATAAGTGCCTAGCAACGAGATGTGGTTACCCTAGCAACCAAGTAACAAATCACATATCTCTGCACCAGAAAATCATACAGACTTCCTGTTTCACTTATTTCACTCAGGATGGAAAGTAGCCTTGATATGTATCACTCTGGTAACTGCCTAGCAACCAGATGTGGTTATCCTTGTAACCAAGTAACAAATCACAAATCTCTGCAACAGAAAATCATTGAGACTTCAGGGTTGACTTTGTTCACTCAGGATGGAAAGGAGGCTTCATATGTATCACCCTAGTAACTGCATAGCAACCAGACAGGGTTACCCTAGCAACAAAGTAACAAATCACATATCTCTGCACCAGAAAATTGTAGAGACTTCCTGTTTCACTTATTTCACTCAGGATGGAAAGTAGCCTTGATATGTATAACTCTGGTACATGCCTAGCAACCAGATGGGGTTACCTTAGCAACCAAGTAACAAATCACAAATCTCTGCACCAGAAAATTGTAGAGACTTCCTGTTTCACTTATTTCACTCAGGAATGAAAGTAGCCTTGATATGTATCACTCTGGTAACTGCCTAGCAACCAGATGTGTTTACCCTAGCAACCAAGTAACAAATCACATATCTCTGCACCAGAAAATCATGCAGACTTCCTGTTTCACTTATTTCAGTCAGGACGGAAAGTAGCCTTGATATGTATCACTCTGGTAACTGCCTAGCAATCAGTTGTGGTTATCCTAGCAACCAAGTAACAAATCACATATCTCTGCCACAGAAAATCATAAAGACTTCCAGGTTGACTTTATTCACTCAGGATGGAAAGGAGGCTTGATAGGTATCACCCTGATAATTGCATAGCAACAAAACAGGGTTACCCTAGCAACCAAGTAACAAATCACATATCTCTGCACCATAAAATCGTAGACACATCCTGTTTCACTTATATAACTCAGGATTGAAAGTAGCCTTGATATGTATCACTCTGGTAGATGCCTAGAAACCAGATGTGTTTAACCTAGCAACCAAGTAACAAATAACATATCTTTGAACCATAACATTGTTTAGACTTTGGGGTTGACATACTTCACACAGGATTACAAGTTCTTTATGAGTATCAATTTGGTAACTGCCCAGCAACCAGATTTGGTTACCCTAGCAACAAAGTAACAAATCACCCTAGCAACAAAGTAACAAATCACATATCTCTGCAACAGAAAATCAAAGAAATTTCCGGGATGATTTTATTCACTCAGGATGGAAAGGAGGCTTGATAAGTATCACCCTTGTAACTGCATAGCAACCAGACAGGGACAGCATAGCAACCAAGTAACAAATCACATATCTCTGCACCAGAATATCAAACAGACTTCCTGTTTCACTTATTTCACTCAGGATGGAAAGTTGCCTTGTTATGTATCACTCTGGTAACAACCTAGCAACCAGATGTGGTTACCCTAGCAACCAAGTTACAAATCACATATCTCTGCGCCAGAAAATCGTATAGACATTCTGTTTCAATTATTTCACTCAGGATGGAAAGTAGCCTTGAAATGTATCACTCTGGTAACTGCCTAGCAACCAGATGTGGTTACACTAGCTACCAAGTAACAAATCATATATCTCTGCACCATAAAATTGTAGAGACTTCCTGTTTCACTTATTTCACTCAGGATGGAAAGTAGCCTTGATATGTATCACTCTGGTAACTGCCTAGCAACCAGATGTGGTTACCCTAGCAACCAAGTAACAAATCACATATCTCTGCACCAGAAAATCATACACACTTCCTGTTTCACTTATTTAATTTAGGATGGAAAGTAGTCTTGATATGTATCACTCTGGTAACTGCCTAGCAACCAGATGTGGTTATCCTTGTAACCAAGTAACAAATCACAAATCTCTGCAACAGAAAATCATTGAGACTTCAGGGTTGACTTTGTTCACTCAGGATGGAAAGGAGGCTTCATATGTATCACCCTAGTAACTGCATAGCAACCAGACAGGGTTACCCTAGCAACAAAGTAACAAATCACATATCTCTGCACCAGAAAATCGTAGACACTTTCTGTTTCACTTATTTCACTCAGGATGGAAAGTAGCCTTGATATGTATCACTCTGGTAGATGCCTAGAAACAAGATGTGTTTACCCTAGCAACCAAGTAACAAATAACATATCTTTGAACCATAACATTGTTTAGACTTTGGGTTTGACATACGTCACACAGGATTACAAGTTCTTTATGAGTATCAATTTGGTAACTGCCCAGCAACCAGATTTGGTTACCCTAGCAACAAAGTAACAAATCACCCTAGCAACAAAGTAACAAATCACATATCTCTGCAACAGAAAATCAAAGAAATTTCCGGGATGATTTTATTCACTCAGGATGGAAAGGAGGCTTGATAAGTATCACCCTTGTAACTGCATAGCAACCAGACAGGGACAGCATAGCAACCAAGTAACAAATCACATATCTCTGCACCAGAATATCAAACAGACTTCCTGTTTCACTTATTTCACTCAGGATGGAAAGTTGCCATGATATGTATCACTCTGGTAACTACCTAGCAACCAGATGTGGTTACCCTAGCAACCAAGTTACAAATCACATATCTCTGCGCCAGAAAATCGTATAGACATTCTGTTTCAATTATTTCACTCAGGATGGAAAGTAGCCTTGAAATGTATCACTCTGGTAACTGCCTAGCAACCAGATGTGGTTACACTAGCTACCAAGTAACAAATCATATATCTCTGCACCATAAAATTGTAGAGACTTCCTGTTTCACTTATTTCACTCAGGATGGAAAGTAGCCTTGATATGTATCACTCTGGTAACTGCCTAGCAACCAGATGTGGTTACCCTAGCAACCAAGTAACAAATCACATATCTCTGCACCAGAAAATCATACAGACTTCCTGTTTCAATTATTTAATTTAGGATGGAAAGTAGTTTTGATATGTATCACTCTGGTAACTGCCTAGCAATCAGATGTGGTTATCCTTGCAACCAAGTAACAAATCACATATCTCTGCAACATAAAATCATAGAGACTTCCAGGTTGACTTTATTCACTCAGGATGGAAAGGAGGCTTGATAAGTATCACCCTGATAACTGCATAGCAACAAAACAGGGTTACCCTAGCAACCAAGTAACAAATCACATATCTCTGCACCATAAAATCGTAGACACATCCTGTTTCACTTATATAACTCAGGAAGGAAAGTAGCCTTGATATGTATCACTCTGGTAGCTGCCTAGCAACCAGATGTGGGTACCCTAGCAACCAAGTAACAAATTACATATCTCTGCACCAGAAAATCATACAGACTTCCTGTTTCACTTATTTCACTCAGGATGGAAAGTAGCCTTGATATGTATCACTCTGGTAACTGCCTAGCAACCAGATGTGGTTATCCTTGTAACCAAGTAACAAATCACAAATCTCTGCAACAGAAAATCATTGAGACTTCAGGGTTGACTTTGTTCACTCAGGATGGAAAGGAGGCTTCATATGTATCACCCTAGTAACTGCATAGCAACCAGACAGGGTTACCCTAGCAACAAAGTAACAAATCACATATCTCTGCACCAGAAAATTGTAGAGACTTCCTGTTTCACTTATTTCACTCAGGATGGAAAGTAGCCTTGATATGTATAACTCTGGTACATGCCTAGCAACCAGATGCGGTTACCTTAGCAACCAAGTAACAAATCACAAATCTCTGCACCAGAAAATTGTAGAGTCTTCCTGTTTCACTTATTTAACTCAGGATTGAAAGTAGCCTTGATATGTATCACTCTGGTAACTGCCTAGCAACCAGATGTGTTTACCCTTGCAACCAAGTAACAAATCACATATCTCTGCACCAGAAAATCATACAGACTTCCAGGTTGACCTTATTCACTCAGGATGGAAAGGAGGCTTGATAAGTATCACCCTGATAACTGCATAGCAACAAAACAGGGTTACCCTAGCAACCAAGTAACAAATCACATATCTCTGCACCATAAAATCGTAGACACATCCTGTTTCACTTATATAACTCAGGATGGAAAGTAGCCTTGATATGTATCACTCTGGTAACTGCCTAGCAACCAGATGTGGTTATCCTTGTAACCAAGTAACAAATCACAAATCTCTGCAACAGAAAATCATTGAGACTTCAGGGTTGACTTTGTTCACTCAGGATGGAAAGGAGGCTTCATATGTATCACCCTAGTAACTGCATAGCAACCAGACAGGGTTACCCTAGCAACAAAGTAACAAATCACATATCTCTGCACCAGAAAATCGTAGAAACTTTCTGTTTCACTTATTTCACTCAGGATGGAAAGTAGCCTTGGTAAGTATCACTCTGGTATCTGCCTAGCAACCAGATGTGGTTACCCTATCACTCAAGTAACAAATCACATATCTTTGAACCAGAACATCGTAGAGACTTAGGGGTTGACGTATTTCACAAAGGATTGCAAGGAGCCTTATGAGTATCACCCTGATAAGTGCCTAGCAACGAGATGTGGTTACCCTAGCAACCAAGTAACAAATCACATATCTCTGCACCAGAAAATCATACAGACTTCCTGTTTCACTTATTTCACTCAGGATGGAAAGTAGCCTTGATATGTATCACTCTGGTAACTGCCTAGCAACCAGATGTGGTTATCCTTGTAACCAAGTAACAAATCACAAATCTCTGCAACAGAAAATCATTGAGACTTCAGGGTTGACTTTGTTCACTCAGGATGGAAAGGAGGCTTCATATGTATCACCCTAGTAACTGCATAGCAACCAGACAGGGTTACCCTAGCAACAAAGTAACAAATCACAAATCTCTGCACCAGAAAATTGTAGAGACTTCCTGTTTCACTTATTTCACTCAGGAATGAAAGTAGCCTTGATATGTATCACTCTGGTAACTGCCTAGCAACCAGATGTGTTTACCCTAGCAACCAAGTAACAAATCACATATCTCTGCACCAGAAAATCATGCAGACTTCCTGTTTCACTTATTTCAGTCAGGACGGAAAGTAGCCTTGATATGTATCACTCTGGTAACTGCCTAGCAATCAGTTGTGGTTATCCTAGCAACCAAGTAACAAATCACATATCTCTGCCACAGAAAATCATAAAGACTTCCAGGTTGACTTTATTCACTCAGGATGGAAAGGAGGCTTGATAGGTATCACCCTGATAATTGCATAGCAACAAAACAGGGTTACCCTAGCAACCAAGTAACAAATCACATATCTCTGCACCATAAAATCGTAGACACATCCTGTTTCACTTATATAACTCAGGATTGAAAGTAGCCTTGATATGTATCACTCTGGTAGATGCCTAGAAACCAGATGTGTTTAACCTAGCAACCAAGTAACAAATAACATATCTTTGAACCATAACATTGTTTAGACTTTGGGGTTGACATACTTCACACAGGATTACAAGTTCTTTATGAGTATCAATTTGGTAACTGCCCAGCAACCAGATTTGGTTACCCTAGCAACAAAGTAACAAATCACCCTATCAACAAAGTAACAAATCACATATCTCTGCAACAGAAAATCAAAGAAACTTCCGGGATGATTTTATTCACTCAGGATGGAAAGGAGGCTTGATAAGTATCACCCTTGTAACTGCATAGCAACCAGACAGGGACAGCGTAGCAACCAAGTAACAAATCACATATCTCTGCACCAGAATATCAAACAGACTTCCTGTTTCACATATTTCACTCAGGATGGAAAGTTGCCTTGATATGTATCACTCTGGTAACTACCTAGCAACCAGATGTGGTTACCCTAGCAACCAAGTTACAAATCACATATCTCTGCGCCAGAAAATCGTATAGACTTTCTGTTTCAATTATATCACTCAGGATGGAAAGTAGCCTTGAAATGTATCACTCTGGTAACTGCCTAGCAACCAGATGTGGTTACACTAGCTACCAAGTAACAAATCATATATCTCTGCACCAGAAAATTGTAGAGGCTTCCTGTTTCACTTATTTCACTCAGGATGGAAAGTAGCCTTGATATGTATCACTCTGGTAAATGCCTAGCAAAGAGATGTGGTTACACTAGCAACCAACTAACAAATCACATATCTCTGCACCAGAAAATCATGCAGACTTCCTGTTTCACTTATTTCACACAGGATGGAAAGTAGCCTTGATATGTATCACACTGGTAACTGCCTAGCAACCAGATGTGGTTATCCTTGCAACCAAGTAACAAATAACATATCTCTGCAACAGAAAATCATAGAGACTTCAGGTTTGACTTTGTTCACTCAGGATGGAAAGGAGGCTTCATATGTATCACCCTAGTAACTGCATAGCAACAAGACAGGTTTACCCTAGCAACAAAGTAACAAATCACATATCTCTGCACCAGAAAATCGTGGACACTTTCTGTTTCACTTATTTCACTCAGGATGGAAATTAGCCTTGGTAAGTATCACTCTGGTATCTGCCTAGCAACAAGATGTTGTTACCCAAGCACTCAAGTAACAAATCACATATCTTTGAACCAGAACATCGTAGAGACTTAGGGGTTGACGTATTTCACACATGATTGCAAGGAGCCTTATGAGTATCACTCTGGTAACTGCCTAGCAACCAGATGTGGTTATCCTAGCAACCAAGTAACAAATCACATATCTCTGCAACAGAAAATCATACAGACTTACTGTTTCACTTATTTCACTCAGGATGGAAAGTAGCCTTGATATGTATTACTCTGGTAACTGCCTAGCAACCAGATGTGGTTATACTTGCAAACAAGTAACAAATCACATATCTCTGCAACAGAAAATCATAGAGACTTAAGGGTTGACTTTGTTCACTCAGGATGGAAAGGAGGCTTCATATGTATCACCCTAGTAACTGCATAGCAACCAGACAGGGTTACCCTAGCAAAAAAGTAACAAATCACATATCTCTGCACCAGAAAATCGTAGACACTTTCTCTTTCACTTATTTCACTCAGGATGGAAAGTAGCCTTGGTAAGATTCACTCTGGTATCTGCCTAGCAACCAGATGTGGTTACCCTAGCACTCAAGTAATATATCACATATCTTTGAACCAGAACATCGTAGAGACTTAGGGGTTGATGTATTTCACACATGATTGCAAGGAGCCTTATGAGTATCACTTTGGTCTGTGCCTAGCAACAAGATGGTGTTACCCTAGCAAACAACTAACAAATCACATATCTCTGCACCTTAAATTTGTAGAGACTTCCTGTTTCACTTATTTCACTCAGGATTGAAAGTAGCCATGATATGTATCACTCTGGTAACTGCCTAGCAACGAGATGTGGTTACCCTAGCAACCAAGTAACAAATCACATATCTCTGCACCAGAAAATCATAGAGACTTCAGGTTTGACTTTGTTCACTCAGGATGGAAAGGAGGCTTCATATGTATCACCCTAGTAACTGCATAGCAACAAGACAGGTTTACCCTAGCAACAAAGTAACAAATCACATATCTCTGCACCAGAAAATCGTGGACACTTTCTGTTTCACTTATTTCACTCAGGATGGAAATTAGCCTTGGTAAGTATCACTCTGGTATCTGCCTAGCAACCAGATGTTGTTACCCTAGCACTCAAGTAACAAATCACATATCTTTGAACCAGAACATCGTAGAGACTTAGGGGTTGACGTATTTCACACATGATTGCAAGGAGCCTTATGATTATCACTCTGGTAACTGCCTAGCAACCAGATGTGGTTATCCTAGCAACCAAGTAACAAATCACATATCTCTGCAACAGAAAATCATACAGACTTACTGTTTCACTTATTTCACTCAGGATGGAAAGTAGCCTTGATATGTATTACTCTGGTAACTGCCTAGCAACCAGATGTGTTTATCCTAGCAACTACGTAACAAATAACATATCTCTGCAACAGAAAATCATAAAGACTTCCAGGTTGACATTATTCACTCAGGATGGAAAGGAAGCTTGATAAGTATCACCCTGGTAACTGCATAGCAACAATACAGGGTTTCCCTAGCAACCAAGTAACAAATCACATATCTCTGCACCATCGTAGACACATCCTGTTTCACTTATTTCACTCAGGATGGAAAGTAGCCTTGATACGTATCATTCTGGTAGCTGCCTAGAAACCAGATGTGGTTACCCTAGCAACAAAGTAACAAATAACATATCTTTGAACCAGAACATTGTAGAGACTTAGGGGTTGACATACTTCACACAAGATTACAAGGAGCCTTATGAGTATCACTTTGGTAACTGCTTAGCAACCAGATGTGGTTACCCTAGCAACAAAGTAACAAATCACCCTAGCAACAAAGTAACAAATCACATATCTCTGCAACAGAAAATCATAGAAACTTCCGGGATGATTTTATTCACTCAGGATGGAAAGGAGGCTTGATAAGTATCACCCTTGTAACTGCATAGCAAACAGACAGGGATAGCGTAGCAACCAAGTAACAAATCACATATCTCTGCACCAGAAAATCAAACAGACTTCCTGTTTCACTTATTTCACTCAGGATGGAAAGTAACCTTGATATGTATCACTCTGGTAACTGCCTAGCAACCAGATGTGGTTACACTAGCTACCAAGTAACAAATCATATATCTCTGCACTAGAAAATTGTAGAGACTTCCTGTTTCACTTATTTCACTCAGGATGGAAAGTAGCCTTGATATGTATCACTCTGGTAAGTGCCTAGCAAAGAGATGTGGTTACCCTAGCAACCAAGTAACAAATCACATATCTCTGCACCAGAGAATCATACAGACTTCCTGTTTCACTTATTTCACTCAGGATTGAAAGTAGCATTGATATGTATCACTCTGGTAAGTGCCTAGCAACCAGATGTGGTTATACTTGCAAACAAGTAACAAATCACATATCTCTGCAACAGAAAATCATAAAGACTTCCAGGGTTGACTTTATCCACTCAGGATGGAATTGAGGCTTGATAAATATCACCCTGATAACTGCATAGCAACAAAACAGGGTTACCCTAGCAACCAAGTAACAAATCACATATCTCTGCACCATAAAATCGTAGACACATCCTGTTTCACTTATTTCACTCAGGATGGAAAGTAGCCTTGATATGTATCATTCTGGTAACTGCCTAGCAACCATATGTGGTTACCCTAGCAACAAAGTAACAAATCACCCTAGCAACAAAGTAACAAATCACATATCTCTGCAACAGAAAATCATAGAGACTTCAGGGTTGACATTGTTCACTCAGGATGGAAAGGAGGCTTCATATGTATCACCCTAGTAACTGCATAGCAACCAGACAGGTTTACCCTAGCAACACTGTAACAAATCACATATCTCTGCACCAGAAAATCGTAGACACTTTCTGTTTCACTTATTTCACTCATGATGGAAAGTAGCCTTGGTAAGTATCACTCTGGTAAATGCCTAGCAACCAGATGTGGTTACCCTAGCACTCAAGTAACAAATCACATATCTTTGAACCAGAATATCGTAGAGACTTAGGGGTTGACGTATTTCACACTTGATCGCAAGGAGCCTCATGAGTATCACTTTGGTTTGTGCCTAGCAACAAGATGGGGTTACCCTAGCAACCAACTAACAAATCACATATCTCTGCACCAGAAAATTGTAGAGACTTCCTGATTCACATATTTCACTCAGGATTGAAAGTAGCCATGTTATGTATCACTCTGGTAACTGCCTAGCAACAAGATGTGGTTACTCTAGCAACCAAGTAACAAATCACATATCTCTGTACCAGAAAATCATACAGACTTCCTGTTTCACTTATTTCACTCAGGATGGAATTATCCTTGATATGTATTACTCTGGTAACTGCCTAGCAACCAGGTGTGGTTATCCTAGCAACCACGTAACAAATAACATATCTCTGCAACAGAAAATCATAAAGACTTCAGGGTTGACTTTGTTCACTCAGGATGGAAAGGAGGCTTCATATGTATCACCCTAGTAACTGCATAGCAACCAGACAGTGTTACCCTAGCAACAAAGTAACAAATCACATTACTCTGCACCAGAAAATCGTAGACACTTTCTGTTTCACTTATTTCACTCAGGATTGAAAGTAGCCTTGATATGTATAACTCTGGTAAATGCCTAGCAACCAGATGGGGTTACCCTAGCAACCAAGTAACAAATCACATATCTCTGCACCAGAAAATCATACAGACTTCCTGTTTCACTTATTTCACTCAGGATGGAAAGTAGCCTTGATATGTATCATTCTGGTAGCTCACTAGAAACCAGGTGTGGTTACCCTAGCAACCAAGTAACAAATAACATATCTTTGAACCAGAACATTGTAGAGACTTAGGGGTTGACACACTTCACACAGGATTACAAGGAGCCTCTATGAGTATCACTTTGGTAACTGCCTAGCAACCAGATGTGGTTACCCTAGCAACAAAGTAACAAATCACCCTAGCAACAAAGTAACAAATCACATATCTATGCAACAGAAAATCATAGAAACTTCCGGGATGATTTTATTCACTCAGGATGGAAAGAAGGCTTGATAAGTATCACCCTTGTAACTGCATAACAACCAGACAGGGATAGCGTAGCAACCAAGTAACAAATCACATATCTCTGCACCAGAAAATCATACAGACTTCCTGTTTCACTTATTTCACTCAGTTTGGAAAGTAGCCTTGGTTAGATTCACTCTGGTATCTGCCTAGCACCAGATGTGGTTACCCTAGCACTCAAGTAACAAATCACATATCTCTGTACCAGAAATTTGTAGAGACTTCCTGTTTCACTTATTTAACTCAGGATTGAAAGTAGCCTTGATATGTATCACTCTGGTAACTGCCTAGCAACCAGATGTGTTTACCCTAGCAACCAAGTAACAAATCACATATCTGCACCAGAAAATCATACAGACTTCCAGGTTGACCTTATTCACTCAGGATGGAAAGGAGGCTTGATAAGTATCACCCTGATAACTGCATAGCAACAAAACAGGGTTACCCTAGCAACCAAGTAACAAATCACATATCTCTGCACCATAAAATCGTAGACACATCCTGTTTCACTTATATAACTCAGGATGGAAAGTAGCCTTGATATGTATCACTCTGGTAACTGCCTAGCAACCAGATGTGGTTATCCTTGTAACCAAGTAACAAATCACAAATCTCTGCAACAGAAAATCATTGAGACTTCAGGGTTGACTTTGTTCACTCAGGATGGAAAGGAGGCTTCATATGTATCACCCTAGTAACTGCATAGCAACCAGACAGGGTTACCCTAGCAACAAAGTAACAAATCACATATCTCTGCACCAGAAAATCGTAGACACTTTCTGTTTCACTTATTTCACTCAGGATGGAAAGTAGCCTTGATATGTATCACTCTGGTAGATGCCTAGAAACCAGATGTGTTTACCCTAGCAACCAAGTAACAAATAACATATCTTTGAACCATAACATTGTTTAGACTTTGGGTTTGACATACGTCACAGAGGATTACAAGTTCTTTATGAGTATCAATTTGGTAACTGCCCAGCAACCAGATTTGGTTACCCTAGCAACAAAGTAACAAATCACCCTAGCAACAAAGTAACAAATCACATATCTCTGCAACAGAAAATCAAAGAAATTTCCGGTATGATTTTATTCACTCAGGATGGAAAGGAGGCTTGATAAGTATCACCCTTGTAACTGCATAGCAACCAGACAGGGACAGCATAGCAACCAAGTAACAAATCACATATCTCTGCACCAGAATATCAAACAGACTTCCTGTTTCACTTATTTCACTCAGGATGGAAAGTTGCCTTGATATGTATCACTCTGGTAACTACCTAGCAACCAGATGTGGTTACCCTAGCAACCAAGTTACAAATCACATATCTCTGCGCCAGAAAATCGTATAGACATTCTGTTTCAATTATTTCACTCAGGATGGAAAGTAGCCTTGAAATGTATCACTCTGGTAACTGCCTAGCAACCAGATGTGGTTACACTAGCTACCAAGTAACAAATCATATATCTCTGCACCATAAAATTGTAGAGACTTCCTGTTTCACTTATTTCACTCAGGATGGAAAGTAGCCTTGATATGTATCACTCTGGTAACTGCCTAGCAACCAGATGTGGTTACCCTAGCAACCAAGTAACAAATCACATATCTGCACCAGAAAATCATACAGACTTCCAGGTTGACCTTATTCACTCAGGATGGAAAGGAGGCTTGATAAGTATCACCCTGATAACTGCATAGCAACAAAACAGGGTTACCCTAGCAACCAAGTAACAAATCACATATCTCTGCACCATAAAATCGTAGACACATCCTGTTTCACATATATAACTCAGGATGGAAAGTAGCCTTGATATGTATCACTCTGGTAACTGCCTAGCAACCAGATGTGGTTATCCTTGTAACCAAGTAACAAATCACAAATCTCTGCAACAGAAAATCATTGAGACTTCAGGGTTGACTTTGTTCACTCAGGATGGAAAGTAGCCTTGATATGTATCACTCTGGTAACTGCCTAGCAACCAGATGTGGTTACCCTAGCACTCAAGTAACAAATCACATATCTCTGCACCAGAAAATCGTAGACACTTTCTGTTTCACTTATATAACTCAGGATGGAAAGTAGCCTTGATATGTATCACTCTGGTAGATGCCTAGAAACCAGATGTGTTTACCCTAGCAACCAAGTAACAAATAACATATCTTTGAACCATAACATTGTTTAGACTTTGGGTTTGACATACGTCACAGAGGATTACAAGTTCTTTATGAGTATCAATTTGGTAACTGCCCAGCAACCAGATTTGGTTACCCTAGCAACAAAGTAACAAATCACCCTAGCAACAAAGTAACAAATCACATATTTCTGCAACAGAAAATCAAAGAAATTTCCGGGATGATTTTATTCACTCAGGATGGAAAGGAGGCTTGATAAGTATCACCCTTGTAACTGCATAGCAACCAGACAGGGACAGCATAGCAACCAAGTAACAAATCACATATCTCTGCACCAGAATATCAAACAGACTTCCTGTTTCACTTATTTCACTCAGGATGGAAAGTTGCCTTGATATGTATCACTCTGGTAACTACCTAGCAACCAGATGTGGTTACCCTAGCAACCAAGTTACAAATCACATATCTCTGCGCCAGAAAATCGTATAGACATTCTGTTTCAATTATTTCACTCAGGATGGAAAGTAGCCTTGAAATGTATCACTCTGGTAACTGCCTAGCAACCAGATGTGGTTACACTAGCTACCAAGTAACAAATCATATATCTCTGCACCATAAAATTGTAGAGACTTCCTGTTTCACTTATTTCACTCAGGATGGAAAGTAGCCTTGATATGTATCACTCTGGTAACTGCCTAGCAACCAGATGTGGTTACCCTAGCAACCAAGTAACAAATCACATATCTCTGCACCAGAAAATCATACAGACTTCCTGTTTCACTTATTTAATTTAGGATGGAAAGTAGTCTTGATATGTATCACTCTGGTAACTGCCTAGCAATCAGATGTGGTTATCCTTGCAACCAAGTAACAAATCACATATCTCTGCAACAGAAAATCATAGAGACTTCCAGGTTGACTTTATTCACTCAGGATGGAAAGGAGGCTTGATAAGTATCACCCTGATAACTGCATAGCAACAAAACAGGGTTACCCTAGCAACCAAGTAACAAATCACATATCTCTGCACCATAAAATCGTAGACACATCCTGTTTCACTTATATAACTCAGGAAGGAAAGTAGCCTTGATATGTATCACTCTGGTAGCTGCCTAGCAACCAGATGTGGTTACCCTAGCAACCAAGTAACAAATCACATATCTCTGCACCAGAAAATCATACAGACTTCCTGTTTCACTTATTTCACTCAGGATGGAAAGTAGCCTTGATATGTATAAATCTGGTAACTGCCTAGCAACCAGATGTGGTTATCCTTGTAACCAAGTAACAAATCACAAATCTCTGCAACAGAAAATCATTGAGACTTCAGGGTTGACTTTGTTCACTCAGGATGGAAAGGAGGCTTCATATGTATCACCCTAGTAACTGCATAGCAACCAGACAGGGTTACCCTAGCAACAAAGTAACAAATCACATATCTCTGCACCAGAAAATCGTAGACACTTTCTGTTTCACTTATTTCACTCAGGATGGAAAGTAGCCTTGATATGTATCACTCTGGTAGATGCCTAGAAACCAGATGTGTTTACCCTAGCAACCAAGTAACAAATAACATATCTTTGAACCATAACATTGTTTAGACTTTGGGTTTGACATACGTCACACAGGATTACAAGTTCTTTATGAGTATCAATTTGGTAACTGCCCAGCAACCAGATTTGGTTACCCTAGCAACAAAGTAACAAATCACCCTAGCAACAAAGTAACAAATCACATATCTCTGCAACAGAAAATCAAAGAAATTTCCGGGATGATTTTATTCACTCAGGATGGAAAGGAGGCTTGATAAGTATCACCTTTGTAACTGCATAGCAACCAGACAGGGACAGCATAGCAACCAAGTAACAAATCACATATCTCTGCACCAGAATATCAAACAGACTTCCTGTTTCACTTATTTCACTCAGGATGGAAAGTTGCCTTGATATGTATCACTCTGGTAACTACCTAGCAACCAGATGTGGTTACCCTAGCAACCAAGTTACAAATCACATATCTCTGCGCCAGAAAATCGTATAGACATTCTGTTTCAATTATTTCACTCAGGATGGAAAGTAGCCTTGAAATGTATCACTCTGGTAACTGCCTAGCAACCAGATGTGGTTACACTAGCTACCAAGTAACAAATCATATATCTCTGCACCATAAAATTGTAGAGACTTCCTGTTTCACTTATTTCACTCAGGATGGAAAGTAGCCTTGATATGTATCACTCTGGTAACTGCCTAGCAACCAGATGTGGTTACCCTAGCAACCAAGTAACAAATCACATATCTCTGCACCAGAAAATCATACAGACTTCCAGGTTGACCTTATTCACTCAGGATGGAAAGGAGGCTTGATAAGTATCACCCTGATAACTGCATAGCAACAAAACAGGGTTACCCTAGCAACCAAGTAACAAATCACATATCTCTGCACCATAAAATCGTAGACACATCCTGTTTCACATATATAACTCAGGATGGAACGTAGCCTTGATATGTATCACTCTGGTAACTGCCTAGCAACCAGATGTGGTTATCCTTGTAACCAAGTAACAAATCACAAATCTCTGCAACAGAAAATCATTGAGACTTCAGGGTTGACTTTGTTCACTCAGGATGGAAAGTAGCCTTGATATGTATCACTCTGGTAACTGCCTAGCAACCAGATGTGGTTACCCTAGCACTCAAGTAACAAATCACATATCTCTGCACCAGAAAATCGTAGACACTTTCTGTTTCACTTATATAACTCAGGATGGAAAGTAGCCTTGATATGTATCACTCTGGTAGATGCCTAGAAACCAGATGTGTTTACCCTAGCAACCAAGTAACAAATAACATATCTTTGAACCATAACATTGTTTAGACTTTGGGTTTGACATACGTCACACAGGATTACAAGTTCTTTATGAGTATCAATTTGGTAACTGCCCAGCAACCAGATTTGGTTACCCTAGCAACAAAGTAACAAATCACCCTAGCAACAAAGTAACAAATCACATATCTCTGCAACAGAAAATCAAAGAAATTTCCGGGATGATTTTATTCACTCAGGATGGAAAGGAGGCTTGATAAGTATCACCCTTGTAACTGCATAGCAACCAGACAGGGACAGCATAGCAACCAAGTAACAAATCACATATCTCTGCACCAGAATATCAAACAGACTTCCTGTTTCACTTATTTCACTCAGGATGGAAAGTTGCCTTGATATGTATCACTCTGGTAACTACCTAGCAACCAGATGTGGTTACCCTAGCAACCAAGTTACAAATCACATATCTCTGCGCCAGAAAATCGTATAGACATTCTGTTTCAATTATTTCACTCAGGATGGAAAGTAGCCTTGAAATGTATCACTCTGGTAACTGCCTAGCAACCAGATGTGGTTACACTAGCTACCAAGTAACAAATCATATATCTCTGCACCATAAAATTGTAGAGACTTCCTGTTTCACTTATTTCACTCAGGATGGAAAGTAGCCTTGATATGTATCACTCTGGTAACTGCCTAGCAACCAGATGTGGTTACCCTAGCAACCAAGTAACAAATCACATATCTCTGCACCAGAAAATCATACAGACTTCCTGTTTCACTTATTTAATTTAGGATGGAAAGTAGTCTTGATATGTATCACTCTGGTAACTGCCTAGCAATCAGATGTGGTTATCCTTGCAACCAAGTAACAAATCACATATCTCTGCAACAGAAAATCATAGAGACTTCCAGGTTGACTTTATTCACTCAGGATGGAAAGGAGGCTTGATAAGTATCACCCTGATAACTGCATAGCAACAAAACAGGGTTACCCTAGCAACCAAGTAACAAATCACATATCTCTGCACCATAAAATCGTAGACACATCCTGTTTCACTTATATAACTCAGGAAGGAAAGTAGCCTTGATATGTATCACTCTGGTAGCTGCCTAGCAACCAGATGTGGTTACCCTAGCAACCAAGTAACAAATCACATATCTCTGCACCAGAAAATCATACAGACTTCCTGTTTCACTTATTTCACTCAGGATGGAAAGTAGCCTTGATATGTATAAATCTGGTAACTGCCTAGCAACCAGATGTGGTTATCCTTGTAACCAAGTAACAAATCACAAATCTCTGCAACAGAAAATCATTGAGACTTCAGGGTTGACTTTGTTCACTCAGGATGGAAAGGAGGCTTCATATGTATCACCCTAGTAACTGCATAGCAACCAGACAGGGTTACCCTAGCAACAAAGTAACAAATCACATATCTCTGCACCAGAAAATTGTAGAGACTTCCTGTTTCACTTATTTCATTCAGGATGGAAAGTAGCCTTGATATGTATAACTCTGGTACATGCCTAGCAACCAGATGGGGTTACCTTAGCAACCAAGTAACAAATCACAAATCTCTGCACCAGAAAATTGTAGAGTCTTCCTGTTTCACTTATTTAACTCAGGATTGAAAGTAGCCTTGATATGTATCACTCTGGTAACTGCCTAGCAACCAGATGTGGTTACCCTAGCAACCAAGTAACAAATCACATATCTCTGCACCAGAAAATCATACAGACTTCCTGTTTCACTTATTTAATTTAGGATGGAAAGTAGTCTTGATATGTATCACTCTGGTAACTGCCTAGCAATCAGATGTGGTTATCCTTGCAACCAAGTAACAAATCACATATCTCTGCAACAGAAAATCATAGAGACTTCCAGGTTGACTTTATTCACTCAGGATGGAAAGGAGGCTTGATAAGTATCACCCTGATAACTGCATAGCAACAAAACAGGGTTACCCTAGCAACCAAGTAACAAATCACATATCTCTGCACCATAAAATCGTAGACACATCCTGTTTCACTTATATAACTCAGGAAGGAAAGTAGCCTTGATATGTATCACTCTGGTAGCTGCCTAGCAACCAGATGTGGTTACCCTAGCAACCAAGTAACAAATCACATATCTCTGCACCAGAAAATCATACAGACTTCCTGTTTCACTTATTTCACTCAGGATGGAAAGTAGCCTTGATATGTATAAATCTGGTAACTGCCTAGCAACCAGATGTGGTTATCCTTGTAACCAAGTAACAAATCACAAATCTCTGCAACAGAAAATCATTGAGACTTCAGGGTTGACTTTGTTCACTCAGGATGGAAAGGAGGCTTCATATGTATCACCCTAGTAACTGCATAGCAACCAGACAGGGTTACCCTAGCAACAAAGTAACAAATCACATATCTCTGCACCAGAAAATTGTAGAGACTTCCTGTTTCACTTATTTCATTCAGGATGGAAAGTAGCCTTGATATGTATAACTCTGGTACATGCCTAGCAACCAGATGGGGTTACCTTAGCAACCAAGTAACAAATCACAAATCTCTGCACCAGAAAATTGTAGAGTCTTCCTGTTTCACTTATTTAACTCAGGATTGAAAGTAGCCTTGATATGTATCACTCTGGTAACTGCCTAGCAACCAGATGTGTTTACCCTAGCAACCAAGTAACAAATCACATATCTCTGCACCAGAAAATCATACAGACTTCCAGGTTGACCTTATTCACTCAGGATGGAAAGGAGGCTTGATAAGTATCACCCTGATAACTGCATAGCAACAAAACAGGGTTACCCTAGCAACCAAGTAACAAATCACATATCTCTGCACCATAAAATCGTAGACACATCCTGTTTCACTTATATAACTCAGGATGGAAAGTAGCCTTGATATGTATCACTCTGGTAACTGCCTAGCAACCAGATGTGGTTATCCTTGTAACCAAGTAACAAATCACAAATCTCTGCAACAGAAAATCATTGAGACTTCAGGGTTGACTTTGTTCACTCAGGATGGAAAGGAGGCTTCATATGTATCACCCTAGTAACTGCATAGCAACCAGACAGGGTTACCCTAGCAACAAAGTAACAAATCACATATCTCTGCACCAGAAAATCGTAGACACTTTCTGTTTCACTTATTTCACTCAGGATGGAAAGTAGCCTTGATATGTATCACTCTGGTAGATGCCTAGAAACCAGATGTGTTTACCCTAGCAACCAAGTAACAAATAACATATCTTTGAACCATAACATTGTTTAGACTTTGGGTTTGACATACGTCACACAGGATTACAAGTTCTTTATGAGTATCAATTTGGTAACTGCCCAGCAACCAGATTTGGTTACCCTAGCAACAAAGTAACAAATCACCCTAGCAACAAAGTAACAAATCACATATCTCTGCACCAGAAAATCGTAGACACTTTCTGTTTCACTTATTTCACTCAGGATGGAAAGTAGCCTTGATATGTATCACTCTGGTAGATGCCTAGAAACCAGATGTGTTTACCCTAGCAACCAAGTAACAAATAACATATCTTTGAACCATAACATTGTTTAGACTTTGGGTTTGACATACGTCACACAGGATTACAAGTTCTTTATGAGTATCAATTTGGTAACTGCCCAGCAACCAGATTTGGTTACCCTAGCAACAAAGTAACAAATCACCCTAGCAACAAAGTAACAAATCACATATCTCTGCAACAGAAAATCAAAGAAATTTCCGGGATGATTTTATTCACTCAGGATGGAAAGGAGGCTTGATAAGTATCACCCTTGTAACTGCATAGCAACCAGACAGGGACAGCATAGCAACCAAGTAACAAATCACATATCTCTGCACCAGAATATCAAACAGACTTCCTGTTTCACTTATTTCACTCAGGATGGAAAGTTGCCTTGATATGTATCACTCTGGTAACTACCTAGCAACCAGATGTGGTTACCCTAGCAACCAAGTTACAAATCACATATCTCTGCGCCAGAAAATCGTATAGACATTCTGTTTCAATTATTTCACTCAGGATGGAAAGTAGCCTTGAAATGTATCACTCTGGTAACTGCCTAGCAACCAGATGTGGTTACACTAGCTACCAAGTAACAAATCATATATCTCTGCACCATAAAATTGTAGAGACTTCCTGTTTCACTTATTTCACTCAGGATGGAAAGTAGCCTTGATATGTATCACTCTGGTAACTGCCTAGCAACCAGATGTGGTTACCCTAGCAACCAAGTAACAAATCACATATCTCTGCACCAGAAAATCATACAGACTTCCTGTTTCACTTATTTAATTTAGGATGGAAAGTAGTCTTGATATGTATCACTCTGGTAACTGCCTAGCAATCAGATGTGGTTATCCTTGCAACCAAGTAACAAATCACATATCTCTGCAACAGAAAATCATAGAGACTTCCAGGTTGACTTTATTCACTCAGGATGGAAAGGAGGCTTGATAAGTATCACCCTGGTAACTGCATAGCAACAAAACAGGGTTACCCTAGCAACCAAGTAACAAATCACATATCTCTGCACCATAAAATCGTAGACACATCCTGTTTCACTTATATAACTCAGGAAGGAAAGTAGCCTTGATATGTATCACTCTGGTAGCTGCCTAGCAACCAGATGTGGTTACCCTAGCAACCAAGTAACAAATCACATATCTCTGCACCAGAAAATCATACAGACTTCCTGTTTCACTTATTTCACTCAGGATGGAAAGTAGCCTTGATATGTATCACTCTGGTAACTGCCTAGCAACCAGATGTGGTTATCCTTGTAACCAAGTAACAAATCACAAATCTCTGCAACAGAAAATCATTGAGACTTCAGGGTTGACTTTGTTCACTCAGGATGGAAAGGAGGCTTCATATGTATCACCCTAGTAACTGCATAGCAACCAGACAGGGTTACCCTAGCAACAAAGTAACAAATCACATATCTCTGCACCAGAAAATTGTAGAGACTTCCTGTTTCACTTATTTCACTCAGGATGGAAAGTAGCCTTGATATGTATCACTCTGGTAAGTGCCTAGCAAAGAGATGTGGTTAACATAGCAACCAACTAACAAATCACATATCTTTGAACCATAACATTGTTTAGACTTTGGGTTTGACATACGTCACACAGGATTACAAGTTCTTTATGAGTATCAATTTGGTAACTGCCCAGCAACCAGATTTGGTTACCCTAGCAACAAAGTAACAAATCACCCTAGCAACAAAGTAACAAATCACATATCTCTGCAACAGAAAATCAAAAAAATTTCCGGGATGATTTTATTCACTCAGGATGGAAAGGAGGCTTGATAAGTATCACCCTTGTAACTGCATAGCAACCAGACAGGGACAGCATAGCAACCAAGTAACAAATCACATATCTCTGCACCAGAATATCAAACAGACTTCCTGTTTCACTTATTTCACTCAGGATGGAAAGTTGCCTTGATATGTATCACTCTGGTAACTACCTAGCAACCAGATGTGGTTACCCTAGCAACCAAGTTACAAATCACATATCTCTGCGCCAGAAAATCGTATAGACTTTCTGTTTCAATTGTTTCACTCAGGATGGAAAGTAGCCTTGATATGTATCACTCTGGTAACTGCCTAGCAACCAGATGTGGTTACCCTAGCAACCAAGTAACAAATCACATATCTCTGCACCATAAAATCGTAGACACATCCTGTTTCACTTATATAACTCAGGAAGGAAAGTAGCCTTGATATGTATCACTCTGGTAGCTGCCTAGCAACCAGATGTGGTTACCCTAGCAACCAATTAACAAATCACATATCTCTGCACCAGAAAATCATGCAGACTTACTGTTTCACTTATTTCACTCAGGATGGAAAGTAGCCTTGATATGTATTACTCTGGTAACTGCCTAGCAACCAGATGTGTTTATCCTAGCAACCACGTAACAAATAACATATCTCTGCAATAGAAAATCATAAAGACTTCCAGGTTGACTTTATTCACTCAGGAAGGAAAGGAGGCTTGATAAGTATCACCCTGGTAACTGCATAGCAACAATACAGGGTTTCCCTAGCAACCAAGTAACAAATCACATATCTCTGCACCAGAAAATTGTAGAGACTTCCTGTTTCACTTATTTCACTCAGGATTGAAAGTAGCCTTGAAATGTACCACTCTGGTAACTGCCAAGCAACCAAATGTGGTTACCCTAGCAACCTAGTAACAAATCACATATCTCTGCACCAGAAAATCATACAGACTTCCTGTTTCACTTATTTAACTCAGGATGGAAAGTAGCCTTGATATGTATCACTCTGGTAACTGCCTAGCAACCAGATTTGTTTATCCTAGCAACCAAGTAACAAATAACGTATCTCTGCCACAGAAAATCATAAAGACTTCCAGGTTGACTTTATTCACTCAGGATGGAAAGGAGGCTTGATAAGTATCACCCTGATAACTGCATAGCAACAAAATAGGGTTACCCTAGCAACCAAGTAACAAATCACATATCTCTGCACCATATAATCGTAGACACATCCTGTTTCACTTATTTCACTCAGGATGGAAAGTAGCCTTGATACGTATCATTCTGGTAGCTGCCTAGAAACCAGATTTGGTTACCCTAGCAACAAAGTAACAAATAACATATCTTTGAACCAGAACATTGTAGAGACTTAGGGGTTGACATACTTCACACAAGATTACAAGGAGCCTTATGAGTATCACTTTGGTAACTGCTTAGCAACCAGATGTGGTTACCCTAGCAACAAAGTAACAAATCACATATCTCTGCGCCAGAAAATCGTATAGACTTTCTGTTTCAATTGTTTCACTCAGGATGGAAAGTAGCCTTGATATGTATCACTCTGGTAACTGCCTAGCAACCAGATGTGGTTACCCTAGCAACCAAGTAACAAATCACATATCTCTGCACCATAAAATCGTAGACACATCCTGTTTCACTTATATAACTCAGGAAGGAAAGTAGCCTTGATATGTATCACTCTGGTAGCTGCCTAGCAACCAGATGTGGTTACCCTAGCAACCAATTAACAAATCACATATCTCTGCACCAGAAAATCATGCAGACTTACTGTTTCACTTATTTCACTCAGGATGGAAAGTAGCCTTGATATGTATTACTCTGGTAACTGCCTAGCAACCAGATGTGTTTATCCTAGCAACCACGTAACAAATAACATATCTCTGCAATAGAAAATCATAAAGACTTCCAGGTTGACTTTATTCACTCAGGAAGGAAAGGAGGCTTGATAAGTATCACCCTGGTAACTGCATAGCAACAATACAGGGTTTCCCTAGCAACCAAGTAACAAATCACATATCTCTGCACCAGAAAATTGTAGAGACTTCCTGTTTCACTTATTTCACTCAGGATTGAAAGTAGCCTTGAAATGTACCACTCTGGTAACTGCCAAGCAACCAAATGTGGTTACCCTAGCAACCTAGTAACAAATCACATATCTCTGCACCAGAAAATCATACAGACTTCCTATTTCACTTATTTAACTCAGGATGGAAAGTAGCCTTGATATGTATCACTCTGGTAACTGCCTAGCAACCAGATTTGTTTATCCTAGCAACCAAGTAACAAATAACGTATCTCTGCCACAGAAAATCATAAAGACTTCCAGGTTGACTTTATTCACTCAGGATGGAAAGGAGGCTTGATAAGTATCACCCTGATAACTGCATAGCAACAAAACAGGGTTACCCTAGCAACCAAGTAACAAATCACATATCTCTGCACCATATAATCGTAGACACATCCTGTTTCACTTATTTCACTCAGGATGGAAAGTAGCCTTGATACGTATCATTCTGGTAGCTGCCTAGAAACCAGATTTGGTTACCCTAGCAACAAAGTAACAAATAACATATCTTTGAACCAGAACATTGTAGAGACTTAGGGGTTGACATACTTCACACAAGATTACAAGGAGCCTTATGAGTATCACTTTGGTAACTGCTTAGCAACCAGATGTTGTTACCCTAGCAACAAAGTAACAAATCACCCTAGCAACAAAGTAACAAATCACATATCTCTGCAACAGAAAATCATAGAGACTTCAGGGTTGACTTTGTTCAATCAGGATGGAAAGGAGGCTTCATATGTATCACCCTAGTAACTGCATAGCAACCAGACAGGGTTACCCTAGCAACAAAGTAACAAATCACATATCTCTGCACCAGAAAATCGTAGAAACTTTCTGTTTCACTTATTTCACTCAGGATGGAAAGTAGCCTTGGTAAGTATCACTCTGTTATCTGCCTAGCAACCAGATGTGGTTACCCTATCACTCAAGTAACAAATCACATATCTTTGAACCAGAACATCGTAGAGACTTAGGGGTTGATGTATTTCACAAAGGATTGCAAGGAGCCTTATGAGTATCACCCTGATACGTGCCTAGCAACGAGATGTGGTTACCCTAGCAACCAAGTAACAAATCACATATCTCTGCACCAGAAAATCATACAGACTTCCTGTTTCACTTATTTCACTCAGGATGGAAAGTAGCCTTGATATGTATCACTCTGGTACATGCCTAGCAACCAGATGGGGTTACCTTAGCAACCAAGTAACAAATCACAAATCTCTGCACCAGAAAATTGTAGATTCTTCCTGTTTCACTTATTTCACTCAGGATTGAAAGTAGCCTTGATATGTATCACTCTGGTAACTGCCTAGCAACCAGATGTGTTTACCCTAGCAACCAAGTAACAAATCACATATCTCTGCACCAGAAAATCATGCAGACTTCATGTTTCACTTATTTCAGTCAGGATGGAAAGTAGCCTTGATATGTATCACTCTGGTAACTGCCTAGCAATCAGTTGTGGTTATCCTAGCAACCAAGTAACAAATCACATATATCTGCCACAGAAAATCATAAAGACTTCCAGGTTGACTTTATTCACTCAGGATGGAAAGGAGGCTTGATAGGTATCACCCTGATAACTGCATAGCAACAAAACAGGGTTACCCTAGCAACCAAGTAACAAATCACATATCTCTGCACCATAAAATCGTAGACACATCCTGTTTCACTTATATAACTCAGGATTGAAAGTAGCCTTGATATGTATCACTCTGGTAGATGCCTAGAAACCAGATGTGTTTAACCTAGCAACCAAGTAACAAATAACATATCTTTGAACCATAACATTGTTTAGACTTTGGGGTTGACATACTTCACACAGGATTACAAGTTCTTTATGAGTATCAATTTGGTAACTGCCCAGCAACCAGATTTGGTTACCCTAGCAACAAAGTAACAAATCACCCTATCAACAAAGTAACAAATCACATATCTCTGCAACAGAAAATCAAAGAAACTTCCGGGAAGATTTTATTCACTCAGGATGGAAAGGAGGCTTGATAAGTATCACCCTTGTAACTGCATAGCAACCAGACAGGGACAGCGTAGCAACCAAGTAACAAATCACATATCTCTGCACCAGAATATCAAACAGACTTCCTGTTTCACTTATTTCACTCAGGATGGAAAGTTGCCTTGATATGTATCACTCTGGTAACTACCTAGCAACCAGATGTGGTTACCCTAGCAACCAAGTTACAAATCACATATCTCTGCGCCAGAAAATCGTATAGACTTTCTGTTTCAATTATTTCACTCAGGATGGAAAGTAGCCTTGAAATGTATCACTCTGGTAACTGCCTAGCAACCAGATGTGGTTATCCTAGCAACCAAGTAACAAATAACATATCTCTGCCACAGAAAATCATAAAGACTTCCAGGTTGACTTTATTCACTCAGGATGGAAAGGAGGCTTGATAAGTATCACCCTGATAACTGCATAGCAACAAAACAGGGTTACCCTAGCAACCAAGTAACAAATCACATATCTCTGCACCATAAAATCGTAGACACATCCTGTTTCACTTATATAACTCAGGATGGAAAGTAGTCTTGATATGTATCACTCTGGTAGCTGCCTAGCAACCAGATGTGGTTACCCTAGCAACCAAGTAACAAATCACATATCTCTGCACCAGAAAATCATACAGACTTCCTGTTTCACTTATTTAATTTAGGATGGAAAGTAGTTTTTATATGTATCACTCTGGTAACTGCCTAGCAATCAGATGTGGTTATCCTAGCAACCAAGTAACAAATAACATATCTTTGAACCAGAACATTGTTTAGACTTTGGGGTTGACATACTTCACACAGGATTACAAGGTCTTTATGAGTATCAATTTGGTAACTGCCCAGCAACCAGATTTGGTTACCCTAGCAACAAAGTAACAAATCACCATAGCAACAAAGTAACAAATCACATATCTCTGCAACAGAAAATCATAGAAACTTCCGGGATGATTTTATTCACTCAGGATGGAAAGGAGGCTTGATAAACATCACCCTTGTAACTGCATAGCAACCACACAGGGACAGCGTAGCAACCAAGTAACAAATCACATATCTCTGCACCAGAAAATCAAACAGACTTCCTGTTTCACTTATTTCACTCAGGATGGAAAGTTGCCTTGATATGTATCACTCTGGTAACTGCCTAGCAACCAGATGTGGTTACCCTAGCAACCAAGTTACAAATCACATATCTCTGCTCCAGAAAATCGTATAGACTTTCTGTTTCAATTATTTCACTCAGGATGGAAAGTAGCCTTGAAATGTATCACTCTTGTAACTGCCTAGCAACCAGATGTGGTTATCCTTGCAACCAAGTAACAAATCACATATCTCTGCAACAGAAAATCATAGAGACTTCAGGGTTGACTTTGTTCAATCAGGATGGAAAGGAGGCTTCATATGTATCACCCTAGTAACTGCATAGCAACCAGACAGGGTTACCCTAGCAACAAAGTAACAAATCACATATCTCTGCACCAGAAAATCGTAGAAACATTCTGTTTCACTTATTTCACTCAGGATGGAAAGTAGCCTTGGTAAGTATCACTCTGGTATCTGCCTAGCAACCAGATGTGGTTACCCTATCACTCAAGTAACAAATCACATATCTTTGAACCAGAACATCGTAGAGACTTAGGGGTTGATGTATTTCACAAAGGATTGCAAGGAGCCTTATGAGTATCACCCTGATAAGTGCCTAGCAACGAGATGTGGTTACCCTAGCAACCAAGTAACAAATCACATATCTCTGCACCAGAAAATCATACAGACTTCCTGTTTCACTTATTTCACTCAGGATGGAAAGTAGCCTTGATATGTATCACTCTGGTACATGCCTAGCAACCAGATGGGGTTACCTTAGCAACCAAGTAACAAATCACAAATCTCTGCACCAGAAAATTGTAGATTCTTCCTGTTTCACTTATTTCACTCAGGATTGAAAGTAGCCTTGATATGTATCACTCTGGTAACTGCCTAGCAACCAGATGTGTTTACCCTAGCAACCAAGTAACAAATCACATATCTCTGCACCAGAAAATCATGCAGACTTCATGTTTCACTTATTTCAGTCAGGATGGAAAGTAGCCTTGATATGTATCACTCTGGTAACTGCCTAGCAATCAGTTGTGGTTATCCTAGCAACCAAGTAACAAATCACATATCTCTGCCACAGAAAATCATAAAGACTTCCAGGTTGACTTTATTCACTCAGGATGGAAAGGAGGCTTGATAGGTATCACCCTGATAATTGCATAGCAACAAAACAGGGTTACCCTAGCAACCAAGTAACAAATCACATATCTCTGCACCATAAAATCGTAGACACATCCTGTTTCACTTATATAACTCAGGATTGAAAGTAGCCTTGATATGTATCACTCTGGTAGATGCCTAGAAACCAGATGTGTTTAACCTAGCAACCAAGTAACAAATAACATATCTTTGAACCATAACATTGTTTAGACTTTGGGGTTGACATACTTCACACAGGATTACAAGTTCTTTATGAGTATCAATTTGGTAACTGCCCAGCAACCAGATTTGGTTACCCTAGCAACAAAGTAACAAATCACCCTATCAACAAAGTAACAAATCACATATCTCTGCAACAGAAAATCAAAGAAACTTCCGGGAAGATTTTATTCACTCAGGATGGAAAGGAGGCTTGATAAGTATCACCCTTGTAACTGCATAGCAACCAGACAGGGACAGCGTAGCAACCAAGTAACAAATCACATATCTCTGCACCAGAATATCAAACAGACTTCCTGTTTCACTTATTTCACTCAGGATGGAAAGTTGCCTTGATATGTATCACTCTGGTAACTACCTAGCAACCAGATGTGGTTACCCTAGCAACCAAGTTACAAATCACATATCTCTGCGCCAGAAAATCGTATAGACTTTCTGTTTCAATTATTTCACTCATGATGGAAAGTAGCCTTGAAATGTATCACTCTGGTAACTGCCTAGCAACCAGATGTGGTTACACTAGCTACCAAGTAACAAATCATATATCTCTGCACCAGAAAATTGTAGAGACTTCCTGTTTCACTTATTTCACTCAGGATGGAAAGTAGCCTTGATATGTATCACTCTGGTAAGTGCCTAGCAAAGAGATGTGGTTACCCTAGCAACCAACTAACAAATCACATATCTCTGCACCAGAAAATCATGCAGACTTCCTGTTTCACTTATTTCACTCAGGATGGAAAGTAGCCTTGATATGTATCACTCTGGTAACTGCCTAGCAACCAGATGTGGTTATCCTTGCAACCAAGTAACAAATAACATATCTCTGCAACAGAAAATCATAGAGACTTCAGGTTTGACTTTGTTCACTCAGGATGGAAAGGAGGCTTCATATGTATCACCCTAGTAACTGCATAGCAACAAGACAGGTTTACCCTAGCAACAAAGTAACAAATCAGATATCTCTGCACCAGAAAATCGTGGACACTTTCTGTTTCACTTATTTCACTCAGGATGGAAATTAGCCTTGGTAAGTATCACTCTGGTATCTGCCTAGCAACCAGATGTTGTTACCCTAGCACTCAAGTAACAAATCACATATCTTTGAACCAGAACATCGTAGAGACTTAGGGGTTGATGTATTTCACACATGATTGCAAGGAGCCTTATGAGTATCACTCTGGTAAATGCCTAGCAAAGAGATGTGGTTACCCTAGCAACCAAGTAACAAATCACATATCTCTGCACCAGAAAATCATGCAGACTTCCTGTTTCACTTATTTCATTCAGGATGGAAAGTAGCCTTGATATGTATCACTCTGGTAGATGCCTAGAAACCAGATGTGTTTACCCTAGCAACCAAGTAACAAATAACATATCTTTGAACCATAACATTGTTTAGACTTTGGGGTTGACATACTTCACACAGGATTACAAGTTCTTTATGAGTATCAATTTGGTAACAGCCCAGCAACCAGATTTGTTTACCCTAGCAACAAAGTAACAAATCACCCTAGCAACAAAGTAACAAATCACATATCTCTGCAACAGAAAATCAAAGAAACTTCCGGAATGATTTTATTCACTCAGGATGGAAAGGAGGCTTGATAAGTATCACCCTGGTAACTGCATAGCAACAATACAGGGTTTCCCTAGCAACCAAGTAACAAATCACATATCTCTGCACCAGAAAATTGTAGAGACTTCCTGTTTCACTTATTTCACTCAGGATTGAAAGTAGCCTTGAAATGTATCACTCTGGTAACTGCCTAGCAACCAAATGTGGTTACCCTAGCAACCTAGTAACAAATCACATATCTCTGCACCAGAAAATCATACAGACTTCCTGTTTCACTTATTTAACTCAGGATGGAAAGGAGGCTTGATAAGTATCACCCTGATAACTGCATAGCAACAAAACAGGGTTACCCTAGCAACCAAGTAACAAATCACATATCTCTGCACCATGTAATCGTAGACACATCCTGTTTCACTTATTTCACTCAGGATGGAAAGTAGCCTTGATACGTATCATTCTGGTAGCTGCCTAGAAACCAGATGTGGTTACCCTAGCAACAAAGTAAGAAATAACATATCTTTGAACCAGAACATTGTAGAGACTTAAGGGTTGACATACTTCACACAAGATTACAAGGAGCCTTATGAGTATCACTTTGGTAACTGCTTAGCAACCAGATGTGGTTACCCTAGCAACAAAGTAACAAATCACCCTAGCAACAAAGTAACAAATCACATATCTCTGCAACAGAAAATCATAGAAACTTCCGGGATGATTTTATTCACTCAGGATGGAAAGGAGGCTTGATAAGTATCATCCTTGTAACTGCATAGCAAACAGACAGGGATAGCGTAGCAACCAAGTAACAAATCACATATCTCTGCACCAGAAAATCAAACAGACTTCCTGTTTCACTTATTTCACTCAGGATGGAAAGTAACCTTGATATGTATCACTCTGGTAACTGCCTAGCAACCAGATGTGGTTACACTAGCTACCAAGTAACAAATCATATATCTCTGCACTAGAAAATTGTAGAGACTTCCTGTTTCACTTATTTCACTCAGGATGGAAAGTAGCCTTGATATGTATCACTCTGGTAAGTGCCTAGCAAAGAGATGTGGTTACCCTAGCAACCAAGTAACAAATCACATATCTCTGCACCAGAGAATCATACAGACTTCTTGTTTCACTTATTTCACTCAGGATGGAAAGTAGCCTTGATATGTATCACTCTGGTAACTGCCTAGCAACCAGATGTGGTTATACTTGCAAACAAGTAACAAATCACATATCTCTGCAACAGAAAATCATAGAGACTTCAGGGTTGACTTTGTTCACTCAGGATGGAAAGGAGGCTTCATATGTATCACCCTAGTAACTGCATAGCAACCAGACAGGGTTACCCTAGCAAAAAAGTAACAAATCACATATCTCTGCACCAGAAAATCGTATACACTTTCTCTTTCACTTATTTCACTCAGGATGGAAAGTAGCCTTGGTAAGATTCACTCTGGTATCTGCCTAGCAACCAGATGTGGTTACCCTAGCACTCAAGTAATATATCACATATCTTTGAACCAGAACATCGTAGAGACTTAGGGGTTGATGTATTTCACACATGATTGCAAGGAGCCTTATGAGTATCACTTTTGTCTGTGCCTAGCAACAAGATGGTGTTACCCTAGCAACCAACTAACAAATCACATATCTCTGCACCAGAAATTTGTAGAGACTTCCTGTTTCACTTATTTCACTCAGGATTGAAAGTAGCCTTGATATGTATTACTCTGGTAACTGCCTAGCAACCAGATGTGGTTATCCTAGCAACCACGTAACAAATAACATATCTCTGCAACAGAAAATCATAAAGACTTCCAGGTTGACTTTATTCACTCAGGATGGAAAGGAGGCTTGATAAGTATCACCCTGGTAACTGCATAACAACAAATCAGGGTTTCCCTAGCAACCAAGTAACAAATTACATATCTCTGCACCAGAAAATCGTAGAGACTTTCTGTTTCACTTATTTCACTAAGGATGGAAAGTATCCTTGATATGTATAACTCTGGTAAATGCCTAGCAACCAGATGGTGTTAACCTAGCAACCAAGTAACAAATCACATATCTCTGCACCAGAAAATTGTAGAGACTTCCTGTTTCACTTATTTCAATCAGGATTGAAAGTAGCCTTGAAATGTATCACTCTGGTAACTGCCTAGCAACCAGATGTTGTTACCCTAGCAACCAAGTAACAAATCACATATCTCTGCACCAGAAAATCATACAGACTTCCAGTTTCACTTATTTCACTCAGGTTGGAAAGTAGCCTTGATATGTATCACTCTGGTAACTGCCTAGCAACCAGATGTGGTTACCCTAGCAACCAAGTAACAAATCACATATCTCTGCACCAGAAAATCATACAGACTTCCTGTTTCACTTATATCACTCAGGATGGAAAGTAGCCTTGACATGTATCACTCTGGTAACTGCCTAGTAACCAGATTTGATTATCCTAGCAACCAAGTAACAAATAAAGTATCTCTGCCACAGAAAATCATAAAGACTTCCAGGTTGACTTTATCCACTCAGGATGGAAAGGAGGCTTGATAAGTATCACCCTGATAACTGCATAGCAACAAAACAGGGTTACCCTAGCAACCAAGTAACAAATCACATATCTCTGCACCATAAAATCGTAGACACATCCTGTTTCACTTATTTCACTCGGGATGGAAAGTAGCCTTGATATGTATCATTCTGGTAACTGCCTAGCAACCATATGTGGTTACCCTAGCAACAAAGTAACAAATCACCCTAGCAACAAAGTAACAAATCACATATCTCTGCAACAGAAAATCATAGAGGCTTCAGGGTTGACATTGTTCACTCAGGATGGAAAGGAGGCTTCATATGTATCACCCTAGTAACTGGATAGCAACCAGACAGGTTTACCCTAGCAACACTGTAACAAATCACATATCTCTGCACCAGAAAATCGTAGACACTTTCTGTTTCTCTTATTTCACTCATGATGGAAAGTAGCCTTGGTAAGTATCACTCTGGTAAATGCCTAGCAACCAGATGTGGTTACCCTAGCACTCAAGTAACAAATCACATATCTTTGAACCAGAATATCGTAGAGACTTAGGGGTTGACGTATTTCACACATGATTGCAAGGAGCCTCATGAGTATCACTTTGGTTTGTGCCTAGCAACAAGATGGGGTTACTCTAGCAACCAAGTAACAAATCACATATCTCTGTACCAGAAAATCATACAGACTTCCTGTTTCACTTATTTCACTCAGGATTGAATTATCCTTGATATGTATTACTCTGGTAACTGCCTAGCAACCAGGTGTGGTTATCCTAGCAACCACGTAACAAATAACATATCTCTGCAACAGAAAATCATAAAGACTTCAGGGTTGACTTTGTTCACTCAGGATGGAAAGGAGGCTTCATATGTATCACCCTAGTAACTGCATAGCAACCAGACAGTGTTACCCTAGCAACAAAGTAACAAATCACATTTCTCTGCACCAGAAAATCGTAGACACTTTCTGTTTCACTTATTTCACTCAGGATGGAACGTAGCCTTGGTAAGATTTACTCCGGTATCTGCCTAGCAACCAGATGTGGTTACCCTAGCACTCAAGTAACAAATCACATATCTTTGAACCAGAACATCGTAGAGACTAAGGGGTTGACGTATTTCACACATGATTGAAAGGAGCCTTATGAGTATCACTTCGGTTTGTGCCTAGCAACAAGATGGTGTTACCCTAGCAACCAAGTAACAAATCACATATCTCTGCACCAGAAAATCATACAGACTTCCTGTTTCAATTATTTCACTCAGGATGGAAAGTAGCCTTGATATGTATCATTCTGGTAGCTGCCTAGAAACCAGGTGTGGTTACCCTAGCAACCAAGTAACAAATAACATATCTTTGAACCAGAACATTGTAGAGACTTAGGGGTTGACATACTTCACACAGGATTACAAGGAGCCTCTATGAGTATCACTTTGGTAACTGCCTAGCAACCAGATGTGGTTACCCTAGCAACAAAGTAACAAATCACCCTAGCAACAAAGTAACAAATCACATATCTATGCAACAGAAAATCATAGAAACTTCCGGGATGATTTTATTCACTCAGGATGGAAAGGAGGCTTGATAAGTATCACCCTTGTAACTGCATAGCAACCAGACAGGGATAGCGTAGCAACCAAGTAACAAATCACATATCTCTGCACTAGAAAATCAAACACAATTCCTGTTTCACTTATTTCACTCAGGATGTTAAGTAGCCTTGATATGTATCACTCTGGTAAGTGCCTAGCAACGAGATGTGGTTACCCTAGCAACCAAGTAACAAATCACATATCTCTGCACCAGAAAATCATACAGACTTCCTGTTTCACTTATTTCACTCAGGATGGAAAGTAGCCTTGGTTAGATTCACTCTGGTATCTGCCTAGCACCAGATGTGGTTACCCTAGCAACAAAGTAACAAATCACATATCTCTGCAACAGAAAATCATAGAGGCTTCAGGGTTGACATTGTTCACTCAGGATGGAAAGGAGGCTTCATATGTATCACCCTAGTAACTGCATAGCAACCAGACAGGTTTACCCTAGCAACACTGTAACAAATCACATATCTCTGCACCAGAAAATCGTAGACACTTTCTGTTTCACTTATTTCACTCATGATGGAAAGTAGCCTTGGTAAGTATCACTCTGGTAAATGCCTAGCAACCAGATGTGGTTACCCTAGCACTCAAGTAACAAATCACATATCTTTGAACCAGAATATCATAGAGACTTAGGGGTTGACGTATGGCACACATGATTGCAAGGAGCCTCATGAGTATCACTTTGGTTTGTGCCTAGCAACAAGATGGGGTTACCCTAGCAACCAACTAACAAATCACATATCTCTGCACCAGAAAATTGTATAGACTTCCTGATTCACCTATTTCACTCAGGATTGAAAGTAGCCATGTTATGTATCACTCTGGTAACTGCCTAGCAACAAGATGTGGTTACTCTAGCAACCAAGTAACAAATCACATATCTCTGTACCAGAAAATCATACAGACTTCCTGTTTCACTTATTTCACTCAGGATGGAATTATCCTTGATATGTATTACTCTGGTAACTGCCTAGCAACCAGGTGTGGTTATCCTAGCAACCACGTAACAAATAACATATCTCTGCAACAGAAAATCATAAAGACTTCAGGGTTGACTTTGTTCACTCAGGATGGAAAGGAGGCTTCATATGTATCACCCTAGTAACTGCATAGCAACCAGACAGTGTTACCCTAGCAACAAAGTAACAAATCACATTTCTCTGCACCAGAAAATCGTAGACACTTTCTGTTTCACTTATTTCACTCAGGATGGAACGTAGCCTTGGTAAGATTCACTCTGGTATCTGCCTAGCAACCAGATGTGGTTACCCTAGCACTCAAGTAACAACTCACATATCTTTGAACCAGAACATCGTAGAGACTAAGGGGTTGAAGTATTTCACACATGATTGAAAGGAGCCTTATGAGTATCACTTCGGTTTGTGCCAAGCAACAAGATGGTGTTACCCTAGCAACCAACTAACAAATCACATATCTCTGCACCAGAAAATTGCAGAGACTTCCTGTTTCACTTATTTCACTCAGGAATGAAAGTAGCCATGATATATATCACTCTTGTAACTGCCTAGCAACGAGATGTGGTTACCCTAGCAACCAAGTAACAAATCACATATCTCTGCACCAGAAAATCATACAGACTTCCTGTTTCACTTATTTCACTCAGGATGGAAAGTAGCCTTGATATGTATTACTCTGGTAACTGCCTAGCAACCAGATGTGGTTATCCTAGCAACCACGTAACAAATAACATATCTCTGCAACAGAAAATCATAAAGACTTCCAGGTTGACTTTATTCACTCAGGATGGAAAGGAGGCTTGATAAGTATCACCCTGGTTACTGCATAGCAACAAAACAGGGTTTCCCTTGCAACCAAGTAACAAATAAAATATCTCTGCACAAGAAAATCGTAGAGACTTTCTGTTTCACTTATTTCACTCAGGATTGAAAGTAGCCTTGATATGTATAACTCTGGTAAATGCCTAGCAACCAGATGGGGTTACCCTAGCAACCAAGTAACAAATCACATATCTCTTCACCAGAAAATCATACAGACTTCCTGTTTCAATTATTTCACTCAGGATGGAAAGTAGCCTTGATATGTATCATTCTGGTAGCTGCCTAGAAACCAGGTGTGGTTACCCTAGCAACCAAGTAACAAATAACATATCTTTGAACCAGAACATTGTAGAGACTTAGGGGTTGACATACTTCACACAGGATTACAAGGAGCCTCTATGAGTATCACTTTGGTAACTGCCTAGCAACCAGATGTGGTTACCCTAGCAACAAAGTAACAAATCACCCTAGCAACAAAGTAACAAATCACATATCTATGCAACAGAAAATCATAGAAACTTCCGGGATGATTTTATTCACTCAGGATGGAAAGGAGGCTTGATAAGTATCACCCTTGTAACTGCATAGCAACCAGACAGGGATAGCGTAGCAACCAAGTAACAAATCACATATCTCTGCACTAGAAAATCAAACACAATTCCTGTTTCACTTATTTCACTCAGGATGGAAAGTAGCCTTGATATGTATCACTCTGGTAAGTGCCTAGCAACGAGATGTGGTTACCCTAGCAACCAAGTAACAAATCACATATCTCTGCACCAGAAAATCATACAGACTTCCTGTTTCACTTATTTCACTCAGGATGGAAAGTAGCCTTGGTTAGATTCACTCTGGTATCTGCCTAGCACCAGATGTGGTTACCCTAGCAACAAAGTAACAAATCACATATCTCTGCAACAGAAAATCATAGAGGCTTCAGGGTTGACATTGTTCACTCAGGATGGAAAGGAGGCTTCATATGTATCACCCTAGTAACTGCATAGCAACCAGACAGGTTTACCCTAGCAACACTGTAACAAATCACATATCTCTGCACCAGAAAATCGTAGACACTTTCTGTTTCACTTATTTCACTCATGATGGAAAGTAGCCTTGGTAAGTATCACTCTGGTAAATGCCTAGCAACCAGATGTGGTTACCCTAGCACTCAAGTAACAAATCACATATCTTTGAACCAGAATATCATAGAGACTTAGGGGTTGACGTATGGCACACATGATTGCAAGGAGCCTCATGAGTATCACTTTGGTTTGTGCCTAGCAACAAGATGGGGTTACCCTAGCAACCAACTAACAAATCACATATCTCTGCACCAGAAAATTGTATAGACTTCCTGATTCACATATTTCACTCAGGATTGAAAGTAGCCATGTTATGTATCACTCTGGTAACTGCCTAGCAACAAGATGTGGTTACTCTAGCAACCAAGTAACAAATCACATATCTCTGTACCAGAAAATCATACAGACTTCCTGTTTCACTTATTTCACTCAGGATGGAATTATCCTTGATATGTATTACTCTGGTAACTGCCTAGCAACCAGGTGTGGTTATCCTAGCAATCACATAACAAATAACATATCTCTGCAACAGAAAATCATAAAGACTTCAGGGTTGACTTTGTTCACTCAGGATGGAAAGGAGGCTTCATATGTATCACCCTAGTACTGCATAGCAACCAGACAGTGTTACCCTAGCAACAAAGTAACAAAACACATTTCTCTGCACCAGAAAATCGTAGACACTTTCTGTTTCACTTATTTCACTCAGGATGGAACGTAGCCTTGGTAAGATTTACTCTGGTATCTGCCTAGCAACCAGATGTGGTTACCCTAGCACTCAAGTAACAAATCACATATCTTTGAACCAGAACATCGTAGAGACTAAGGGGTTGACGTATTTCACACATGATTGAAAGGAGCCTTATGAGCATCACTTCGGTTTGTGCCTAGCAACAAGATGGTGTTACCCTAGCAACCAACTAACAAATCACATATCTCTGCACCAGAAAATTGCAGAGACTTCCTGTTTCACTTATTTCACTCAGGAATGAAAGTAGCCATGATATGTATCACTCTTGTAACTGCCTAGCAACGAGATGTGGTTACCCTAGCAACCAAGTAACAAATCACATATCTCTGCACCAGAAAATCATACAGACTTCCTGTTTCACTTATTTCACTCAGGATGGAAAGTAGCCTTGATATGTATTACTCTGGTAACTGCCGAGCAACCAGATGTGGTTATCCTAGCAACCACGTAACAAATAACATATCTCTGCAACAGAAAATCATAAAGACTTCCAGGTTGACTTTATTCACTCAGGATGGAAAGGAGGCTTGATAAGTATCACCCTGGTTACTGCATAGCAACAAAACAGGGTTTCCCTTGCAACCAAATAACAAATAACATATCTCTGCACAAGAAAATCGTAGAGACTTTCTGTTTCACTTATTTCACTCAGGATTGAAAGTAGCCTTGATATGTATAACTCTGGTAAATGCCTAGCAACCAGATGGGGTTACCCTAGCAACCAAGTAACAAATCACATATCTCTGCACCAGAAAATCATACAGACTTCCTGTTTCAATTATTTCACTCAGGATGGAAAGTAGCCTTGATATGTATCATTCTGGTAGCTGCCTAGAAACCAGGTGTGGTTACCCTAGCAACCAAGTAACAAATAACATATCTTTGAACCAGAACATTGTAGAGACTTAGGGGTTGACATACTTCACACAGGATTACAAGGAGCCTCTATGAGTATCACTTTGGTAACTGCCTAGCAACCAGATGTGGTTACCCTAGCAACAAAGTAACAAATCACCCTAGCAACAAAGTAACAAATCACATATCTATGCAACAGAAAATCATAGAAACTTCTGGGATGATTTTATTCACTCAGGATGGAAAGGAGGCTTGATAAGTATCACCCTTGTAACTGCATAGCAACCAGACAGGGATAGCGTAGCAACCAAGTAACAAATCACATATCTCTGCACTAGAAAATCAAACACAATTCCTGTTTCACTTATTTCACTCAGGATGGAAAGTAGCCTTGATATGTATCACTCTGGTAAGTGCCTAGCAACGAGATGTGGTTACCCTAGCAACCAAGTAACAAATCACATATCTCTGCACCAGAAAATCATACAGACTTCCTGTTTCACTTATTTCACTCAGGATGGAAAGTAGCCTTGGTTAGATTCACTCTGGTATCTGCCTAGCACCAGATGTGGTTACCCTAGCAACAAAGTAACAAATCACATATCTCTGCAACAGAAAATCATAGAGGCTTCAGGGTTGACATTGTTCACTCAGGATGGAAAGGAGGCTTCATATGTATCACCCTAGTAACTGCATAGCAACCAGACAGGTTTACCCTAGCAACACTGTAACAAATCACATATCTCTGCACCAGAAAATCGTAGACACTTTCTGTTTCACTTATTTCACTCATGATGGAAAGTAGCCTTGGTAAGTATCACTCTGGTAAGTGCCTAGCAACGAGATGTGGTTACCCTAGCAACCAAGTAACAAATCACATTTCTCTGCACCAGAAAATCGTAGACACTTTCTGTTTCACTTATTTCACTCAGGATGGAACGTAGCCTTGGTAAGATTCACTCTGGTATCTGCCTAGCAACCAGATGTGGTTACCCTAGCACTCAAGTAACAAATCACATATCTTTGAACCAGAACATCGTAGAGACTAAGGGGTTGACGTATTTCACACATGATTGAAAGGAGCCTTATGAGTATCACTTTGGTTTGTGCCTAGCAACAAGATGGTGTTACCCTAGCAACCAACTAACAAATCACATATCTCTGCACCAGAAAATTGCAGAGACTTCCTGTTTCACTTATTTCACTCAGGAATGAAAGTAGCCAAGATATGTATCACTCTTGTAACTGCCTAGCAACGAGATGTGGTTACCCTAGCAACCAAGTAACAAATCACATATCTCTGCACCAGAAAATCATACAGACTTCCAGGTTGACTTTATGCACTCAGGATGGAAAGGAGGCTTGATAAGTATCACCCTGGTTACTGCATAGCAACAAAACAGGGTTTCCCTTGCAACCAAGTAACAAATAACATATCTCTGCACAAGAAAATCGTAGAGACATTCTGTTTCACTTATTTCACTCAAGATTGAAAGTAGCCTTGATATGTATAACTCTGGTAAATGCCTAGCAACCAGATGGGGTTACCCTAGCAACCAAGTAACAAATCACATATCTCTGCACCAGAAAATCATACAGACTTCCTGTTTCACTTATTTCACTCAGGATGGAAAGTAGCCTTGATATGTATCATTCTGGTAGCTGCCTAGAAACCAGGTGTGGTTACCTTAGCAACCAAGTAACAAATAACATATCTTTGAACCAGAACATTGTAGAGACTTAGGGGTTGACATACTTCACACAGGATTACAAGGAGCCTCTATGAGTATCACTTTGGTAACTGCCTAGCAACCAGATGTGGTTATCCTAGCAACAAAGTAACAAATCACCCTAGCAACAAAGTAACAAATCACATATCTATGCAACAGAAAATCATAGAAACTTCCGGGATGATTTTATTCACTCAGGATGGAAAGGAGGCTTGATAAGTATCACCCTTGTAACTGCATAGCAACCAGACAGGGATAGCATAGCAACCAAGTAACAAATCACATATCTCTGCACCAGAAAATCAAACACAATTCCTGTTTCACTTATTTCACTCAGGATGGAAAGTAGCCTTGATATGTATCACTCTGGTAAGTGCCTAGCAACGAGATGTGGTTACCCTAGCAACCAAGTAACAAATCACATATCTCTGCACCAAAAATCATACAGACTTCCTGTTTCACTTATTTCACTCAGGATGGAAAGTAGCCTTGGTTAGATTCACTCTGGTATCTGCCTAGCACCAGATGTGGTTACCCTAGCACTCAAGTAACAAATCACATATCTCTGCACCAGAAATTTGTAGAGACTTCCTGTTTCACTTTTTTCACTCAGGATTGAAAGTAGCCTTGATATGTATCACTCTGGTAACTTCCTAGCAACCAGATGTGGTTACCCTAGCAGCCAAGTAACAAATCACATATCTATGCACCAGAAAATCATACAGACTTCCAGCTTGACCTTATTCACTCAGGATGGAAAGGAGGCTTGATAAGTATCACCCTGATAACTGCATAGCAACAAAACAGGGTTACCCTAGCAACCAAGTAACAAATCACATATCTCTGCACCATAAAATCGTAGACACATCCTGTTTCACTTATATAACTCAGGATTGAAAGTAGCCTTGATATGTATCACTCTGGTAGATGCCTAGAAACCAGATGTGTTTAACCTAGCAACCAAGTAACAAATAACATATCTTTGAACCATAACATTGTTTAGACTTTGGGGTTGACATACTTCAAACAGGATTACAAGTTCTTTATGAGTATCAATTTGGTAACTGCCCAGCAACCAGATTTGGTTACCCTAGCAACAAAGTAACAAATCACCCTATCAACAAAGTAACAAATCACATATCTCTGCAACAGAAAATCAAAGAAACTTCCGGGATGATTTTATTCACTCAGGATGGAAAGGAGGCTTGATAAGTATCACCCTTGTAACTGCATAGCAACCAGACAGGGACAGCGTAGCAACCAAGTAACAAATCACATATCTCTGCACCAGAATATCAAACAGACTTCCTGTTTCACTTATTTCACTCAGGATGGAAAGTTGCCTTGATATGTATCACTCTGGTAACTACCTAGCAACCAGATGTGGTTACCCTAGCAACCAAGTTACAAATCACATATCTCTGCGCCAGAAAATCGTATAGACTTTCTGTTTCAATTATTTCACTCAGGATGGAAGTAGCCTTGAAATGTATCACTCTGGTAACTGCCTAGCAACCAGATGTGGTTACACTAGCTACCAAGTAACAAATCATATATCTCTGCACCAGAAAATTGTAGAGACTTCCTGTTTCACTTATTTCACTCAGGATGGAAAGTAGCCTTGATATGTATCACTCTGGTAACTGCCTAGCAACCAGATGTGGTTATCCTTGCAACCAAGTAACAAATAACATATCTCTGCAACAGAAAATCATAGAGACTTCAGGTTTGACTTTGTTCACTCAGGATGGAAAGGAGGCTTCATATGTATCACCCTAGTAACTGCATAGCAACAAGACAGGTTTACCCTAGCAACAAAGTAACAAATCACATATCTCTGCACCAGAAAATCGTGGACACTTTCTGTTTCACTTATTTCACTCAGGATGGAAATTAGCCTTGGTAAGTATCACTCTGGTATCTGCCTAGCAACCAGATGTTGTTACCCTAGCACTCAAGTAACAAATCACATATCTTTGAACCAGAACATCGTAGAGACTTAGGGGTTGACGTATTTCACACATGATTGCTAGGAGCCTTATGAGTATCACTCTGGTAAATGCCTAGCAAAGAGATGTGGTTACCCTAGCAACCAAGTAACAAATCACATATCTCTGCACCAGAAAATCATGCAGACTTCCTGTTTCACTTATTTCACTCAGGATGGAAAGTAGCCTTGATATGTATTACTCTGGTAACTGCCTAGCAACCAGATGTGTTTATCCTAGCAACCACATAACAAATAACATATCTCTGCAACAGAAAATCATAAAGACTTCCAGGTTGACTTTATTCACTCAGGATGGAAAGGAAGCTTGATAAGTATCACCCTGGTAACTGCATAGCAACAATACAGGGTTTCCCTAGCAACCAAGTATCAAATCACATATCTCTGCACCAGAAAATTGTAGAGACTTCCTGTTTCACTTATTTAACTCAGGATGGAAAGTAGCCTTGATATGTATCACTCTGGTAACTGCCTAGCAACCAGATTTGTTTATCCTAGCAACCAAGTCACAAATAACTTATCTCTGCCACAGAAAATCATAAAGACTTCCAGGTTGACTTTATTCACTCAGGATGGAAAGGAGGCTTGATAATTATCACCCTGATAACTGCATAGCAACAAAACAGGGTTACCCTAGCAACCAAGTAACAAATCACATATCTCTGCACCATATAATCGTAGACACATCCTGTTTCACTTATTTCACTCAGGATGGAATGTAACCTTGATACGTATCATTCTGGTAGCTGCCTAGAAACCAGATGTGGTTACCCTAGCAACAAAGTAACAAATAACATATCTTTGAACCAGAACATTGTAGAGACTTAGGGGTTGACATACTTCACACAAGATTACAAGGAGCCTTATGAGTATCACTTTGGTAACTGCTTAGCAACCAGATGTGGTTACCCTAGCAACAAAGTAACAAATCACCCAAGCAACAAAGTAACAAATCACATATCTCTGCAACAGAAAATCATAGAAACTTCCGGGATGATTTTATTCACTCAGGATGGAAAGGAGGCTTGATAAGTATCACCCTTATAACTGCATAGCAAACAGACAGGGATAGCGTAGCAACCAAGTAACAAATCACATATCTCTGCACCAGAAAATCAAACAGACTTCCTGTTTCACTTATTTCACTCAGGATGGAAAGTAACCTTGATATGTATCACTCTGGTAACTGCCTAGCAACCAGATGTGGTTACACTAGCTACCAAGTAACAAATCATATATCTCGGCACTAGAAAATTGTAGAGACTTCCTGTTTCACTTATTTCACTCAGGATGGAAAGTAGCCTTGATATGTATCACTCTGGTAAGTGCCTAGCAAAGAGATGTGGTTACCCTAGCAACCAAGTAACAAATCACATATCTCTGCACCAGAGAATCATACAGACTTCCTGTTTCACTTATTTCACTCAAGATGGAAAGTAGCCTTGATATGTATCACTCTGGTAACTGCCTAGCAACCAGATGTGGTTATACTTGCAAACAAGTAACAAATCACATATCTCTGCAACAGAAAATCATAGAGACTTCAGGGTTGACTTTGTTCACTCAGGATGGAAAGGAGGCTTCATATGTATCACCCTAGTAACTGCATAGCAACCAGACAGGGTTACCCTAGCAAAAAAGTAACAAATCACATATCTCTGCACCAGAAAATCGTAGACACTTTCTCTTTCACTTATTTCACTCAGGATGGAAAGTAGCCTTGGTAAGATTCACTCTGGTATCTGCCTAGCAACCAGATGTGGTTACCCTAGCACTCAAGTAATATATCACATATCTATGAACCAGAACATCGTAGAAACTTAGGGGTTGATGTATTTCACACATGATTGCAAGGAGCCTTATGAGTATCACTTTGGTCTGTGCCTAGCAACAAGATGGTGTTACCCTAGCAACCAACTAACAAATCACATATCTCTGCACCAGAAATTTGTAGAGACTTCCTGTTTCACTTATTTCACTCAGGATTGAAAGTAGCCATGATATGTATCACTCTGGTAACTGCCTAGCAACGAGATGTGGTTACCCTAGCAACCAAGTAACAAATCACATATCTCCGCACCAGAAAATCATACAGACTTCCTGTTTCACTTATTTCACTCAGGATTGAAAGTAGCCTTGATATGTATTACTCTGGTAACTGCCTAGCAACCAGATGTGGTTATCCTAGCATCCACGTAACAAATAACATATCTCTGCAACAGAAAATCATAAAGACTTCCAGGTTGACTTTATTCACTCAGGATGGAAAGGAGGCTTGATAAGTATCACCCTGGTAACTGCATAACAACAAAACAGGGTTTCCCTAGCAACCAAGTAACAAATCACATATCTCTGCACCAGAAAATCAAATAGACTTCCTGTTTGAGTTATTTCACTCAGGATTGAAAGTAGCCATGATATGTATCACTCTGGTAACTGCCTAGCAACCAGATGTGGCTTTCCTAGTAACCAAATAACAAATCACATATCTCTGCACCATAAAATCGTAGAGACTTTCTGTTTCACTTATTTCACTCAGGATGGAAAGTAGCCTTGATATGTATCACTCTGGTAAGTGCCTAGCAAAGAGATGTGGTTACCCTAGCAACCAAGTAACAAATCACATATCTCTGCACCAGAAAATAATGCCGACTTCCTGTTTCACTTATTTCACTCAGGATCGAAAGTAGCCTTGATATGTATCACTCTGGTAACTGCCTAGCAACCAGATGTGGTTATCCTAGCAACCAAAAAACAAATCACATATCTCTGCACAAGAAAATCATACAGACTTTCTGTTTCACTTATTTCACTCAGGATGGAAAGTAGCCTTGATATGTATTACTCTGGTAAATGCCTAGCAACCAGATGGGGTTACCCTAGCATCCAAGTAATAAATCACATATCTCTGCACCAGAAAATTGTAGAGACTTCCTGTTTCACTTATTTCAATCAGGATTTTAAGTAGCATTTAAATGTATCACTCTGGTAACTGCCTAGCAACCAGATGTGGTTACCCTAGCAACCATGTAACATATCACATATCTCTTCACCAGAAAATCATACACACTTCCTGTTTCACTTATTTCACTCAGGATGGAAAGTAGCCTTGATATGTATCACTCTGGTAACTGCCTAGCAACCAGATGTGGTTATCCTTGCAACCAAGTAACAAATCACATATCTCTGCAACAGAAAATCATAGAGACTTCAGGGTTGACTTTGTTCACTCAGGATGGAAAGGAGGCTTCATATGTATCACCCTAGTATCTGCATAGCAACCAGACAGGTTTACTCTAGCAACAAAGTAACAAATCACATATCTCTGCACCAGAAAATCGTAGACACTTTCTGTTTCACTTATTTTACTCAGGAAGGAAAGTAGCCTTGGTAAGTATCACTCTGGTATCTGCCTATTAACCAGATGTGGTTACCCTAGCACTCAAGTAACAAATCACATATCTTTGAACCAGAACATCGTAGAGACTTAGGGGTTGAAGTATTTCACACATGATTGCAAGGAGCATTATGAGTATCATTTTGGTTTGTGCCTAGCAACAAGATGGGGTTACCCTAGCAACTAACTAACAAATCACATATCTCTGCACCAGAAAATTGTAGAGACTTCTTGTTTCACTTATTTCACTCAGGATTGAAAATAGCCATGATATGTATCACTCTGGTAACTGCCTAGAATCGAGATGTGGTTACCCTACAACAAAGTAACAAATCACATATCTCTGCACCAGAAAATCATACAGACTTCCTGTTTCAACTATTTCACTCAGGATGGAATTAGCCTTGATATGTATTACTCTGGTAACTGCCTAGCAACCAGATGTGGTTATCCTTGCAACCACGTAACAAATAACATATCTCTGCAACAGAAAATCATAAAGACTTCCAGGTTGACATTATTCACTCAGGAAGGAAAGGAGGCTTGATAAGTATCACCCTGGTAACTGCATAGCAACAAAACAGGGTTTCCCTAGCAACCAAGTAACAAATAACATATCTCTGCACCATAAAATCGTAGAGACTTTCTGTTTCACTTATTTCACTCAGGATGGAAAGTAGCCTCTATTTGTATAACTCTGGTAAATGCCTAGCAACCAGATGGGGTTACCCTAACAATCAAGTAACAAATTACATATCTCTGCACCAGAAAATCATACAGACTTCTTGTTTCACTTATTTAATTTAGGATGGAAAGTAGCCTTGATATGTATCACTCTGGTAACTGCCTAGCAACCAGATGTGGTTATCCTAGCAACCAAGTAACAAATAACATATCTCTGCAACAGAAAATTGTACAGACTTCCTGTTTCACTTATTTCACTCAGGATGGAAAGTAGCCTTGATATTTATCACTCTGGTAAGTTTTAGCAAAGAGATGTGGTTACCCTAGCAACCAAGTAACAAATCACATATCTCTGCACCAGAAAATCATGCCGAATTCCTGTTTCACTTATTTCACTCAGGATCGAAAGTAGCCTTGATATGTATCACTCTGGTAACTGCCTAGCAACCAGATGTGGTTATCCTAGCAACCAAAAAACAAATCACATATCTCTGCACAAGAAAATCATACAGATTTACTGTTTCACTTATTTCACTCAGGATGGAAAGTAGCCTTGATATGTATTACTCTGGTAAATGCCTAGCAACCAGATGGGGTTACCCTAGCAACCAAGTAACAAATCACATATCTCTGCATCAGAAAATAGTAGAGACTCCCTGTTTCACTTATTTCACTCAGGATTTTAAGTAGCATTGAAATGTATCACTCTGGTAACTGCCTAGCAACCAGATGTGGTTACCCTAGCAACCATGTAACAAATCACATATCTCTGCACCAGAAAATCATACAGACTTCCTGTTTCACTTATTTCACTCAGGATGGAAAGTAGCCTTGATATGTATCACTCTGGTAACTGCCTAGCAACCAGATTTGGTTATCCTAGCAACCAAGTAACAAATCACATATCTCTGCACCAGAAAATCATACAGACTTCCTGTTTCACTTATTTCACTCAGGATGGAAAGTAGCCTTGGTTAGATTCACTCTGGTACCTGCCTAGCAACCAGATGTGGTTACCCTAGCAACAAATGAACAAATCACATATCTGTGCAACAGAAAATCACAGAAACTTCGGGATGATTTTATTCACTCAGGATGGAAAGGAGGCTTGATAAGTATCACCCTTGTAACTGCATAGCAACCAGACATGGATAGCGTAGCAACCAAGTAACAAATCACAAATCTCTGCACCAGAAAATCAAACAGACTTCCTGTTTCACTTATTTCACTCAGGATGGAAAGAAGCCTTGATATGTATCACTCTGGTAACTGCCTAGCAACCAGATGTGGTTACCCTAGCAACCAAGTTACAAATCACATATCTCTGCACCAGAAAATCGTATAGACTTTCTGTTTCAATTATTTCACTCAGGATGGAAAGTAGCCTTGATATGTATCACTCTGGTAACTGCCTAGCAACCAGATGTGGTTACACTAGCTACCAAGTAACTAATCACATATCTCTGCACCAGAAAATCAAACAGACTTCCTGTTTCACTTATTTCACTCATGATGGAAAGTAGCCTTTGTAAGATTCACTCTGGTATCTGCCTAGCAACCAGATGTGGTTACCCTAGCACTCAAGTAACAAATCACATATTTTTGAACCAGAATATCGTAGAGACTTAGGGGTTGATGTATTTCACTCAGGATTGCAAGGAGCCTTATGAGTATCACTTTGGTTTATGCCTAGCAACAAGATGGTGTTACCCTAGCAACCAACTAACAAATCAGATATCTCTGCACCAGAAAATTGTTGAGACTTCCTGTTTCACTTATTTCACTCAGGATTGAAAGTAGCCATGATATGTATCACTCTGGTAACTGCCTAGCAATGAGATGTGGTTACCCTAGGCAACCAAGTAACAAATCACATATCTCTGCAACAGAATATCATAAAGACTTCCAGGTTGACTTTATTCACTCAGGATGGAAAGGAGGCTTGATAAGTATCACCCTGGTAACTGCATAGCAACAAAACAGGGTTTCCCTAGCAAACAAGTAACAAATAACATATCTCTGCACCAGAAAATCATGGAAACTTTCTGTTTCACTTATTTCACTCAGGATGGAAAGTAGCCTTGATATGTATCACTCTGGTAACTGCCTAGCAAACAGATTTGGTTATCCTAGCAACCAAGTAACAAATAATGTATCTCTTCAACAGAAAATCATAAAGACTTCAAGATTGACTTTATTCACTCAGGATGGAAAGGAGGCTTGATAAGTATCACCCTGGTAACTGCATAGCAACAAAACAGGGTTTCCCTAGCACCCAAGTAACAAATAACATATCTCTGCACCAGAAAATCATGCAGACTTTCTGTTTCACTTATTTCACTCAGGATGGAAAGTAGCCTTGATATGTATCACTCTGGTAACTGCCTAGCAACCAGATGTGGCTATCCTAGCAACCAAATAACAAATCACATATCTCTGCACAAGAAAATCATACAGACTTACTGTTTCACTTATTTCACTCAGGATGGAAAGTAGCCTTGATATGTATTACTCTGGTAACTACCTAGCAACCAGAAGTGGTTATCCTAGCAACCACATAACAAATAACATATCTCTGCAACAGAAAATCATAAAGATTTCCAGGTTGACTTTATTCACACAGGATGGAAAGGAGGCTTGATAAGTATCACCCTGGTAACTGCATAGCAACAAAACAGGGTTTCCCTAGCAACCAAGTAACAAATCACATATCTCTGCACAAGAAATTCGTAGAGACTTTCTGTTTCACTTATTTCACACAGGATGGAAAGTAGCCTTGATATGTATAACTCTAGTACATGCCTAGCAACCAGATGGGGTTACCCTAGCAACCAAGTAACAAGTCACATATCTCTGCACCAGAAAATTGTAGAGACTTCCTGTTTCACTTATTTCACTCAGGATTGAAAGTAGCCTTGATATGTATCACTCTGGTAACTGCCTAGCAACCAGATGTGGTTACCCTAGAAACCAAGTAACAAATCACATATTTCTGCAACAGAAAATCATAGAGACTTCAGGGTTGACTTTGTTCACTCAGGATGGAAAGGAGGCTTCATATGTATCACCCTAGTATCTGCATAGCAACCAGACAGGGTTACCCTAGCAACAAAGTAACAAATCACATATCTCTGCACCAGAAAAACGTAGACACTTTCTGTTTCACTTATTTTACTCAGGATGGAAAGTAGCCTTGATATGTATCACTGTGGTAACTGCCTAGCAACAAGATTTGGTTATCCTAGCAACCAAGTAACAAATAATGTATCTCTGCCACAGAATATCATAAAGACTTCCAGGTTGACTTTATTCACTCAGGATGGAAAGGAGGCTTGATAAGTATCACCCTGGTAACTGCATAGCAACAAAACAGGGTTTCCCTAGCAACCAAGTAACAAATGACATATCTCTGCACAAGAAAATCGTAGAGACTTTCTGTTTCACTTATTTCACTCAGGATAGAAAGTAGCCTTGATATGTATAACTCTGGTACATGCCTAGCGACCAGATGGGGTTACCCTAGCAACCAAGTAACAAATCACATATCTCTGCAACAGAAAATCATAGAGAATTCAGGGTTGACTTTGTTCACTCAGGATGGAAAGGAGGCTTCATATGTATCACCCTAGTATCTGCATAGCAACCAGACAGGGTTACCCTAGCAACAAAGTGACAAATCACATATCTCTGCACCAGAAAAACGTAGACACTTTCTGTTTCACTTATTTTACTCAGGATGGAAAGTAGCCTTGATATGTATCACTGTGGTAACTGCCTAGCAACAAGATTTGGTTATCCTAGCAACCAAGTAACAAATAATGTATCTCTGCCACAGAAAATCATAAAGACTTCCAGGTTGACTTTATTCACTCATTATGGAAAGGAGGCTTGATAAGTATCACCCTGGTAACTGCATAGCAACAAAACAGGGTTTCCCTAGCAACCAAGTAACAAATGACATATCTCTGCACAAGAAAATCGTAGAGACTTTCTGTTTCACTTATTTCACTCAGGATAGAAAGTAGCCTTGATATGTATAACTCTGGTACATGCCTAGCGACCAGATGGTGTTACCCTAGCAACCAAGTAACAAATCACATATCTCTGCACCAGAAAATTGTAGAGACTTCCTGTTTCACTTATTTCACTCAGGATGGAAAGTAGCCTTGATATGTATCACTCTGGTAACTGCCTAGCAACCAGATGTGGTTATCCTAGCAACCAAATAACAAATCACATATCTCTGCACAAGAAAATCGTACAGAATTCCTGTTTCACTTATTTCACTCAAGATGGAAAGTAGCCTTGATATGTACTACTCTGGTAACTGCCAAGCAACCAGATGTGGTTATCCTAGCAACCACATAACAAATAACATATCTCTGCAACAGAAAATCATAAAGACTTCCAGGTTGACTTTATTCACTCAGGATGGAAAGGAGGCTTGATAAGTATCACCCTTGTAACAGCATAGCAACCAGACAGGGATAGCGTAGCAACCAAGTAACAAATCACAAATCTCTGCACCAGAAAAACAAACAGACTTCCTGTTTCACTTATTTCACTCAGGATGGAAAGAAGCCTTGATATGTATCACTCTGGTAACTGCCTAGCAACCAGATGTAGTTACCCTAGCAACCAAGTTACAAATCACATATCTCTGCACCAGAAAATCGTATAGACTTTCTGTTTCAATTATTTCACTCAGGATGGAAAGTAGCCTTGATTTGTATCACTCTGGTAACTGCCTAGCAACCAGATGTGGTTACACTAGCTTCCAAGTAACAAATCACATATCTCTGCACCAGAAAATCAAACAGACTTCCTGTTTCACTTATTTCACTCATGATGGAAAGTAGCCTTGGTAAGATTCACTCTGGTATCTGCCTAGCAACCAGATGTGGTTACCCTAGCACTCAAGAAACAAATCACATATTTTTGAACCACAACATCGTAGAGACTTAGGTGTTGATGTATTTCACTCAGGATTGCAAGGAGCCTTATGAGTATCACTTTGGTTTGTGCCTAGCAACAAGATGGTGTTACCCTAGCAACCAAGTAACAAATCACATATCTCTGCACCAGAAAATCATACAGACTTCCTTTTTCACTTATTTCACTCAGGATGGAAAGTAGCCTAGATATGTATCACTATGGTAACTACCTAGCAACAAGATTTGGTTATCCTAGCAACCAAGTAACAAATAATGTATCTCTGCCACAGAAAATCATAAAGACTTCCAGGTTGACTTTATTCACTCAGGATGGAAAGGAGGCTTGATAAGTATCACCCTGGTAACTGCATAGCAACAAAACAGGGTTTCCCTAGCAACCAAGTAACAAATAACATATCTCTGCACCAGAAAATTGTAGAGACTTCCTGTTTCACTTATTTCACTCAGGATTGAAAGTAGCCTTGATATGTATCACTCTGGTAAATGCCTAGCAACCAGATTTGGTTATCCTAGCAACCAAGTAACAAATAATGTATCTGCCACAGAAAATCATAAAGACTTCCAGGTTGACTTTAGTCACTCAGGATGGAAAGGAGGCTTGATAAGTATCACCCTGATAACTGCATAGCAACAAAACAGGGTTACCCTAGCAACCAAGTAACAAATCACATATCTCTGCAAAATAAAATCGTAGACACATCCTGTTTCACTTATTTCATCAGGATGGAAAGTAGCCTTGATATGTATCATTCTGGTAGCTGCCTAGAAACCAGATGTGGTTACCCTAGCAACCAAGTAACAAATAACATATCTTTGAACCAGAACATTGTAGAGACTTAGGGGTTGACATACTACACACAGGATTACAAGGAGCCTTATGAGTATCACTTTGGTAACTGCCTAGCAACCAGATGTGGTTACCCTAACAACAAAGTAACAAATCACCCTAGCAACAAAGTAACAAATCACATATCTCTGCAACAGAAAATCACAGAAACTTCCGAGATGATTTCATTCACTCAGGATGGAAAGGAGGCTTGATAAGTATCACCCTTGTAACAGCATAGCAACCATACAGGGATAGCGTAGCAACCAAGTAACAAATCACAAATCTCTGCACCAGAAAATCAAACAGACTTCCTGTTTCACTTATTTCACTCAGGATGGAAAGAAGCCTTGATATGTATCACTCTGGTAACTGCCTAGCAACCAGATGTGGTTACCCTAGCAACCACATAACAAATAACATATCTCTGCACCAGAAAATCGTATAGACTTTCTGTTTCAATTATTTCACTCAGGATGGAAAGGAGGCTTCATAAGTATCACCCTGGTAACTGCCTAGCAACCAGATGTGGTTATCCTAGCAACCAAATAACAAATCACATATCTCTGCACAAGAAAATCATACAGACTTACTGTTTCACTTATTTCACTCAGGATGGAAAGTAGCCTTGATATGTATTACTCTGGTAACTGCCAAGCAACCAGATGTGGTTATCCTAGCAACCACATAACAAATAACATATCTCTGCAACAGAAAATCATAAAGACTTCCAGGCTGACTTTATTCACTCAGGATGGAAAGGAGGCTTCATAAGTATCACCCTGGTAACTGCATAGAAACAAAACAGGGTTTCCCTAACAACCAAGTAACAAATCACATATCTCTGCACCAGAAAATCGTAGAGACTTTCTGTTTCACTTATTTCTCTCAGGATGGAAAGTAGCCTTGATATGTAAAACTCTGGTAAATGCCTATCAACCAGATGGGGTTACACTAGCAACCAAGTAACAAATCACATATCTCTGCACCAGAAACTTGTAGAGACTTCCTGTTTCACTTATTACACTCAGGATTGAAAGTAGCCTTGATATGTATCACTCTGGTAAATGCCTAGCAACCAGATTTGGTTATCCTAGCAACCAAGTAACAAATAATGTATCTGCCACAGAAAATCATAAAGACTTCCAGGTTGACTTTAGTCACTGAGGATGGAAAGGAGGCTTGATAAGTATCACCCTGATAACTGCATAGCAACAAAACAGGGTTACCCTAGCAACCAATTAACAAATCACATATCTCTGCAAAATAAAATCGTAGACACATCCTGTTTCACTTATTTCATCAGGATGGAAAGTAGCCTTGATATGTATCATTCTGGTAGCTGCCTAGAAACCAGATGTGGTTACCCTAGCAACCAAGTAACAAATAACATATCTTTGAACCAGAACATTGTAGAGACTTAGGGGTTGACATACTACACACAGGATTACAAGGAGCCTTATGAGTATCACTTTGGTAACTGCCTAGCAACCAGATGTGGTTACCCTAACAACAAAGTAACAAATCACCCTAGCAACAAAGTAACAAATCACATATCTCTGCAAGAGAAAATCACAGAAACTTCCGAGATGATTTCATTCACTCAGGATGGAAAGGAGGCTTGATAAGTATCACCCTTGTAACAGCATAGCAACCATACAGGGATAGCGTAGCAACCAAGTAACAAATCACAAATCTCTGCACCAGAAAATCAAACAGACTTCCTGTTTCACTTATTTCACTCAGGATGGAAAGAAGCCTTGATATGTATCACTCTGGTAACTGCCTAGCAACCAGATGTGGTTACCCTAGCAACCACATAACAAATAACATATCTCTGCACCAGAAAATCGTATAGACTTTCTGTTTCAATTATTTCACTCAGGATGGAAAGGAGGCTTCATAAGTATCACCCTGGTAACTGCCTAGCAACCAGATGTGGTTACACTAGCTACCAAGTAACAAATCACATATCTCTGCACCAGAAAATCAAACAGACTTCCTGTTTCATTTATTTAACACATGATGGAAAGTAGCCTTGGTAAGATTCACTCTGGTATCTGCCTAGCAACCAGATGTGGTTACCCTAGCACTCAACTAACAAATCACATATTTTTGAACCAGAACATCGTATAGACTTAGGTGTTGATGTATTTCACTCAGGATTTCAAGGAGCCTTATGAGTATCACTTTGGTTTGTGCCTAGCAACAAGATGGTGTTACCCTAGCAACCAACTAACAAATCAGATATCTCTGCACCAGAAAATTGTTGAGACTTACTGTTTCACTTATTTCACTCAGGATTGAAAGTAGCCATGATATGTATCACTCTGGTAACTGCCTAGCAACGAGATGTGGTTACCCTAGGCAACCAAGTAACAAATCACATATCTCTACAACAGAAAATCATAAAGACTTCCAGGTTGACTTTATTCACTCAGGATGGAAAGGAGGCTTGATAAGTATCACCCTGGTAACTGCATAGCAACAAAACAGGGTTACCCTAGCAACCAAGTAACAAATCACATATCTCTGCACCAGAAAATCATGCAGACTTCCTGTTTCACTTATTTCACTCAGGATGGAAAGTAGCCTTGATATGTATCACTCTGGTAACTGCCTAGCAACCAGATGTTGTTATCCTAGCAACCAAATAACAAATCACATATCTCTGCACAAGAAAATCATACAGACTTACTGTTTCACTTATTTCACTCAGGATGGAAAGTAGCCTTGATATGTATTACTCTGGTAACTGCCAAGCAACCAGATGTGGTTATCCTAGCAACCACATAACAAATAACATATCTCTGCAACAGAAAATCATAAAGACTTCCAGGCTGACTTTATTCACTCAGGATGGAAAGGAGGCTTCATAAGTATCACCCTGGTAACTGCATAGCAACAAAACAGGGTTTCCCTAACAACCAAGTAACAAATCACATATCTCTGCACCAGAAAATCGTAGAGACTTTCTGTTTCACTTATTTCTCTCAGGATGGAAAGTAGCCTTGATATGTATAACTCTGGTAAATGCCTATCAACCAGATGGGGTTACACTAGCAACCAAGTAAAAAATCACATATCTCTGCACCAGAAACTTGTAGAGACTTCCTGTTTCACTTATTACACTCAGGATTGAAAGTAGCCTTGATATGTATCACTCTGGTAAATGCCTAGCAACCAGATTTGGTTATCCTAGCAACCAAGTAACAAATAATGTATCTGCCACAGAAAATCATAAAGACTTCCAGGTTGACTTTATTCACTCAGGATGGAAAGGAGGCTTGATAAGTATCACCCTGATAACTGCATAGCAACAAAACAGGGTTACCCTAGCAACCAAGTAACAAATCACATATCTCTGCAAAATAAAATCGTAGACACATCCTGTTTCACTTATTTCATCAGGATGGAAAGTAGCCTTGATATGTATCATTCTGGTAGCTGCCTAGAAACCAGATGTGGTTACCCTAGCAACCAAGTAACAAATAACATATCTTTGAACCAGAACATTGTAGAGACTTAGGGGTTGACATACTACACACAGGATTACAAGGAGCCTTATGAGTATCACTTTGGTAACTGCCTAGCAACCAGATGTGGTTACCCTAACAACAAAGTAACAAATCACCCTAGCAACAAAGTAACAAATCACATATCTCTGCAACAGAAAATCACAGAAACTTCCGAGATGATTTCATTCACTCAGGATGGAAAGGAGGCTTGATAAGTATCACCCTTGTAACAGCATAGCAACCATACAGGGATAGCGTAGCAACCAAGTAACAAATCACAAATCTCTGCACCAGAAAATCAAACAGACTTCCTGTTTCACTTATTTCACTCAGGATGGAAAGAAGCCTTGATATGTATCACTCTGGTAACTGCCTAGCAACCAGATGTGGTTACCCTAGCAACCACATAACAAATAACATATCTCTGCACCAGAAAATCAAACAGACTTCCTGTTTCACTTATTTCACTCATGATGGAAAGTAGCCTTGGTAAGATTCACTCTGGTATCTGCCTAGCAACCAGATGTGGTTACCCTAGCACTCAAGTAACTAATCACATATTTTTGAACCAGAACATCGTAGAGACTTAGGTGTTGATGTATTTCACTCAGGATTGCAAGGAGCCTTATGAGTATCACTTTGGTTTGTGCCTAGCAACAAGATGGTGTTACCCTAGCAACCAACTAACAAATCAGATATCTCTGCACCAGAAAATTGTTGAGACTTACTGTTTCACTTATTTCACTCAGGATTGAAAGTAGCCATGATATGTATCACTATGGTAACTGCCTAGCAACGAGATGTGGTTACCCTAGGCAACCAAGTAACAAATCACATATCTCTGCACCAGAAAATCGTAGAGACTTTCTGTTTCACTTATTTCTCTCAGGATGGAAAGTAGCCTAGATATGTATCACTATGGTAACTGCCTAGCAACAAGATTTGGTTATCCTAGCAACCAAGTAACAAATAATGTATCTCTGCCACAGAAAATCATAAAGACTTCCAGCTTGACTTTATTCACTCAGGATGGAAAGGAGGCTTGATAAGTATCACCCTGGTAACTGCATAGCAACAAAACAGGGTTTCCCTAGCAACCAAGTAACAAATAACATATCTCTGCACCAGAAAATTGTAGAGACTTCCTGTTTCACTTATTTCACTCAGGATTGAAAGTAGCCTTGATATTTATCACTCTGGTAACTGCCTAGCAACCAGATGTGGTTATCCTAGCAACCAAGTAACAAATAACATATCTCTGCAACAGAAAATTGTACAAACTTCCTGTTTCACTTATTTCACTCAGGATGGAAAGTAGCCTTGGTAAGATTCACTCTGGTAAGTGCCTAGCAAAGAGATGTGGTTACCCTAGCAACCAAGTAACAAATCACATATCTCTGCACCAGAAAATCATGCAGACTTCCTGTTTCACTTATTTCACTCAGGATGGAAAGTAGCCTTGATATGTATCACTCTGGTAACTGCCTAGCAACCAGATGTGGTTATCCTAGCAACCACATAACAAATAACATATCTCTGCAACAGAAAATCATAAAGACTTCCAGGTTGACTTTATTCACTCAGGATGGAAAGGAGGTTTGATAAGTATCACCCTGATAACTGCATAGCAACAAAACAGGGTTACTCTAGCAACCAAGTAACAAATCACATATCTCTGCACCATAAAATTGTAGACACATCCTGTTTCACTTATTTCACTCAGGATGGAAAGTAGCCTTGATATGTACCATTCTGGTAGCTGCCTAGAAACCAGATGTGGTTACCCTAGCAACCAAGTAACAAATAACATATCTTTGAACCAGAATATTGTAGAGACTTAGGGGTTGACATACTACACACAGGATTACAAGGAGCCTTATGAGTATCACTTTGGTAAATGCATAGTATCCAGTTGTGGTTACCCTAGCAACAAAGTAAATAATCACCCTAGCAACAAATTAACAAATCACATATCTCTGCAACAGAAAATCACAGAAACTTCGGGATGATTTTATTCACTCAGGATGGAAAGGAGGCTTGATAAGTATCACCCTTGTAACTGCAAAGCAACCAGACAGGGATAGCGTAGCAACCAAGTAACAAATCACAAATCTCTGCACCAGAAAATCAAACAGACTTCCTGTTTCACTTATTTCACTCAGGATGGAAAGTAGCCTTGATATGTATCACTCTGGTAACTGCCTAGCAACCAGATTTGGTTACCCTAGCAACCAAGTTACAAATCACATATCTCTGCACCAGAAAATCGTATAGACTTTCTGTTTCAATTATTTCACTCAGGATGGAAAGTAGCCTTGATATGTATCACTCTGGTAACTGCCTAGCAACCAGATGTGGTTACACTAGCTACCAAGTAACAAATCACATATCTCTGCACCAGAAAATCAAACAGACTTCCTGTTTCACTTATTTCACTCATGATGGAAAGTAGCCTTGGTAAGATTCACTCTGGTATCTGCCTAGCAACCAGATGTGGTTACCCTAGCACTCAAGTAACAAATCACATATTTTTGAACCAGAACATCGTAGAGACTTAGGAGTTGATGTATTTCACTCAGGATTGCAAGGAGCCTTATGAGTATCACTTTGGTTTGTGCCTAGCAACAAGATGGTGTTACCCTAGCAACCAACTAACAAATCAGATATCTCTGCACCAGAAAATTGTTGAGACTTCCTGTTTCACTTATTTCACACAGGATTGAAAGTAGCCATGATATGTATCACTCTGGTAACTGCCTAGCAACGAGATGTGGTTACCCTAGGCAACCAAGTAACAAATCACATATCTCTGCACCAGAAAATCATACAGACTTCCTGTTTCACTTATTTCACTCAGGATGGAAAGTAGCCTTGATATGTATCACTGTGGTAACTGCCTAGCAACCAGATTTGGTTATCCTAGCAACCAAGTAACAAATAATGTATCTCTGCCACAGAAAATCATAAAGACTTCCAGGTTGACTTTATTCACTCAGGATGGAAAGGAGGCTTGAGAAGTATCACCCTGGTAACTGCATAGCAACAAAACAGGGTTTCCATAGCAACCAAGTAACAAATAACATATCTCTGCACAAGAAAATCGTAGAGACTTTCTGTTTCACTTATTTCACTCAGGATGGAAAGTAGCCTTGATATGTATAACTCTGGTACATGCCTAGCGACCAGATGGGGTTACCCTAGCAACCAAGTAACAAATCACATATCTTTGCACCAGAAAATTGTAGAGACTTCCTGTTTCACTTATTTCACTCAGGATTGAAAGTAGCCTTTATATGTATCACTCTGGTAACTGCCTAGCAACCAGATGTGGTTATCCTAGCAACCAAGTAACAAATAACATATCTCTGCAACAGAAAATTGTACAGACTTCCTGTTTCTCTTATTTCACTCAGGATGGAAAGTAGCCTTGGTAAGATTCACTCTGGTAAGTGCCTAGCAAAGAGATGTGGTTACCCTAGCAACCAAGTAACAAATCACATATCTTTGCACCAGAAAATCATGCAGACTTCCTGTTTCACTTATTTCACTCAGGATGGAAAGTAGCCTTGATATGTATCACTCTGGTAACTGCCTAGAAACCAGATGTGGTTATCCTAGCAACCAAATAACAAATCACATATCTCTGCACAAGAAAATCATACAGACTTACTGTTTCACTTATTTCAAACAGGATGGAAAGTAGCCTTGATATGTATTACTCTGGTAACTGCCTAGCAACCAGATGTGGTTACCCTAGCAACCAAGTTACAAATCACATATCTCTGCACCAGAAAATCGTATAGACTTTCTGTTTCAATTATTTCACTCAGGATGGAATGTAGCCTTGATATGTATCACTCTGGTAACTGCCTAGCAACCAGATGTGGTTACACTAGCTACCAAGTAACTAATCACATATCTCTGCACCAGAAAATCAAACAGACTTCCTGTTTCACTTATTTCACTCATGATGGAAAGTAGCCTTGGTAAGATTCACTCTGGTATCTGCCTAGCAACCAGATGTGGTTACCCTAGCACTCAAGTAACAGATCACATATTTTTGAACCAGAATATCGTAGAGACTTAGGGGTTGATGTATTTCACTCAGGATTGCAAGGAGCCTTATGAGTATCACTTTGGTTTGTGCCTAGCAACAAGATGGTGTTACCCAAGTAACCAACTAACAAATCAGATATCTCTGCACCAAAAAATTGTTGAGACTTCCTGTTTCACTTATTTCACTCAGGATTGAAAGTAGCCATGATATGTATCATTCTGGTAACTGCCTAGCAACGAGATGTGGTTACCCTAGGCAACCAAGTAACAAATCACATATCTCTGCAACAGAATATCATAAAGACTTCCAGGTTGACATTATTCACTCAGGATGGAAAGGAGGCTTGATAAGTATCACCCTGGTAACTGCATAGCAACAAAACAGGGTTTCCCTAGCAAACAAGTAACAAATAACATATCTCTGCACCAGAAAATCATGGAAACTTTCTGTTTCACTTATTTCACTCAGGATGGAAAGTAGCCTTGATATGTATAATACTGGTAAATGCCTAGCAACCAGATGGGGTTACCCTAGCAACCAAGTAACAAATCACATATCTCTGCACCAGAAAATTGTAAAGACTTCCTATTTCACTTATTTCACTCAGGATTGAAAGTAGCATTGAAATGTATCACTCTGGTAACTGCCTAGCAACCAGATGTGGTTACCCTAGCAACCAAGTAACAAATCACATGTCTCTACACCAGAAAATCATAGAGACTTCCTGTTTCACTTATTTCACTCAGGATGGAAAGTAGCCTTGATATGTATCACTCTGGTAACTGCCTAGCAAACAGATTTGGTTATCCTAGCAACCACGTAACAAATAATGTATCTCTGCAACAGAAAATCATAAAGACTTCAAGATTGACTTTATTCACTCAGGATGAAAAGGAGGCTTGATAAGTATCACCCTGGTAACTGCATAGCAACAAAACAGGGTTTCCCTAGCAACCAAGTAACAAATAACATATCTCTGCACCAGAAAATCATGCAGACTTTCTGTATCACTTATTTTACTCAGGATGGAAAGTAGCCTTGATATGTATCACTCTGGTAACTGCCTAGCAACCAGATGTGGCTATCCTAGCAACCAAATAACAAATCACATATCTCTGCACAAGAAAATCATACAGACTTTCTGTATCACTTATTTTACTCAGGATGGAAAGTAGCCTTGATATGTATCACTCTGGTAACTGCCTAGCAACCAGAAGTGGTTATCCTAGCAACCACATAACAAATAACATATCTCTGCAACAGAAAATCATAAAGATTTCCAGGTTGACTTTATTCACTCAGGATGGAAAGGAGGCTTGATAAGTATCACCCTGGTAACTGCATAGCAACAAAACAGGGTTTCCCTAGCAACCAAGTAACAAATCACATATCTCTGCACAAGAAAATCGTAGAGACTTTCTGTTTCACTTATTTCACACAGGATGGAAAGTAGCCTTGATATGTATAACTCTAGTACATGCCTAGCAACCAGATGGAGTTACCCTAGCAACCAAGTAACAAGTCACATATCTCTGCACCAGAAAATTGTAGAGACTTCCTGTTTCACTTATTTCACTCAGGATTGAAAGTAGCCTTGATATGTATCACTGTGGTAACTGCCTAGCAACAAGATTTGGTTATCCTAGCAACCTAGTAACAAATAATGTATCTCTGCCACAGAAAATCATAAAGACTTCCAGGTTGACTTTATTCACTCAGGATGGAAAGGAGGCTTGATAAGTATCACCCTGGTAACTGCATAGCAACAAAACAGGGTTTCCCTAGCAACCAAGTAACAAATCACATATCTCTGCACCAGAAAATCATGCAGACTTCCTGTTTCACTTATTTCACTCAGGATGGAAAGTAGCCTTGATATGTATCACTCTGGTAACTGCCTAGCAACCAGATGTGGTTATCCTAGCAACCAAATAACAAATCACATATCTCTGCACAAGAAAATCATACAGATTTACTGTTTCACTTATTTCACTCAGGATGGAAAGTAGCCTTGATATGTATTACTCTGGTAACTGCCAAGCAACCAGATGTGGTTATCCTAGCAACCACATAACAAATAACATATCTCTGCAACAGAAAATCATAAAGACTTCCAGGTTGACTTTATTCACTCAGGATGGAAAGGAGGCTTGATAAGTATCACCCTTGTAACAGCATAGCAACCAGACAGGGATAGCGTAGCAACCAAGTAACAAATCACAAATCTCTGCACCAGAAAAACAAACAGACTTCCTGTTTCACATATTTCACTCAGGATGGAAAGAAGCCTTGATATGTATCACTCTGGTAACTGCCTAGCAACCAGATGTGGTTACCCTAGCAACCAAGTTACAAATCACATATCTCTGCACCAGAAAATCGTATAGACTTTCTGTTTCAATTATTTCACTCAGGATGGAAAGTAGCCTTGATATGTATCACTCTGGTAACTGCCTAGCAACCAGATGTGGTTACACTACCTACCAAGTAACAAATCACATATCTCTGCACCAGAAAATCAAACAGACTTCCTGTTTCACTTATTTCACTCATGATGGAAAGTAGACTTGGTAAGATTCACTCTGGTATCTGCCTAGCAACCAGATGTGGTTACCCTAGCACTCAAGTAACTAATCACATATTTTTGAACCAGAACATCGTAGAGACTTAGGTGTTGATGTATTTCACTCAGGATTGCAAGGAGCCTTATGAGTATCACTTTGGTTTGTGCCTAGCAACAAGATGGTGTTACCCTAGCAACCAACTAACAAATCAGATATCTCTGCACCAGAAAATTGTTGAGACTTACTGTTTCACTTATTTCACTCAGGATTGAAAGTAGCCATGATATGTATCACTCTGGTAACTGCCTAGCAACGAGATGTGGTTACCCTAGGCAACCAAGTAACAAATCACATATCTCTGCACCAGAAAATCGTAGAGACTTTCTGTTTCACTTATTTCTCTCAGGATGGAAAGTAGCCTAGATATGTATCACTATGGTAACTGCCTAGCAACAAGATTTGGTTATCCTAGCAACCAAGTAACAAATAATGTATCTCTGCCACAGAAAATCATAAAGACTTCCAGGTTGACTTTATTCACTCAGGATGGAAAGGAGGCTTGATAAGTATCACCCTGGTAACTGCATAGCAACAAAACAGGGTTTCCCTAGCAACCAAGTAACAAATAACATATCTCTGCACCAGAAAATTGTAGAGACTTCCTGTTTCACTTATTTCACTCAGGATTGAAAGTAGCCTTGATATGTATCACTCTGGTAACTGCCTAGCAACTAGATGTGGTTATCCTAGCAACCAAGTAACAAATAACATATCTCTGCAACAGAAAATTGTACAAACTTCCTGTTTCACTTATTTCACTCAGGATGGAAAGTAGCCTTGGTAAGATTCACTCTGGTAAGTGCCTAGCAAAGAGATGTGGTTACCCTAGCAACCAAGTAACAAATCACATATCTCTGCACCAGAAAATCATGCAGACTTCCTGTTTCACTTATTTCACTCAGGATGGAAAGTAGCCTTGATATGTATCACTCTGGTAACTGCCTAGCAACCAGATGTGGTTATCCTAGCAACCACATAACAAATAACATATCTCTGCAACAGAAAATAATAAAGACTTCCAGGTTGACTTTATTCACTCAGGATGGAAAGGAGGCTTCATAAGTATCACCCTGGTAACTGCATAGCAACAAAACAGGGTTTCCCTAGCAACCAAGTAACAAATCACATATCTCTGCACCAGAAAATCGTAGAGACTTTCTGTTCCACTTATTTCTCTCAGGATGGAAAGTAGCCTTGATATGTATAACTCTGGTAAATGCCTATCAACCAGATGTGGTTATACTAGCAACCAAGTAACAAATCACATATCTCTGCACCAGAAACTTGTAGAGACTTCCTATTTCACTTATTTCACTCAGGATTGAAAGTAGCCTTGATATGTATCACTCTGGTAAATGCCTAGCAACCAGATTTGGTTATCCTAGCAACCAAGTAACAAATAATGTATCTGCCACAGAAAATCATAAAGACTTCCAGGTTGACTTTATTCACTCAGGATGCAAAGGAGGCTTGATAAGTATCACCCTGGTAACTGCATAGCAACAAAACAGGGTTTCCCTAGCAACCAAGTAACAAATCACATATCTCTGCACCAGAAAATCATGCAGACTTCCTGTTTCACTTATTTCACTCAGGATGGAAAGTAGCCTTGATATGTATCACTCTGGTAACTGCCTAGCAACCAGATGTGGTTATCCTAGCAACCAAATAACAAATCACATATCTCTGCACAAGAAAATCATACAGATTTACTGTTTCACTTATTTCACTCAGGATGGAAAGTAGCCTTGATATGTATTACTCTGGTAACTGCCAAGCAACCAGATGTGGTTATCCTAGCAACCACATAACAAATAACATATCTCTGCAACAGAAAATCATAAAGACTTCCAGGTTGACTTTATTCACTCAGGATGGAAAGGAGGCTTGATAAGTATCACCCTTGTAACAGCATAGCAACCAGACAGGGATAGCGTAGCAACCAAGTAACAAATCACAAATCTCTGCACCAGGAAAACAAACAGACTTCCTGTTTCACATATTTCACTCAGGATGGAAAGAAGCCTTGATATGTATCACTCTGGTAACTGCCTAGCAACCAGATGTGGTTACCCTAGCAACCAAGTTACAAATCACATATCTCTGCACCAGAAAATCGTATAGACTTTCTGTTTCAATTATTTCACTCAGGATGGAAAGTAGCCTTGATATGTATCACTCTGGTAACTGCCTAGCAACCAGATGTGGTTACACTACCTACCAAGTAACAAATCACATATCTCTGCACCAGAAAATCAAACAGACTTCCTGTTTCACTTATTTCACTCATGATGGAAAGTAGACTTGGTAAGATTCACTCTGGTATCTGCCTAGCAACCAGATGTGGTTACCCTAGCACTCAAGTAACTAATCACATATTTTTGAACCAGAACATCGTAGAGACTTAGGTGTTGATGTATTTCACTCAGGATTGCAAGGAGCCTTATGAGTATCACTTTGGTTTGTGCCTAGCAACAAGATGGTGTTACCCTAGCAACCAACTAACAAATCAGATATCTCTGCACCAGAAAATTGTTGATACTTACTGTTTCACTTATTTCACTCAGGATTGAAAGTAGCCATGATATGTATCACTCTGGTAACTGCCTAGCAACGAGATGTGGTTACCCTAGGCAACCAAGTAACAAATCACATATCTCTGCACCAGAAAATCGTAGAGACTTTCTGTTTCACTTATTTCTCTCAGGATGGAAAGTAGCCTAGATATGTATCACTATGGTAACTGCCTAGCAACAAGATTTGGTTATCCTAGCAACCAAGTAACAAATAATGTATCTCTGCCACAGAAAATCATAAAGACTTCCAGGTTGACTTTATTCACTCAGGATGGAAAGGAGGCTTGATAAGTATCACCCTGGTAACTGCATAGCAACAAAACAGGGTTTCCCTAGCAACCAAGTAACAAATAACATATCTCTGCACCAGAAAATTGTAGAGACTTCCTGTTTCACTTATTTCACTCAGGATTGAAAGTAGCCTTGATATGTATCACTCTGGTAACTGCCTAGCAACCAGATGTGGTTATCCTAGCAACCAAGTAACAAATAACATATCTCTGCAACAGAAAATTGTACAAACTTCCTGTTTCACTTATTTCACTCAGGATGGAAAGTAGCCTTGGTAAGATTCACTCTGGTAAGTGCCTAGCAAAGAGATGTGGTTACCCTAGCAACCAAGTAACAAATCACATATCTCTGCACCAGAAAATCATGCAGACTTCCTGTTTCACTTATTTCACTCAGGATGGAAAGTAGCCTTGATATGTATCACTCTGGTAACTGCCTAGCAACCAGATGTGGTTATCCTAGCAACCAAATAACAAATAACATATCTCTGCAACAGAAAATCATAAAGACTTCCAGGTTGACTTTATTCACTCAGGATGGAAAGGAGGCTTCATAAGTATCACCCTGGTAACTGCATAGCAACAAAACAGGGTTTCCCTAGCAACCAAGTAACAAATCACATATCTCTGCACCAGAAAATCGTAGAGACTTTCTGTTCCACTTATTTCTCTCAGGATGGAAAGTAGCCTTGATATGTATAACTCTGGTAAATGCCTATCAACCAGATGTGGTTATACTAGCAACCAAGTAACAAATCACATATCTCTGCACCAGAAACTTGTAGAGACTTCCTGTTTCACTTATTTCACTCAGGATTGAAAGTAGCCTTGATATGTATCACTCTGGTAAATGCCTAGCAACCAGATTTGGTTATCCTAGCAACCAAGTAACAAATAATGTATCTGCCACAGAAAATCATAAAGACTTCCAGGTTGACTTTATTCACTCAGGATGGAAAGGAGGCTTGATAAGTATCACCCTGGTAACTGCATATCAACAAAACAGGGTTTCCCTAGCAACCAAGTAACAAATAACATATCTCTGCACCGGAAAATCGTGGAAACTTTCTGTTTCACTTATTTCACTCAGGATGGAAAGTAGCCTTGATATGTATAACTCTGGTAAATGCCTAGCAACGAGATGTGGTTACCCTAGCAACAAAGTAACAAATCACATATCTCTGCAATAGAAAATCACAGAAACTTCCGGGATGATTTTATTCACTCAGGATGGAAAGTAGGCTTGATAAGTATCACCCTTGTAACTGCATAGCAACCAGACAGGGATAGCGTAGCAACCAAGTAACAAATCACAAATCTCTGCACCAGAAAATCAAACAGACTTCCTGTTTCACTTATTTCACTCAGGATGGAAAGTAGCCTTGATATGTATAATACTGGTAAATGCCTAGCAACCAGATGGGGTTACCCTAGCAACCAAGTAACAAATCACATATCTCTGCACCAGAAAATTGTAAAGACTTCCTGTTTAACCTATTTCACTCAGGATGGAATTAGCCTTGATATGTATTACTCTGGTAACTGCCTAGCAACCAGATGTGGTTATCCTAGCAACCACGTAACAAATAACATATCTCTGCAACAGAAAATCATAAAGACTTCCAGGTTGACTTTATTCACTCAGGATGGAAAGGAGGCTTGATAAATATCACCCTGGTAAATGCATAGCAACAAAACAGGGTTTCCCTAGCAACCAAGTAACAAATAACATATCTCTGCACCATAAAATTGTACAGACTTCCTGTTTCACTTATTTCACTCAGGATGGAAAGTAGCCTTGATATTTATCACTCTGGTAAGTGCCTAGCAAAGAGATGTGGTTACCCTAGCAACCAAGTAACAAATCACATATCTCTGCACCAGAAAATCATGCCGACTTCCTGTTTCACTTATTTCACTCAGGATCGAAAGTAGCCTTGATATGTATCACTCTGGTAACTGCCTAGCAACCAGATGTGGTTATCCTATCAACCAAAAAACAAATCACATATCTCTGCACAAGAAAATCATACAGACTTTCTGTTTCACTTATTTCACTCAGGATGGCCTTGATATGTATTACTCTGGTAAATGCCTAGCAACCAGATGGGGTTACCCTAGCAACCAAGTAACAAATCACATATCTCTGCACCAGAAAATTGTAGAGACTTCCTGTTTCACTTATTTCACTCAGGATTGAAAGTAGCATTGAAATGTATCACTCTGGTAACTGCCTAGCAACCAGATGTGGTTACCCTAGCAACCAAGTAACAAATCATATATCTCTGCACCAGAAAATCATACAGACATCTTGTTTCACTTATTTCACTCAGGATGGAAAGTAGCCTTGATATGTATCACTCTGGTAACTGCCTAGCAACCAAATTTGGTTATCCTAGCAACCAAGTAACAAATAACATATCTTTGAACCAGAACATTGTAGAGACTTAGGGGTTGACATACTACACACAGGATTACAAGGAGCCTTATAAGTATCACTTTGGTAACTGCCTAGTAACCAGATGTGGTTACCCAAGCAACAAAGTAACAAATCACCCTAGCAACAAAGTAACAAATCACATATCTCTGCAACAGAAAATCACAGAAACTTCCGGGATGATTTTATTCACTCAGGATGGAAAGGAGGCTTAATAAGTATCACCCTTGTAACTGCATAGCAACCAGATAGGGATAGCGTAGCAACCAAATAACAAATCACAAATCTCTGCACCAGAAAATCAAACAGACTTCCTGTTTCACTTATTTCACTCAGGATGGAAAGAAGCATTGATATGTATCACTCTGGTAACTGCCTAGCAACCAGATGTGGTTACCCTAGCAACCAAGTTACAAATCACATATCTCTGCACCAGAAAATCGTATAGACTTTCTGTTTCAATTATTTCACTCAGGATGGAAAGTAGTCTTGATATGTATCACTCTGGTAACTGCCTAGCAACCAGATGTGGTTACACTAGCTACCAAGTAACAAATCACATATCTCTGCACCAGAAAATCAAACAGACTTCCTGTTTCACTTATTTCACTCATGATGGAAAGTAGCCTTGGTAAGATTCACTCTGGTATCTGCCTAGCAACCAGATGTGGTTACCCTAGCACTCAAGTAACAAATCACATATTTTTGAAACAAAACATCGTAGAGACTTATGGGTTGATGTATTTCACTCAGGATTGCAAGGAGTCTTATGAGTATCACTTTGGTTTGTTCCTAGCAACAAGATGGTGTTACCCTAGCATCCAACTAACAAATCAGATATCTCTGCACCAGAAAATTTTTGAGACTTCCTGTTTCACTTATTTCACTCAGGATTGAAAGTAGCCATGATATGTATCACTCTGGTAACTACCTAGCAACGAGATGTGGTTACCCTAGGCAACCAAGCAACAAATCACATATCTCTAAACCAGAAAATCGTGGAGACTTTCTGTTTCACTTATTTCACTCAGGATGGAAAGTAGCCTTGATATGTATCACTCTGGTAAGTGCCTAGCAAAGAGATGTGGTTACCCTAGCAACCAAGTAACAAATCACATATCTCTGCACCAGAAAATCATGCAGACTTCCTGTTTCACTTATTTCACTCAGGATGGAAAGTAGCCTTGATATGTATCACTCTGGTAACTGCCTAGCAACCAGATGTGGTTATCCTAGCAACCAAATAACAAATCATATATCTCTGCACAAGAAAATCATACAGACTTACTGTTTCACATATTTCACTCAGGATGGAAAGTAGCCTTGATATGTATCACTCTGGTAAATGCCTAGCAACCAGATTTGGTTATCCTAGCAACCAAGTAACAAATAATGTATCTGCCACAGAAAATCATAAAGACTTCCAGGTTGACTTTATTCACTCAGGATGGAAAGGAGGCTTGATAAGTATCACCCTGGTAACTGCATATCAACAAAACAGGGTTTCCCTAGCAACCAAGTAACAAATAACATATCTCTGCACCGGAAAATCGTGGAAACTTTCTGTTTCACTTATTTCACTCAGGATGGAAAGTAGCCTTGATATGTATAACTCTGGTAAATGCCTAGCAACGAGATGTGGTTACCCTAGCAACAAAGTAACAAATCACATATCTCTGCAATAGAAAATCACAGAAACTTCCGGGATGATTTTATTCACTCAGGATGGAAAGTAGGCTTGATAAGTATCACCCTTGTAACTGCATAGCAACCAGACAGGGATAGCGTAGCAACCAAGTAACAAATCACAAATCTCTGCACCAGAAAATCAAACAGACTTCCTGTTTCACTTATTTCACTCAGGATGGAAAGTAGCCTTGATATGTATAATACTGGTAAATGCCTAGCAACCAGATGGGGTTACCCTAGCAACCAAGTAACAAATCACATATCTCTGCACCAGAAAATTGTAAAGACTTCCTGTTTAACCTATTTCACTCAGGATGGAATTAGCCTTGATATGTATTACTCTGGTAACTGCCTAGCAACCAGATGTGGTTATCCTAGCAACCACGTAACAAATAACATATCTCTGCAACAGAAAATCATAAAGACTTCCAGGTTGACTTTATTCACTCAGGATGGAAAGGAGGCTTGATAAATATCACCCTGGTAAATGCATAGCAACAAAACAGGGTTTCCCTAGCAACCAAGTAACAAATAACATATCTCTGCACCATAAAATTGTACAGACTTCCTGTTTCACTTATTTCACTCAGGATGGAAAGTAGCCTTGATATTTATCACTCTGGTAAGTGCCTAGCAAAGAGATGTGGTTACCCTAGCAACCAAGTAACAAATCACATATCTCTGCACCAGAAAATCATGCCGACTTCCTGTTTCACTTATTTCACTCAGGATCGAAAGTAGCCTTGATATGTATCACTCTGGTAACTGCCTAGCAACCAGATGTGGTTATCCTATCAACCAAAAAACAAATCACATATCTCTGCACAAGAAAATCATACAGACTTTCTGTTTCACTTATTTCACTCAGGATGGCCTTGATATGTATTACTCTGGTAAATGCCTAGCAACCAGATGGGGTTACCCTAGCAACCAAGTAACAAATCACATATCTCTGCACCAGAAAATTGTAGAGACTTCCTGTTTCACTTATTTCACTCAGGATTGAAAGTAGCATTGAAATGTATCACTCTGGTAACTGCCTAGCAACCAGATGTGGTTACCCTAGCAACCAAGTAACAAATCATATATCTCTGCACCAGAAAATCATACAGACATCTTGTTTCACTTATTTCACTCAGGATGGAAAGTAGCCTTGATATGTATCACTCTGGTAACTGCCTAGCAACCAAATTTGGTTATCCTAGCAACCAAGTAACAAATAACATATCTTTGAACCAGAACATTGTAGAGACTTAGGGGTTGACATACTACACACAGGATTACAAGGAGCCTTATAAGTATCACTTTGGTAACTGCCTAGTAACCAGATGTGGTTACCCAAGCAACAAAGTAACAAATCACCCTAGCAACAAAGTAACAAATCACATATCTCTGCAACAGAAAATCACAGAAACTTCCGGGATGATTTTATTCACTCAGGATGGAAAGGAGGCTTAATAAGTATCACCCTTGTAACTGCATAGCAACCAGATAGGGATAGCGTAGCAACCAAATAACAAATCACAAATCTCTGCACCAGAAAATCAAACAGACTTCCTGTTTCACTTATTTCACTCAGGATGGAAAGAAGCATTGATATGTATCACTCTGGTAACTGCCTAGCAACCAGATGTGGTTACCCTAGCAACCAAGTTACAAATCACATATCTCTGCACCAGAAAATCGTATAGACTTTCTGTTTCAATTATTTCACTCAGGATGGAAAGTAGTCTTGATATGTATCACTCTGGTAACTGCCTAGCAACCAGATGTGGTTACACTAGCTACCAAGTAACAAATCACATATCTCTGCACCAGAAAATCAAACAGACTTCCTGTTTCACTTATTTCACTCATGATGGAAAGTAGCCTTGGTAAGATTCACTCTGGTATCTGCCTAGCAACCAGATGTGGTTACCCTAGCACTCAAGTAACAAATCACATATTTTTGAAACAAAACATCGTAGAGACTTATGGGTTGATGTATTTCACTCAGGATTGCAAGGAGTCTTATGAGTATCACTTTGGTTTGTTCCTAGCAACAAGATGGTGTTACCCTAGCATCCAACTAACAAATCAGATATCTCTGCACCAGAAAATTTTTGAGACTTCCTGTTTCACTTATTTCACTCAGGATTGAAAGTAGCCATGATATGTATCACTCTGGTAACTACCTAGCAACGAGATGTGGTTACCCTAGGCAACCAAGCAACAAATCACATATCTCTAAACCAGAAAATCGTGGAGACTTTCTGTTTCACTTATTTCACTCAGGATGGAAAGTAGCCTTGATATGTATCACTCTGGTAAGTGCCTAGCAAAGAGATGTGGTTACCCTAGCAACCAAGTAACAAATCACATATCTCTGCACCAGAAAATCATGCAGACTTCCTGTTTCACTTATTTCACTCAGGATGGAAAGTAGCCTTGATATGTATCACTCTGGTAACTGCCTAGCAACCAGATGTGGTTATCCTAGCAACCAAATAACAAATCATATATCTCTGCACAAGAAAATCATACAGACTTACTGTTTCACATATTTCCCTCAGGATGGAAAGGAATCTTGATAAGTATCACCCTGGTAACTGCATAGCAACAAAACAGGGTTAACCTAGCAACCAAGTAACAAATCAAATATCTCTGCACCAGAAAATCGTAGAGACTTTCTGTTTCACTTATTTCTCTCATGATGGAAAGTAGCCTTGATATGTATAACTCTGGTAAATTTCTAGCAACCAGATGGGGTTACACTAGCAACCAAGTAACAAATCACATATCTCTGCACCAGAAAATTGTAGAGATTTCCTGTTTCACTTATTTCACTCAGGATTGAAAGTAGCATTGAAATGTATCACTCTGGTAACTGCCTAGCTACCAGATGTGGTTACCCTAGCAACCAAGTAACAAATAACGTATCTCTGCCACAGAAAATCATAAAGACTTCCAGGTTGACTTTATTCACTCAGGATGGAAAGGAATCTTGATAAGTATCACCCTGATAACTGCATAGCAACAAAACAGGGTTACCCTAGCAACCAAGTAACAAATCATAGAAAAAATCGTAGACACTTTCTGTTTCACTTATTTTACTCAGGAAGGAAAGTAGCCTTGGTAAGTATAACTCTGGTAGCTGCCTAGAAACCAGATGGGGTTACCCTAGCAACCAAATAACAAATAACATATCTCTGCAACAGAAAATCACTCTGGTAAATGCCTAGCAACCAGATGTGGTTACCCTAGCACTCAAGTAACAAATCACATATCTTTGAACCAGAACATCGTAGAGACTTAGGGTTTGACGTATTTCACACATGATTGCAAGGAGCCTTATGAGTATCACTTTGGTTTGTGCCTAGCAACAAGATGGGGTTACCCTAGCAACCAACTAACAAATCACATATCTCTGCACCAGAAAATTGTAGAGACTTCCTGTTTCACTTATTTCACTCAGGATTGAAAGTAGCCATGATATGTATCACTCTGGTAACTGCCTAGCAACGAGATGTGGTTACCCTAGCAACCAAGTAACAAATTACTTATCTCTGCAACAGAAAATCATAAAGACTTCCTGTTTCACTTATTTCACTCAGGATGGAATTAGCCTTGATATGTATTACTCTGGTAACTGCCTAGCAACCAGATGTGATTATCCTAGCAACCACGTAACAAATAACATATCTCCGCAAAAGAAAATCATAGAGACTTCAGAGTTGACTTTGTTGACTCAGGATGGAAAGGATGCTTCATATGTATCACCCTAGTAACTGCATAGCAACCAGACAGGGTTACCCTAGCAACAATGTAACAAATCACATATCTCTGCACCAGAAAATCGTAGACACTTTCTGTTTCACTTATTTCACTCAGGACGGAAAGTAGCCTTGGTAAGATTCACTCTGGTATCTGCCTATCAACCAGATGTGGTTACCCTAGCACTCAAGTAACAAATCACATATCTTTGAACCAGAACATCGTAGAGACTTAGGGGTTGACGTATTTCACACATGATTGCAAGGAGCCTTATGAGTATCACTTTGGTTTGTGCCTAGCAACAAGATGGTGTTACCCTAGCAACCAAAAAAGAAATCACATATCTCTGCACCAGAAAATCATACAGACTTCCTGTTTCACTTATTTCACTCAGGATGGAAAGTAACCTTGATATGTACACTCTGGTAACTGCCTAGAAACCAGATGTGGTTATCCTAGCAACCACGTAACAAATAACATATCTCTGCACCAGAAAATCATAAAGACTTCCTGTTTCACTTATTACACTCAGGATGGAATTAGCCTTGATATGTATTACTCTGGTAACTGCCTAGCAACCAGATGTGATTATCCTAGCAACCACGTAACAAATAACATATCTCTGCAACAGAAAATCATAGAGACTTCAGGGTTGACTTTGTTCACTCAGGATGGAAAGGAGGCTTCATATGTATCACCCTAGTAACTGCATAGCAACCAGACAGGGCTACCCTAGCAACAAAGTAACAAATCACATATCTCTGCACCAGAAAATTGTAGAGACTTTCTGTTTCAATTATTTCACTCAGGATGGAAAGTAGTCTTGATATGTATCACTCTGGTAACTGCCTAGCAACCAGATGTGGTTACACTAGCTACCAAGTAACAAATCACATATCTCTGCACCAGAAAATCAAACAGACTTCCTGTTTCACTTATTTCACTCATGATGGAAAGTAGCCTTGGTAAGATTCACTCTGGTATCTGCCTAGCAACCAGATGTGGTTACCCTAGCACTCAAGTAACAAATCACATATTTTTGAAACAAAACATCGTAGAGACTTATGGGTTGATGTATTTCACTCAGGATTGCAAGGAGTCTTATGAGTATCACTTTGGTTTGTTCCTAGCAACAAGATGGTGTAACCCTAGCATCCAACTAACAAATCAGATATCTCTGCACCAGAAAATTTTTGAGACTTCCTGTTTCACTTATTTCACTCAGGATTGAAAGTAGCCATGATATGTATCACTCTGGTAACTACCTAGCAACGAGATGTGGTTACCCTAGGCAACCAAGTAACAAATCACATATCTCTAAACCAGAAAATCGTGGAGACTTTCTGTTTCACTTATTTCACTCAGGATGGAAAGTAGCCTTGATATGTATCACTCTGGTAAGTGCCTAGCAAAGAGATGTGGTTACCCTAGCAACCAAGTAACAAATCACATATCTCTGCACCAGAAAATCATGCAGACTTCCTGTTTCACTTATTTCACTCAGGATGGAAAGTAGCCTTGATATGTATCACTCTGGTAACTGCCTAGCAACCAGATGTGGTTATCCTAGCAACCAAATAACAAATCATATATCTCTGCACAAGAAAATCCTACAGACTTACTGTTTCACATATTTCCCTCAGGATGGAAAGGAATCTTGATAAGTATCACCCTGGTAACTGCATAGCAACAAAACAGGGTTAACCTAGCAACCAAGTAACAAATCAAATATCTCTGCACCAGAAAATCGTAGAGACTTTCTGTTTCACTTATTTCTCTCATGATGGAAAGTAGCCTTGATATGTATAACTCTGGTAAATGTCTAGCAACCAGATGGGGTTACACTAGCAACCAAGTAACAAATCACATATCTCTGCACCAGAAAATTGTAGAGATTTCCTGTTTCACTTATTTCACTCAGGATTGAAAGTAGCATTGAAATGTATCACTCTGGTAACTGCCTAGCAACCAGATGTGGTTACCCTAGCAACCAAGTAACAAATAACGTATCTCTGCCACAGAAAATCATAAAGACTTCCAGGTTGACTTTATTCACTCAGGATGGAAAGGAATCTTGATAAGTATCACCCTGATAACTGCATAGCAACAAAACAGGGTTACCCTAGCAACCAAGTAACAAATCATAGAAAAAATCGTAGACACTTTCTGTTTCACTTATTTTACTCAGGAAGGAAAGTAGCCTTGGTAAGTATAACTCTGGTAGCTGCCTAGAAACCAGATGGGGTTACCCTAGCAACCAAATAACAAATAACATATCTCTGCAACAGAAAATCACTCTGGTAAATGCCTAGCAACCAGATGTGGTTACCCTAGCACTCAAGTAACAAATCACATATCTTTGAACCAGAACATCGTAGAGACTTAGGGTTTGACGTATTTCACACATGATTGCAAGGAGCCTTATGAGTATCACTTTGGTTTGTGCCTAGCAACAAGATGGGGTTACCCTAGCAACCAACTAACAAATCACATATCTCTGCACCAGAAAATTGTAGAGACTTCCTGTTTCACTTATTTCACTCAGGATTGAAAGTAGCCATGATATGTATCACTCTGGTAACTGCCTAGCAAAGAGATGTGGTTACCCTAGCAACAAAGTAACAAATCACATATCTCTGCACCAGAAAATCGTAGACACTTTCTATTTCACTTATTTCACTCAGGATGGAAAGTAGCCTTGGTAAGTATCACTCTGGTAAATGCCTAGCAACCAGATGTGGTTACCGTAGCACTCAAGTAACAAATCACTTATCTTTGAACCAGAACATCGTAGAGACTTATGGGTTGATGTATTTCACTCAGGATTGCAAGGAGTCTTATGAGTATCACTTTGGTTTGTTCCTAGCAACAAGATGGTGTTACCCTAGCATCCAACTAACAAATCAGATATCTCTGCACCAGAAAATTTTTGAGACTTCCTGTTTCACTTATTTCACTCAGGATTGAAAGTAGCCATGATATGTATCACTCTGGTAACTACCTAGCAACGAGATGTGGTTACCCTAGGCAACCAAGTAACAAATCACATATCTCTAAACCAGAAAATCGTGGAGACTTTCTGTTTCACTTATTTCACTCAGGATGGAAAGTAGCCTTGATATGTATCACTCTGGTAAGTGCCTAGCAAAGAGATGTGGTTACCCTAGCAACCAAGTAACAAATCAAATATCTCTGCACCAGAAAATCATACAGACTTCCTGTTTCACTTATTTCACTCAGGATGGAATTAGCCTTGATATGTATTACTCTGGTAACTGCCTAGCAACCAGATGTGATTATCCTAGCAACCACGTAACAAATAACATATCTCCGCAAAAGAAAATCATAGAGAATTCAGAGTTGACTTTGTTGACTCAGGATGGAAAGGATGCTTCATATGTATCACCCTAGTAACTGCAGAGCAACCAGACAGGGTTACCCTAGCAACAATATAACAAATCACATATCTCTGCACTAGAAAATTGTAGACACTTTCTGTTTCACTTATTTCACTCAGGACGGAAAGTAGCCTTGGTAAGATTCACTCTGGTATCTGCCTATCAACCAGATGTGGTTACCCTAGCACTCAAGTAACAAATCACATATCTTTGAACCAGAACATCGTAGAGACTCTAGGGGTTGACGTATTTCACACATGATTGCAAGGACCCTTATTAGTATCACTTTGGTTTGTGCCTAGCAACAAGATGGTGTTACCCTAGGAACCAAAAAAGAAATCACATATCTCTGCACCAGAAAATCATACAGACTTCCTGTTTCATTTATTTCACTCAGGATGGAAAGTAACCTTGATATGTATTACTTTGGTAACTGCCTAGCAACCAGATTTGGTTATCCTAGCAACCACATAACAAATAACATATCTCTGCACCAGAAAATCATAAAGACTTCCTGTTTCACTTATTACACTCAGGATGGAATTAGCCTTGATATGTATTACTCTGGTAACTGCCTAGCAACCAGATGTGATTATCCTAGCAACCACGTAACAAATAACATATCTCTGCAACAGAAAATCATAGAGACTTCAGGGTTGACTTTGTTCACTCAGGATGGAAAGGAGGCTTCATATGTATCACCCTAGTAACTGCATAGCAACCAGACAGGGTTACCCTAGCAAAAAAGTAACAAATCACATATCTCTGCACCAGAAAATTGTAGAGACTTCCTGTTTCACTTATTTCACTCAGGATTGAAAGTAGCATTGAAATGTATCACTCTGGTAACTGCCTAGCAACCAGATGTGGTTACCCTAGCAACCAAGTAACAAATCACATATCTCTGCACCAGAAAATCATACAGACATCCTGTTTCACTTATTTCACTCAGGATGGAAAGTAGCCTTGATATGTATCACTCTGGTAACTGCCTAGCAACCAGATTTGGTTATCCTAGCAACCAAGTAACAAATCACATATCTTTGAACCAGAACATTGTAGGGACTTAGGGGTTGACATACTACACACAGGATTACAAGGAGCCTTATGAGTATCACTTTGGTAACTGCCTAGTAACCAGATGTGGTTACCCAAGCAACAAAGTAACAAATCACCCTAGCAACAAAGTAACAAATCACGTATCTCTGCAACAGAAAATCACAGAAACTTCCGGGATGATTTTATTCACTCAGAATGGAAAGGAGGCTTGATAAGTATCACCCTTGTAACTGCATAGCAACCAGACAGGGATAGCGTAGCAACCAAGTAACAAATCACAAATCTCTGCACCAGAAAATCAAACAGAATTCCTGTTTCACTTATTTCACTCAGGATGGAAAGAAGCATTGATATGTATCACTCTGGTAACTGCCTAGCAACCAGATGTGGTTACCCTAGCAACCAAGTTACAAATCACATATCTCTGCACCAGAAAATCGTATAGACTTTCTGTTTCAATTATTTCACTCAGGATGGAAAGTAGTCTTGATATGTATCACTCTGGTAACTGCCTAGCAACCAGATGTGGTTACACTAGCTACCAAGTAACAAATCACATATCTCTGCACCAGAAAATCAAACAGACTTCCTGTTTCACTTATTTCACTCATGATGGAAAGTAGCCTTGGTAAGATTCACTCTGGTATCTGCCTAGCAACCAGATGTGGTTACCCTAGCACTTAAGTAACAAATCACATATTTTTGAACCAGAACATCGTAGAGACTTAGGGGTTGATGTATTTCACTCAGGATTGCAAGGAGCCTTATGAGTATCACTTTGGTTTGTGCCTAGCAACAAGATGGTGTTACCCTAGCAACCAACTAACAAATCAGATATCTCTGCACCAGAAAATTTTTGAGACTTCCTGTTTCACTTATTTCACTCAGGATTGAAAGTAGCCATGATATGTATCACTCTGGTAACTGCCTAGCAACGAGATGTGGTTACCCTAGGCAACCAAGTAACAAATCACATATCTCTAAACCAGAAAATCGTGGAGACTTTCTGTTTCACTTATTTCACTCAGGATGGAAAGTAGCCTTGATATGTATCACTCTGGTAAGTGCCTAGCAAAGAGATGTGGTTACCCTAGCAACCAAGTAACAAATCACATATCCCTGCACCAGAAATTCGTATAGACTTTCTGTTTCAATTATTTCACTCAGGATGGAAAGTAGCCTTTGTAAGTATCACTTTGGTTTGTGCCTAGCAACAAGATGGGGTTACCCTAGCAACCAACTAACAAATCACATATCTCTGCACCAGAAAATTGTAGAGACTTCCTGTTTCACTTATTTCACTCAGGATTGAAAGTAGCCATGATATGTATCACTCTGGTAACTGCCTAGCAAAGAGATGTGGTTACCCTAGCAACAAAGTAACAAATCACATATCTCTGCACCAGAAAATCGTAGACACTTTCTATTTCACTTATTTCACTCAGGATGGAAAGTAGCCTTGGTAAGTATCACTCTGGTAAATGCCTAGCAACCAGATGTGGTTACCGTAGCACTCAAGTAACAAATCACATATCTTTGAACCAGAACATCGTAGAGACTTAGGTTTTGACGTATTTCACACATGATTGCAAGGAGCCTTATGAGTATCACTTTGGTTTGTGCCTAGCAACAAGATGGGGTTACCCAAGCAACCAACTAACAAATCACATATCTCTGCACCAGAAAATTGTAGAGACTTCCTGTTTCACTTATTTCACTCTGGTAACTGCCTAGCAACCAGATTTGTTTATCCTAGCAACCAAGTAACAAATCACATATCTTTGAACCAGAACATTGTAGAGACTAAGGGTTGACATACTACACACAGGATTACAAGGAGCCTTATGAGTATCACTTTGGTAACTGCCTAGTAACCAGATGTGGTTACCCAAGCAACAAAGTAACAAATCACCCTAGCAACAAAGTAACAAATCACATATCTCTGCAACAGAAAATCACAGAAACTTCCGGGATGATTTTATTCACTCAGAATGGAAAGGAGGCTTGATAAGTATCACCCTTGTAACTGCATAGCAACCAGACAGGGATAGCGTAGCAACCAAGTAACAAATCACAAATCTCTGCACCAGAAAATCAAACAGAATTCCTGTTTCACTTATTTCACTCAGGATGGAAAGAAGCATTGATATGTATCACTCTGGTAACTGCCTAGCAACCAGATGTGGTTAACCTAGCAACCAAGTTACAAATCACATATCTCTGCACCAGAAAATCGTATAGACTTTCTGTTTCAATTATTTCACTCAGGATGGAAAGTAGTCTTGATATGTATCACTCTGGTAACTGCCTAGCAACCAGATGTGGTTACACTAGCTACCAAGTAACAAATCACATATCTCTGCACCAGAAAATCAAACAGACTTCCTGTTTCACTTATTTCACTCATGATGGAAAGTAGCCTTGGTAAGATTCACTCTGGTATCTGCCTATCAACCAGATGTGGTTACCCTAGCACTCAAGTAACAAATCACATATTTTTGAACCAGAACATCGTAGAGACTTAGGGGTTGATGTATTTCACTCAGGATTGCAAGGAGCCTTATGATTATCACTTTGGTTTGTGCCTAGCAACAAGATGGTGTTACCCTAGCAACCAACTAACAAATCAGATATCTCTGCACCAGAAAATTTTTGAGACTTCCTGTTTCACTTATTTCACTCAGGATTGAAAGTAGCCATGATATGTATCACTCTGGTAACTGCCTAGCAACGAGATGTGGTTACCCTAGGCAACCAAGTAACAAATCACATATCTCTAAACCAGAAAATCGTGGAGACTTTCTGTTTCACTTATTTCACTCAGGATGGAAAGTAGCCTTGATATGTATCACTCTGGTAAGTGCCTAGCAAAGAGATGTGGTTACCCTAGCAACCAAGTAACAAATCACATATCTCTGCACCAGAAAATCATGCAGACTTCCTGTTTCACTTATTTCACTCAGGATGGAAAGTAGCCTTGATATGTATCACTCTGGTAACTGCCTAGCAACCAGATGTGGTTACCCTAGCAACCAAGTTACAAATCACATATCCCTGCACCAGAAATTCGTATAGACTTTCTGTTTCAATTATTTCACTCAGGATGGAAAGTAGCCTTGGTAAGTATCACTTTGGTTTGTGCCTAGCAACAAGATGGGGTTACCCTAGCAACCAACTAACAAATCACATATCTCTGCACCAGAAAATTGTAGAGACTTCCTGTTTCACTTATTTCACTCAGGATTGAAAGTAGCCATGATATGTATCACTCTGGTAACTTCCTAGCAAAGAGATGTGGTTACCCTATGCAACAAAGTAACAAATCACATATCTCTGCACCAGAAAATCGTAGACACTTTCTATTTCACTTATTTCACTCAGGATGGAAAGTAGCCTTGGTAAGTATCACTCTGGTAAATGCCTAGCAACCAGATGTGGTTACCGTATCACTCAAGTAACAAATCACATATCTTTGAACCAGAACATCGTAGAGACTTAGGGTTTGACGTATTTCACACATGATTGCAAGGAGCCTTATGAGTATCACTTTGGTTTGTGCCTAGCAACAAGATGGGGTTACCCTAGCAACCAACTAACAAATCACATATCTCTGCACCAGAAAATTGTAGAGACTTCCTGTTTCACTTATTTCACTCAGGATTGAAAGTAGCCATGATATGTATCACTCTGGTAACTGCCTAGCAACGAGATGTGGTTACCCTAGCAACCAAGTAACAAATTACTTATCTCTGCACCAGAAAATCATACATACTTCCTGTTTCACTTATTTCACTCAGGATGGAATTAGCCTTGATATGTATTACTCTGGTAACTGCCTAGCAACCAGATGTGATTATCCTAGCAACCACGTAACAAATAACATATCTCCGCAAAAGAAAATCATAGAGACTTCAGAGTTGACTTTGTTGACTCAGGATGGAAAGGATGCTTCATATGTATCACCCTAGTAACTGCATAGCAACCAGACAGGGTTACCCTAGCAACAATGTAACAAATCACATATCTCTGCACCAGAAAATCGTAGACACTTTCTGTTTCACTTATTTCACTCAGGACGGAAAGTAGCCTTGGTAAGATTCACTCTGGTATCTGCCTATCAACCAGATGTGGTTACCCTAGCACTCAAGTAACAAATCACATATCTTTGAACCAGAACATCGTAGAGACTTAGGGGTTGACGTATTTCACACATGATTGCAAGGAGCCTTATGAGTATCACTTTGGTTTTTGCCTAGCAACAAGATGGTGTTACCCTAGCAACTAAAAAAGAAATCACATATCTCTGCACCAGAAAATCATACAGACTTCCTGTTTCACTTATTTCACTCAGGATGGAAAGTAACCTTGATATGTATTACTCTGGTAACTGCCTAGCAACCAGATGTGGTTATCCTTGCAACCACGTAACAAATAACATATCTCTGCACCAGAAAATCATAAAGACTTCCTGTTTCACTTATTACACTCAGGATGGAATTAGCCTTGATATGTATTACTCTGGTAACTGCCTAGCAACCAGATGTGATTATCCTAGCAACCACGTAACAAATCACATATCTCTGCACCAGAAAATCAAACAGACTTCCTGTTTCACTTATTTCACTCATGATGGAAAGTAGCCTTGGTAAGATTCACTCTGGTACCTGCCTAGCAACCAGATGTGGTTATCCTAGCACTCAAGTAACAAATCACATATTTTTGAACCAGAACATCGTAGAGACTTAGGGGTTGATGTATTTCACTCAGGATTGCAAGGAGCCTCATGAGTATCACTTTGGTTTGTGCCTAGCAACAAGATGGTGTTACCCTAGCAACCAACTAACAAATCAGATATCTCTGCACTAGAAAATTTTTGAGACTTCCTGTTTCACTTATTTCACTCAGGATTGAAAGTAGCCATGATATGTATCACTCTGGTAACTGCCTAGCAACGAGATGTGGTTACCCTAGGCAACCAAGTAACAAATCACATATCTCTAAACCAGAAAATCGTGGAGACTTTCTGTTTCACTTATTTCACTCAGGATGGAAAGTAGCCTTGATATGTATCACTCTGGTAAGTGCCTAGCAAAGAGATGTGGTTACCCTAGCAACCAAGTAACAAATCACATATCTCTGCTCCAGAAAATCATGCAGACTTCCTGTTTGACTTATTTCACTCAGGATGGAAAGTAGCCTTGATATGTATCACTCTGGTAACTGCCTAGCAACCAGATGTGGTTATCCTAGCAACCAAATAACAAATCACATATCTCTGCACAAGAAAATCATACAGACTTACTGTTTCACTTATTTCCCTCAGGATAGAAAGGAATCTTGATGAGTATCACCCTGGTAACTGCATAGCAACAAAACAGGGTTAACCTAGCAACCAAGTAACAAATCACATATCTCTGCACCAGAAAATTGTAGAGATTTCCTGTTTCACTTATTTCACTCAGGATTGAAAGTAGCATTGAAATGTTTCACTCTGGTAACTGCCTAGCAACCAGATGTGGTTACCATAGCAACCAAGTAACAAATAACGTATCTCTACCACAGAAAATCATAAAGACTTCCAGGTTGACTTTATTCACTCAGGATGGAAAGGAGGCTTGATAAGTATCACCCTGATAACTGCATAGCAACAAAACAGGGTTACCGTATCAACCAAGTAACAAATCACATATCTCTGCACCATAAAATCGTAGACACATCCTGTTTCACTTATTTAACTCAGGATGGAAAGTAGCCTTGATATGTATAACTCTGGTAGCTGCCTAGAAACCAGATGGGGTTACCCTAGCAACCAAATAACAAATAACATATCTTTGAACACAACATTGTAGAGACTTAGGGGTTGACATACTTCACACAGGATTAAAAGGAGCCATATGAGTATCACTTTGGTAACTGCCTAGCAACCAGATGTGGTTACCCTAGCAAACAAGTAACAAATCACCCTAGCAACAAAGTAACAAATCACATATCTCTGCAACATATTATCATAGAAACTTCCGGGATGATTTTATTCACTCAGATTGGAAAGGAGGCTTGATAAGTATCACCCTTGTAACTGCCTAGCAACGAGATGTGGTTAACCTAGCAACCAAGTAACAAATCACATATCTCTGCACCAGAAAATCAAACAGACATCCTGTTTCACTTATTTCACTCAGGATGGAAAGTAGCCATGATATGTATCACTCTGGTAACTGCCTAGCAATGAGATGTGGTTACCCTAGCAACCAAGTAACAAATAACATATCTTTGAACCAGAACATTGTAGAGACTTAGGGGTTGACATACTACACACAGGATTACAAGGAGCCTTATGAGTATCACTTTGGTAACTGCCTAGTAACCAGATGTGGTTACCCTAGCAAACAAAGTAACAAATCACCCTAGCAACAAAGTAACAAATCATATATCTCTGCAAAAGAAAATCACAGAAACTTCCGGGATGATTTTATTCACTCAGGATGGAAAGGAGGCTTGATAAGTATCACCCTTGTAACTGCATAGCAACCAGACAGTGATAGCGTAGCAACCAAGTAACAAATCACAAATCTCTGCACCAGAAAATCAAACAGACTTCCTGTTTCACTTATTTCACTCAGGATGGAAAGAAGCATTGATATGTATCACTCTGGTAACTGCCTAGCAACCAGATGTGGTTACCCTAGCAACCAAGTTACAAATCACATATCTCTGCACCAGAAAGTCGTATAGACTTTCTGTTTCAATTATTTCACTCAGGATGGAAAGTAGTCTTGATATGTATCACTCTGGTAACTGCCTAGAAACCAGATGTGGTTACACTAGCTACCAAGTATCAAATCACATATCTCTGCACCAGAAAATCAAACAGACTTCCTGTTTCACTTATTTCACTCATGATGGAAAGTAGCCTTGGTAAGATTCACTCTGGTATCTGCCTAGCAACCAGATGTGGTTACCCTAGCACTCAAGTAACAAATCACATATTTTTGAACCAGAACATCGTAGAGACTTAGGGGTTGATGTAGTTCACTCAGGATTGCAAGGAGCCTTATGAGTATCACTTTGGTTTGTGCCTAGCAACAAGATGGTGTTACACTAGCAACCAACTAACAAATCAGATATCTCTAAACCAGAAAATCGTGGAGACTTTCTGTTTCACTTATTTCACTCAGGATGGAAAGTAGCCTTGATATGTATAACTCTGGTAAATGCCTAGCAACCAGATGGGGTTACCCTAGCAACCAAGTAACAAATCACATATCTCTGCACCAGAAAATCATACAGACTTCTTGTTTCACTTATTTAATTTAGGATGGAATGTAGCCTTGATATGTATCACTCTGGTAAGTGCCTAGCAACCAGATGTGGTTATCCTAGCAACCAAGTAACAAATAACATATCTCTGCAACAGAAAATTGTACAGACTTCCTGTTTCACTTATTTCACTCAGGATGGAAAGTAGCCTTGATATTTAACACTCTGGTAAGTGCCTAGCAACCAGATGTGGTTATCCTAGCAACCAAATAACAAATCACATATCTCTGCACAAGAAAATCATACAGACTTACTGTTTCACTTATTTCCCTCAGGATGGAAAGGAATCTTGATAAGTATCACCCTGGTAACTGCATAGCAACAAAACAGGGTTAACCTAGCAACCAAGCAACAAATCACATATCTCTGCACCAGAAAATCGTAGAGACTTTCTGTTTCACTTATTTCTCTCAGAATGGAAAGTAGCCTTGATATGTATAACTCTGGTAAATGTCTAGCAACCAGATGGGGTTACACTAGCAACCAAGTAACAAATCACATATCTCTGCACCAGAAAATCGTAGACACTTTCTGTTTAACTAATTTCACTCAGGATGGAAAGTAGCCTTGGTAACTACCACTCTGATAAATGCCTAGCAACCAGATGTGGTTACCCTAGCACTCAAGTAACAAATCACATATCTTTGAACCAGAACATCGTAGAGACTTAGGGGTTGACGTGTTTCACACATGATTGCAAGGAGCCTTATGAGTATCACTTTGGTTTGTGCCTAGCAACAAGATGGTGTTACCCTAGCAACCAACTAACAAATCACATATCTCTGCACCTGAAATTTGTAGAGACTTCCTGTTTCACTTATTTCACTCAGGATTGAAAGTAGCCATGATATGTATCACTCTGGTATCTGCCTAGCAACGAGATGTGGTTACCCTTGCAACCAAGTAACAAATCACTTATCACTGCACTAGAAAATCATACAGACTTCCTGTTTTACTTATTTCACTCACTATGGAATTAGCCTTGATATGTATTGCTCTGGTAACTGCCTAGCAACCAGATGTGGTTACCCTAGCAACCAAGTAACAAATAACGTATCTCTGCCACAGAAAATCATAAAGACTTCCAGGTTGACTTTATTCACTCAGGATGGAAAGGAATCTTGATAAGTATCACCCTGATAACTGCATAGCAACAAAACAGGGTTACCCTAGCAAACAAGTAACAAATCACATATCTCTGCACCAGAAAATCATACAGACATCCTGTTTCACTTATTTCACTCAGGATGGAAAGTAGCCTTGATATGTATAACTCTGTTAGCTGCCTAGAAACCAGATGGGGTTACCCTAGCAACCAAATAACAAATAACATATCTTTGAACACAACATTGTAGAGACATAGGGGTTGACATACTTCACACAGGATTACAAGGAGCCTTATGAGTATCACTTTGGTAACTGCCTAGCAACCAGATGTGGTTACCCTAGCAAAGAAGTAAAAAATCACCCTAGCAACAAAGTAACAAATCACATATCTCTGCAACATAAAATCATAGAAACTTCCGGGATGATTTTATTCACTCAGGATGGAAAGGAGGCTTGATAAGTATCACCCTTGTAACTGCATAGCAACCAGACAGGGATAGTGTAGCAACCAAGTAACAAATCACATATCTCTGCACCAGTAAATCAAACAGACTTCCTGTTTCACTTACTTCACTCAGGATGGAAAGTAGCCTTGATATGTATCACTCTGGTAACTGCCTAGCAACCAGATGTGGTTACCCTAGCAACCAAGTTACAAATCACATATCTCTGCACCAGAAAATTGTAGAGACTTCCTGTTTCACTTATTTCACTCAGGATGGAAAGTAGCCTTGATATGTGTTACTCTGGTAACTGACTAGCAACCAGATGTGATTATCCTAGCAACCACGTATCAAATAACATATCTCTGCCACAGAAAATCATAAAGACTTAAAGTTTGACTTTATTCTCTCAGGATGGAAAGGAGCCTTGATAAGTATCACCCTGGTAACTGCATAGCAACAAAACAGGGTTTCCCTTGCAACCAAGTAACAAATAACATATCTCTGCACAAGAAAATCGTAGAGACTTTCTGTTTCACTTATTTCACTCAGGATGGAAAGTAGCCTTGATATGTATCACTCTGGTAAATGCCTAGCAACCAGATGGGGTTACCCTAGCAACCAAGAAACAAATCACATATCTCTGCACCAAAAAATCATACAAACTTCCTGTTTCACTTATTTAATTTAGGATGGAAAGTAGCCTTGATATGTATCACTCTGGTAACTGCCTAGCAATCAGATGTGGTTACCCTAGCACTCAAGTAACAAATCACATATTTTTGAACCAGAACATCGTAGAGACTTAGGGGTTGACGTATTTCTCACATGATTGCAAGGAGTCTTATGAGTATCACTTTGGTTTGTGCCTACCAACAAGAATGTTTTACCCTAGCAACCAACTAACAAATCAGATATCTCTGCACCAGAAAATTGTAGAGACTTCCTGTTTCACTTATTTCACTCAGGATTGAAAGTAGCCATGATATGTATCACTCTGGTAACTGCCTAGCAACGAGATGTGGTTATCCTAGGCAACCAAGTAACAAATCACATATATCTGCACCAGAAAATCATACAGACTTCCTGTTTCACTTATTTCACTCAGGATGGAAAGCAGCCTTGATATTTATTACTCTGGAAACTGCTTAGCAACCAGATGTGGTTATCCTAGCAACCACGTAACAAATAACATATCTCTGCAACAGAAAATCATAAAGACTTCCAGGTTGACTTTATTCACCCAGGATGGAAAGGAGGCTTGATAAGTATCACCCTGGTAAATGCATAGCAACAAAACAGGGTTTACCTAGCAACCAAGTAACAAATAACATATCTCTGCACAAGAAAATCGTAGACTTTCTGTTTCACTTATTTCACTCAGGATGGAAAGTAGCCTTGATATGTATAACTCTGTTAAATGCCTAGCAACCAGATGGGGTTACCCTAGCAACCAAATAACAAATCACATATCTCAGCACCAGAAAATTGTAGAGACTTCCTGTTTCACTTATTTCACTCAGGATTGAAAGTAGCCATGATATGTATCACTCTGGTAACTCCCTAGCAATGAGATGTGGTTACCCTAGCAAAAAAGTAACAAATCACATATCTCTGCACCAGAAAATCATAGACACTTTCTGTTTCACTTATTTCACTCAGGATGGAAAGTAGTCTTGGTAAGTATCACTCTGGTAAATGCCTAGCAACCAGATGTGGTTACCCTAGCACTCAAGTAACAAATCACACATCTTTGAACCAGAACATCATAGAGACTTAGGGGTTGACGTATTTCACACATGATTGCAAGGAGCCTTATGAGTATCACTTTGGTTTGTGCCTAGCAACAAGATGGTGTTACCCTAGCAACCAACTAACAAATCACATATCTCTGCACCTGAAATTTGTAGAGACTTCCTGTTCCACTTATTTCACTCAGGATTGAAAGTAGCCATGATTTGTATCACTCTGGTAACTGCCTAGCAACGAGATGTGGTTACCCTAGCAACCAAGTAACAAATCACTTATCACTGCACTAGAAAATCATACAGACTTCCTGTTTCACTTATATCACTCACTATGGAATTAGCCTTGATATGTATTACTCTGGTAACTGCCTAGCAACCAGATGTGATTATGCTAGCAACCACGTAACAAATAACATATCTCTGCAACAGAAAATCATAGACACTTCAGGGTTGACTTTGTTCACTCAGGATGGAAAGGAGGCTTCATATGTATCACCCTAGTAACTGCATAGCAACCAGACAGGGTTACCCTAGCAACAAAGTATCAAATCACATAACTCTGCACCAGAAAATCGTAGATACTTTCTGTTTCACTTATTTCACTCAGGATTGAAAGTAGCCATGATATGTATCGCTCTGGTAACTTCCTAGTAACGAGATGTGGTTACCCTAGGCAACCAAGTAACAAATCACATATCTCTGCACCAGGAAATCATACAGACTTCCTGTTTCACTTATTTCACTCAGGATGGAAAGTATCCTTGATATGTATAACTCTGGTAACTGCCTAGCATCCAGATATGGTTACCCTAGCAACCAAGTAACAAATCACATATCTCTGCACCAGAAAATCATACAGACTTCCTGTTTCACTTATTTAATTTAGGATGGAAAGTAGCCTTGATATGTATCACTCTGGTAACTGCCTAGCAATCAGATGTGGTTATCCTAGCAACCAAGTAACAAATAACATATCTCTGCCACAGAAAATCATAAAGACTTCCAGGTTGACTTTATTCACTCAGGATGGAAAGGAGGCTTGATAAGTATCACCCTGGTAACTGCATAGCAACAAAACAGGGTTTCCCTAGCAACCAAGTAACAAAAAACATATCTCTGCACAAGATAATCGCAGAGACTTTCTGTTTCACTAATTTCACTCAGGATGAAAAGTAGCCTTGGAAGGTATGACTCTGGTAAATGCCTAGCAACCAGATGTGGTTACCCTAGCACTCAAGTAACAAATCACATATCTTTGAACCAGAACATCGTAGAGACTTAGGGGTTGACATATTTCACACATGATTGCAAGGAGCCTTATGAGTATCACTTTGGTTTGTGCCTAGCAACAAGATGGTGTTACCCTAGCAACCAAGTAACAAATCAGATATCTCTGCACCAGAAAATTGTAGAGACTTCCTGTTTCACTTATTTCACTCAGGATTGAAAGTAGCCATGATATGTATCACTCTGGTAACTGCCTAGCAACGAGATGTGGTTACCCTAGGCAACCAAGTAACAAATCACATATCTCTGCTCCAGAAAATCATACAGGCTTCCTGTTTCACTTATTTCACTCAGGATGGAAAGTAGCCTTGATATGTATTACTCTGGTAACTGCCTAGCAACCAGATGTGGTTATCCTAGCAACCACGAAACAAATAACATATCTCTGCACCAGAAAATCGTAGACACTTTCTGTATCACTTGTTTCACTCAGGATGTAAAGTTGCCTTGGTAAGATTCACTCTGGTATCTGCCTAGCAACCAGATGTGGTTAGCCTAGCACTCAAGTAACAAATCACATATCTTTGAACCAGAACATAGTAGAGACTTAGGGGTTGACGTATTTCACACATGATTGCAAGGAGCCTTATGAGTATCACTTTGGTTTGTGCCTAGCAACAAGATGGTGTTACCCTAGCAACCAACTAAGAAATCACATATCTCTGCACAAGAAAATGGTAGAGACTTTCTGTTTCACTTATTTCACTCAGGATGGAAAGTAGCCTTGATATGTATAACTCTGGTAAATACCAGAGTTATACATATCAAGGCTACTTTCCATCCTGAGTGAAATAATTTCCATCCTGAGTCCTTTCCATATGTGATTTGTTACTTGGTTGCTAGGGTAACCCCATCTGGTTGCTAGGCAAATGCCTAGCAACCAGATGGGGTTGCCCTAGCAACCAAGTAACAAATCACATATCTCTGCACCAGAAAATTGTAGACACTTTCTGTTTCAATTATTTCACTCAGGATGGAAAGTAACCTTGGTAAGATTCACTCTGGTATCTGCCTAGCAACCAGATGTGGTTACCCTAGCACTTAAGTAACAAATCACATATCTTTGAACCAGAACATCGTAGAGACTTAGGGGTTGACATATTTCACACATGATTGCAAGGAGCCTTATGAGTATCACTTTGGTTTGTGCCTAGCAACAAGATGGTGTTACCCTAGCAACCAACTAAGAAATCACATATCTCTGCACCAGAAAATTGTAGAGACTTCCTGTTTCACTTATTTCACTCAGGAATGAAAGTAGCCATGATATGTATCATTCTGGTAACTGCCTAGCAACGAGATGTGGTTACCCTAGCAACCAAGTAACAAATCATATATCTCTGCACCAGAAAATCATACAGACTTCCTGTTTCACTTATTTCACTAAGGATGGAAAGTAGCCTTGATATGTATTACTCTGGTAACTGCCTAGCAACCAGATGTGGTTATCCTAGCAACCACGTAACAAATAACATATATCTGCAACAGAAAATCATAAAGACTTCCAGGTTGACTTTATTCACTCAGGATGGAAAGGAGGCTTGATAAGTATCACCCTGGTAACTGCATAGCAACAAAACAGGGTTTCCCTAACAACCAAGTAACAAATAACATATCTCTGCACAAGAAAATCATAGAGACTTTCTGTTTCACTTATTTCACTCAGGATGGAAAGTAGCCTTGATATGTATAACTCTGGTAAATGCCTAGCAACCAGATGGGGTTACCCTAGCAACTAAGTAACAAATCACATATCTCTGCACCAGAAAATGGTAGAGACTTCCTGTTTCACTTATTTCACTCAGGATTGAAAGTAGCCTTGATATGTATCACTCTGGTAACTGCCTAGCAACCAGATATGGTTACCCTAGCAACCAAGTAACAAATTACATATCTCTGCACCAGAAAATCATACAGACTTCCTGTTTCACTTATTTCACTCAGGATGGAAAGTAGCCGCCTTGATATGTATTACTCTGGTAACTGCCTAGCAACCAGATGTGGTTATCCTAGCAACCACATAACAAATAACATATCTCTGCAAAAGAAAAATATTAAACACTTCCAGGTTGACTTTATTCACTCAGGATGGAAAGGAGGCTTTATAAGTATCACCCTTGTAACTGCATAGCAACAAAACAGTGTTTCCCTAGCAACCAAGTAAAAAATAACATATCTCTGCACAAGAAAATCGTAGAGACTTTCTGTTTCACTTATTTCACTCAGGATGAAAAGTAGCCTTGGAAGGTATCACTCTGGTAAATGCCTAGCAACCAGATGTGGTTACCCTAGCACTCAAGTAACAAATCACATATCTTTGAACCAGAACATCGTAGAGACTTAGGGGTTGACATATTTCACACATGATTGCAAGGAGCCTTATGAGTATCACTTTGGTTTGTGCCTAGCAACAAGATGGTGTTACCCTAGCAACCAAGTAACAAATCAGATATCTCTGCACCAGAAAATTGTAGAGACTTCCTGTTTCACTTATTTCACTCAGGATTGAAAGTAGCCATGATATGTATCACTCTGGTAACTGCCTAGCAACGAGATGTGGTTACCCTAGGCAACCAAGTAACAAATCACATATCTCTGCTCCAGAAAATCATACAGGCTTCCTGTTTCACTTATTTCACTCAGGATGGAAAGTAGCCTTGATATGTATTACTCTGGTAACTGCCTAGCAACCAGATGTGGTTATCCTAGCAACCACGAAACAAATAACATATCTCTGCACCAGAAAATCGTAGACACTTTCTGTATCACTTGTTTCACTCAGGATGTAAAGTTGCCTTGGTAAGATTCACTCTGGTATCTGCCTAGCAACCAGATGTGGTTAGCCTAGCACTCAAGTAACAAATCACATATCTTTGAACCAGAACATAGTAGAGACTTAGGGGTTGACGTATTTCACACAAGATTGCAAGGAGCCTTATGAGTATCACTTTGGTTTGTGCCTAGCAACAAGATGGTGTTACCCTAGCAACCAACTAAGAAATCACATATCTCTGCACAAGAAAATTGTAGACATTTTCTGTTTCAATTATTTCACTCAGGATGGAAAGTAACCTTGGTAAGATTCACTCTGGTATCTGCCTAGCAACCAGATGTGGTTACCCTAGCACTTAAGTAACAAATCACATATCTTTGAACCAGAACATCGTAGAGACTTAGGGGTTGACATATTTCACACATGATTGCAAGGAGCCTTATGAGTATCACTTTGGTTAGTGCCTAGCAACAAGATGGTGTTACCCTAGCAACCAACTAAGAAATCACATATCTCTGCACCAGAAAATTGTAGAGACTTCCTGTTTCACTTATTTCACTCAGGAATGAAAGTAGCCATGATATGTATCATTCTGGTAACTGCCTAGCAACCAGATGTGGTTATCCTAGCAACCACGTAACAAATAACATATATCTGCAACAGAAAATCATAAAGACTTCCAGGTTGACTTTATTCACTCAGGATGGAAAGGAGGCTTGATAAGTATCACCCTGGTAACTGCATAGCAACAAAACAGGGTTTCCCTAACAACCAAGTAACAAATAACATATCTCTGCACAAGAAAATCATAGAGACTTTCTGTTTCACTTATTTCACTCAGGATGGAAAGTAGCCTTGATATGTATAACTCTGGTAAATGCCTAGCAACCAGAAGGGGTTACCCTAGCAACCAAGTAACAAATCACTTATCACTGCACTAGAAAATCATACAGACTTCCTGTTTCACTTATATCACTCACTATGGAATTAGCCTTGATATGTATTACTCTGGTAACTGCCTAGCAACCAGATGTGATTATGCTAGCAACCACGTAACAAATAACATATCTCTGCAACAGAAAATCATAGACACTTCAGGGTTGACTTTGTTCACTCAGGATGGAAAGGAGGCTTCATATGTATCACCCTAGTAACTGCATAGCAACCAGACAGGGTTACCCTAGCAACAAAGTATCAAATCACATATCTCTGCACCAGAAAATCGTAGATACTTTCTGTTTCACTTATTTCACTCAGGATTGAAAGTAGCCATGATATGTATCGCTCTGGTAACTTCCTAGCAACGAGATGTGGTTACCCTAGGCAACCAAGTAACAAATCACATATCTCTGCACCAGGAAATCATACAGACTTCCTGTTTCACTTATTTCACTCAGGATGGAAAGTATCCTTGATATGTATAACTCTGGTAACTGCCTAGCATCCAGATATGGTTACCCTAGCAACCAAGTAACAAATCACATATCTCTGCACCAGAAAATCATACAGACTTCCTGTTTCACTTATTTAATTTAGGATGGAAAGTAGCCTTGATATGTATCACTCTGGTAACTGCCTAGCAATCAGATGTGGTTATCCTAGCAACCAAGTAACAAATAACATATCTCTGCCACAGAAAATCATAAAGACTTCCAGGTTGACTTTATTCACTCAGGATGGAAAGGAGGCTTGATAAGTATCACCCTGGTAACTGCATAGCAACAAAACAGGGTTTCCCTAGCAACCAAGTAACAAAAAACATATCTCTGCACAAGATAATCGCAGAGACTTTCTGTTTCACTTATTTCACTCAGGATGAAAAGTAGCCTTGGAAGGTATCACTCTGGTAAATGCCTAGCAACCAGATGTGGTTACCCTAGCACTCAAGTAACAAATCACATATCTTTGAACCAGAACATCGTAGAGACTTAGGGGTTGACATATTTCACACATGATTGCAAGGAGCCTTATGAGTATCACTTTGGTTTGTGCCTAGCAACAAGATGGTGTTACCCTAGCAACCAAGTAACAAATCAGATAACTCTGCACCATAAAATTGTAGAGACTTCCTGTTTCACTTATTTCACTCAGGATTGAAAGTAGCCATGATATGTATCACTCTGGTAACTGCCTAGCAATGAGATGTGGTTACCCTAGGCAACCAAGTAACAAATCACATATCTCTGCTCCAGAAAATCATACAGGCTTCCTGTTTCACTTATTTCACTAAGGATGGAAAGTAGCCTTGATATGTATTACTCTGGTAACTGCCTAGCAACCAGATGTGGTTATCCTAGCAACCACGTAACAAATAACATATCTCTGCACCAGAAAATCGTAGACACTTTCTGTATCACTTGTTTCACTCAGGATGTAAAGTTGCCTTGGTAAGATTCACTCTGGTATCTGCCTAGCAACCAGATGTGGTTAGCCTATTACTCAAGTAACAAATCACATATCTTTGAACCAGAACATCGTAGAGACTTAGGGGTTGACGTATTTCACACATGATTGCAAGGAGCCTTATGAGTATCACTTTGGTTTGTGCCTAGCAACAAGATGGTGTTACCCTAGCAACCAACTAAGAAATCACATATCTCTGCACAAGAAAATGGTAGAGACTTTCTGTTTCACTTATTTCACTCAGGATGGAAAGTAGCCTTGATATGTATAACTCTGGTAAATGCCTAGCAACCAGATGGGGTTACCCTAGCAACCATGTAACAAATCACATATCTCTGCACCAGAAAATTGTAGACACTTTCTGTTTCAATTATTTCACTCAGGATGGAAAGTAACCTTGGTAAGATTCACTCTGGTATCTGCCTAGCAACCAGATGTGGTTACCCTAGCACTTAAGTAACAAATCACATATCTTTGAACCAGAACATCGTAGAGACTTATGGGTTGACATATTTCACACATGATTGCAAGGAGCCTTATGAGTATCACTTTGGTTTGTGCCTAGCAACAAGATGGTGTTACCCTAGCAACCAACTAAGAAATCACATATCTCTGCACCAGAAAATTGTAGAGACTTCCTGTTTCACTTATTTCACTCAGGAATGAAAGTAGCCATGATATGTATCATTCTGGTAACTGCCTAGCAACGAGATGTGGTTACCCTAGCAACCAAGTAACAAATCATATATCTCTGCACCAGAAAATCATACAGACTTCCTGTTTCACTTATTTCACTAAGGATGGAAAGTAGCCTTGATATGTATTACTCTGGTAACTGCCTAGCAACCAGATGTGGTTATCCTAGCAACCACGTAACAAATAACATATATCTGCAACAGAAAATCATAAAGACTTCCAGGTTGACTTTATTCACTCAGGATGGAAAGGAGGCTTGATAAGTATCACCCTGGTAACTGCATAGCAACAAAACAGGGTTTCCCTAACAACCAAGTAACAAATAACATATCTCTGCACAAGAAAATCATAGAGACATTCTGTTTCACTTATTTCACTCAGGATGGAAAGTAGCCTTGATATGTATAACTCTGGTAAATGCCTAGCAACCAGATGGGGTTACCCTAGCAACCAAGTAACAAATCACATATCTCTGCACCAGAAAATGGTAGAGACTTCCTGTTTCACTTATTTCACTCAGGATTGAAAGTAGCCTTGATAAGTATCACCCAGGTAACTGCATAGCAAAAAAACAGGGTTACCCTAGCAACCAAGTAACAAATTACATATCTCTGCACCAGAAAATCATACAGACTTCCTGTTTCACTTATTTCACTCAGGATGGAAAGTAGCCGCCTTGATATGTATTACTCTGGTAACTGCCTAGCAACCAGATGTGGTTATCCTAGCAACCACGTAACAAATAACATATCTCTGCAAAAGAAAAATATTAAACACTTCCAGGTTGACTTTATTCACTCAGGATGGAAAGGAGGCTTTATAAGTATCACCCTTGTAACTGCATAGCAACAAAACAGTGTTTCCCTAGCAACCAAGTAAAAAATAACATATCTCTGCACAAGAAAATCGTAGAGACTTTCTGTTTCACTTATTTCACTCAGGATGGAAAGTAGCCTTTATATATATAACTCTGGTAAATGCCTAGCAACCAGATGGGGTTACCCTAGCAACCAAGTAACAAATCACATATCTCTGCACCAGAAAATCGTAGACACTTTCTATTTCAATTATTTCACTCAGGATGGAAAGTAACCTTGGTAAGATTCACTCTGGTATCTGCCTAGCAACCAGATGTGGTTACAATAGCACTCAAGTAACAAATCACATATCTTTGAACCAGAACATCGTAGAGACTTAGGGGTTGACATATTTCAAACATGATTGCAAGGAGCCTTATGAGTATCACTTTGGTTTGTGCCTAGCAACAAGATGGTGTTACCCTAGCAACCAACTAAGAAATCACATATCTCTGCACCAGAAAATTTTAGAGACTTCCTGTTTCACTTATTTCACTCAGGAATGAAAGTAGCCATGATATGTATCACTCTGGTAACTGCCTAGCAACGAGATATGGTTACCCTAGCAACCAAGTAACAAATCACATATCTCTGCACCAGAAAATCATACAGACTTCATGTTTCACTTATTTCACTAAGGATGGAAAGTAGCCTTGATATGTATTACTCTGGTAACTGCCTAGCAACCAGATGTGGTTATCCTAGCAACCACGTAACAAATAACATATCTCTGCAACAGAAAATCATAAAGACTTCCAGGTTGACTTTATTCACTCAGTATGGAAAGGAGGCTTGATAAGTATCACCCTGGTAACTGCATAGCAATAAAACAGGGTTTCCCTAACAACCAAGTAACAAATAACATATCTCTGCACAAGAAAATCGTAGAGACTTTCTGTTTCACTTATTTCACTCAGGATGGAAAGTAGCCTTGATATGTATAACTCTGGTAAATGCCTAGCAACCAGATGGGGTTACCCTAGCAACCAAGTAACAAATCACATATCTCTGCACCAGAAAATGGTAGAGACTTCCTGTTTCACTTATTTCACTCAGGATTGAAAGTAGCCTTGATATGTATCACTCTGGTAACTGCCTAGCAACCAGATATGGTTACCTTAGCAACCAAGTAACAAATTACATATCTCTGCACCAGAAAATCATACAAACTTCCTGTTTCACTTATTTAATTTAGGATGGATAGTAGCCTTGATATGTATCACTCTGGTAACTGCCTAGCAACCAGATGTGGTTATCCTAGCAACCACGTAACAAATAACATATCTCTGCAACAGAAAATCATAAAGACTTCCAGGTTGACTTTATTCACTCAGGATGGAAAGGAGGCTTGATAAATATCACCCTGGTAACTGCATAGCAACAAAACAGGGTTTCCCTAGCAACCAAGTAACAAATAACATATCTCTCCACAAGAAAATGGTAGAGACTTTCTGTTTCACTTTTTTCACTCAGGATGGAAAGTAGACTTGATATGTATAACTCTGGTAAATGCCTAGCAACCAGATGTGGTTACCCTAGCACTCAAGTAACAAATCACATATCTTTGATCCAGAACATCGTAGAGACTTAGGGGTTGACGTATTTCACACATGACTGCAAGGAGCCTTATGAGTATCACTTTGGTTTGTGCCTAGCAACAAGATGGGGTTACCCTAGCAACCAACTAAGAAATCACATATCTCTGCACCAGAAATTTGTAGAGACTTCCTGTTTCACTTATTTCACTCAGGATTGAAAGTAGCCATGATATGTATCACTCTGGTTACTGCCTAGCAACGAGTTGTGGTTACCCTAGCAACCAAGTAACAAATCACTTATCTCTTTACCAGAAAATCATACAGACTTCCTGTTTCACTTATTTAACTCAGGATGGAATTAGCCTTGATATGTATTACTCTGGTAACTGCCTAGCAACCACATGTGATTATCCTAGAAACCACTTAACAAATAACATATCTCTGCAACAGAAAATCATAGACACTTCAGGGTTGACTTTGTTCACTCAGGATGGAAAGGAGGCTTCATATGTATCACCCTAGTAACTGCATAGCAACCAGACAGGGTTACCCTAGCAACAAAGTATCAAATCACATATCTCTGCACCAGAAAATCGTAGATACTTTCTGTTTCACTTATTTCACTCAGGATGGAAAGTAGCCTTGGTAAGATTCACTCTGGTATCTGCCTAGCAACCAGATGTGGTTACCCTAGCACTCAAGTAACAAATCACATATATTTGAACCAGAACATCGTAGAGACTTAGGGGTTGACGTATTTCACAGAAGATTGCAAGGAGCCTTATGAGTATCACTTTGGTTTGTGCCTAGCAACAAGATGGTGTTACCCTAGCAACCAACTAACAAATCAGAAATCTCTGCACCAGAAAATTGTAGAGACTTCCTGTTTCACTTATTTCACTCAGGATTGAAAGTAGCCATGATTTGTATCACTCTGGTAACTGCCTAGCAACCAGATGTGTTTACCCTAGGCAACCAAGTAACAAATCACATATCTCTGCACCAGAAAATCATACAGACTTCCTGTTTCACTTATTTCACTCAGGATGGAAAGTAGCCGCCTTGATATGTATTACTCTGGTAACTGCCTAGCAACCAGATGTGGTTATCCTAGCAACCACGTAACAAATAACATATCTCTGCAAAAGAAAAATATTAAACACTTCCAGGTTGACTTTATTCACTCAGGATGGAAAGGAGGCTTTATAAGTATCACCCTTGTAACTGCATAGCAACAAAACAGTGTTTCCCTAGCAACCAAGTAACAAATAACATATCTCTGCACAAGAAAATTGTAGAGACTTTCTGTTTCACTTATTTCACTCAGGATGGAAAGTAGCCTTTATATATATAACTCTGGTAAATGCCTAGCAACCAGATGGGGTTACCCTAGCAACCAAGTAACAAATCACATATCTCTGCACCAGAAAATCGTAGACACTTTCTATTTCAATTATTTCACTCAGGATGGAAAGTAACCTTGGTAAGATTCACTCTGGTATCTGCCTAGCAACCAGATGTGGTTACAATAGCACTCAAGTAACAAATCACATATCTTTGAACCAGAACATCGTAGAGACTTAGGGGTTGACATATTTCAAACATGATTGCAAGGAGCCTTATGAGTATCACTTTGGTTTGTGCCTAGCAACAAGATGGTGTTACCCTAGCAACCAACTAAGAAATCACATATCTCTGCACCAGAAAATTTTAGAGACTTCCTGTTTCACTTATTTCACTCAGGAATGAAAGTAGCCATGATATGTATCACTCTGGTAACTGCCTAGCAACGAGATATGGTTACCCTAGCAACCAAGTAACAAATCACATATCTCTGCACCAGAAAATCATACAGACTTCATGTTTCACTTATTTCACTAAGGATGGAAAGTAGCCTTGATATGTATTACTCTGGTAACTGCCTAGCAACCAGATGTGGTTATCCTAGCAACCACGTAACAAATAACATATCTCTGCAACAGAAAATCATAAAGACTTCCAGGTTGACTTTATTCACTCAGTATGGAAAGGAGGCTTGATAAGTATCACCCTGGTAACTGCATAGCAATAAAACAGGGTTTCCCTAACAACCAAGTAACAAATAACATATCTCTGCACAAGAAAATGGTAGAGACTTTCTGTTTCACTTATTTCACTCAGGATGGAAAGTAGCCTTGATATGTATAACTCTGGTAAATGCCTAGCAACCAGATGTGGTTACCCTAGCAACCAAGTAACAAATCACATATCTCTGCACCAGAAAATGGTAGAGACTTCCTGTTTCACTTATTTCACTCAGGATTGAAAGTAGCCTTGATATGTATCACTCTGGTAACTGCCTAGCAACCAGATATGGTTACCTTAGCAACCAAGTAACAAATTACATATCTCTGCACCAGAAAATCATACAAACTTCCTGTTTCACTTATTTAATTTAGGATGGATAGTAGCCTTGATATGTATCACTCTGGTAACTGCCTAGCAACCAGATGTGGTTATCCTAGCAACCACGTAACAAATAACATATCTCTGCAACAGAAAATCATAAAGACTTCCAGGTTGACTTTATTCACTCAGGATGGAAAGGAGGCTTGATAAATATCACCCTGGTAACTGCATAACAACAAAACAGGGTTTCCCTAGCAACCAAGTAACAAATAACATATCTCTCCACAAGAAAATGGTAGAGACTTTCTGTTTCACTTTTTTCACTCAGGATGGAAAGTAGACTTGATATGTATAACTCTGGTAAATGCCTAGCAACCAGATGTGGTTACCCTAGCACTCAAGTAACAAATCACATATCTTTGATCCAGAACATCGTAGAGACTTAGGGGTTGACGTATTTCACACATGACTGCAAGGAGCCTTATGAGTATCACTTTGGTTTGTGCCTAGCAACAAGATGGGGTTACCCTAGCAACCAACTAAGAAATCACATATCTCTGCACCAGAAATTTGTAGAGACTTCCTGTTTCACTTATTTCACTCAGGATTGAAAGTAGCCATGATATGTATCACTCTGGTTACTGCCTAGCAACGAGTTGTGGTTACCCTAGCAACCAAGTAACAAATCACTTATCTCTTTACCAGAAAATCATACAGACTTCCTGTTTCACTTATTTAACTCAGGATGGAATTAGCCTTGATATGTATTACTCTGGTAACTGCCTAGCAACCACATGTGATTATCCTAGAAACCACTTAACAAATAACATATCTCTGCAACAGAAAATCATAGACACTTCAGGTTTGACTTTGTTCACTCAGGATGGAAAGGAGGCTTCATATGTATCACCCTAGTAACTGCATAGCAACCAGACAGGGTTACCCTAGCAACAAAGTATCAAATCACATATCTCTGCACCAGAAAATCGTAGATACTTTCTGTTTCACTTATTTCACTCAGGATGGAAAGTAGCCTTGGTAAGATTCACTCTGGTATCTGCCTAGCAACCAGATGTGGTTACCCTAGCACTCAAGTAACAAATCACATATATTTGAACCAGAACATCGTAGAGACTTAGGGGTTGACGTATTTCACACAAGATTGCAAGGAGCCTTATGAGTATCACTTTGGTTTGTGCCTAGCAACAAGATGGTGTTACCCTAGCAACCAACTAACAAATCAGAAATCTCTGCACCAGAAAATTGTAGAGACTTCCTGTTTCACTTATTTCACTCAGGATTGAAAATAGCCATGATTTGTATCACTCTGGTAACTGCCTAGCAACCAGATGTGTTTACCCTAGGCAACCAAGTAACAAATCACATATCTCTGCACCAGAAAATCATACAGACTTCCTGTTTCACTTATTTCACTCAGGATGGAAAGTAGCCGCCTTGATATGTATTACTCTGGTAACTGCCTAGCAACCAGATGTGGTTATCCTAGCAACCACGTAACAAATAACATATCTCTGCAAAAGAAAAATATTAAACACTTCCAGGTTGACTTTATTCACTCAGGATGGAAAGGAGGCTTTATAAGTATCACCCTTGTAACTGCATAGCAACAAAACAGTGTTTCCCTAGCAACCAAGTAACAAATAACATATCTCTGCACAAGAAAATCGTAGAGACTTTCTGTTTCACTTATTTCACTCAGGATGGAAAGTAGCCTTTATATATATAACTCTGGTAAATGCCTAGCAACCAGATGGGGTTACCCTAGCAACCAAGTAAGAAATCACATATCTCTGCACCAGAAAATCATACAAACTTCCTGTTTCACTTATTTAATTTAGGATGGAAAGTAGCCTTGACATGTATCACTCTGGTAACTGCCTAGCAATCAGATGTGGTTATCCTAGCAACCAAGTAACAAATAACATATCTCTGCCACAGAAAATCATATATTTCTTCCAGGTTGACTTTATTCACTCAGGATGGAAAGGAGGCTTGATAAGTATCACCCTGGTAACTGCATAGCAACAAAACAGGGTTTCACTAGCAACCAAGTAACAAATAACATATCTCTGCACCAGAAAATCATACAAACTTCCTGTTTCACTTATTTAATTTAGGATGGAAAGAAGCCTTGATATGTATCACTCTGGTAACTGCCTAGCAATCAGATGTGGTTACCCTAGCACTCAAGTAACAAATCACATATTTTTGAACCAGAAAATCATACAGACTTCCTGTTTCACTTATTTCACTCAGGATGGAAAGCAGCCTTGATATTTATTACTCTGGTAACTGCCTAGCAACCATATGTGGTTATCCTAGCAACCACGTAACAAATAACATATCTCTGCAACAGAAAATCATAAAGACTTCCAGGTTGACTTTAAGGATGGAAAGTAGCCTTGATATGTATCACTCTGGTAACTGCCTAGCAATCATATGTGGTTATCCTAGCAACCAAGTAACAAATAACATATCTCTGCCACAGAAAATCATAAAGACTTCCAGGTTGACTTTATTCACTCAGGATGGAAAGGAGGCTTGATAAGTATCACCCTGGTAACTGCATAGCAACAAAACAGGGTTTCCCTAGCAACCAAGTAACAAATAACATATCTCTGCACAAGAAAATGGTAGAGACTTCCTGTTTCACTTATTTCACTCAGGATTGAATGTAGCCATGATATGTATCACTCTGGTAACTGCCTAGCAACGAGATGTGGTTACCCTAGCAACCAAGTAACAAATCACTTATCTCTGCACCAGAAAATCATACAGACTTCCTGTTTCACTTATTTCACTCACCATGGAATTAGCCTTGATATGTATTACTCTGGTAACTGCCTAGCAACCAGATGTGATTATCCTAGCAACCACGTAACAAATAACATATCTCTGAAACAGAAAATCATAGAGACTTAAGGGTTGACTTTGTTCACTCAGGATGGTAAGGAGGCTTCATATGTATCACCCTAGTAACTGCATAGCAACCAGACAGGGTTACCCTAGCAACAAAGTAACAAATCACATATCTCTGCAATAGAAAATCGTAGACACTTTCTGTTTCACTTATTTCACTCAGGATGGAAAGTAGCCTTGGTAAGATTCACTCTGGTATCTGCCTAGCAACCAGATGTGGTTACCCTAGCACTCAAGTAACAAATCACATATCTTTGAACCAGAACATCGTAGAGACTTAGGGGTTGATGTATTTCACACATGATTGCAAGGAGCCTTATGAGTATCACTTTGGTTTGTGCCTAGCAATAAGATGGTGTTACCCTAGCAACCAACTAAGAAATCACATATCTCTGCACCAGAAAATTGTAGAGACTTCCTGTTTCACTTATTTCACTCAGGATTGAAAGTAGCCATGATATGTATCACTCTGGTAACTGCCTAGCAATGAGATATGGTTACCCTAGCAACCAAGTAACAAATCACATATCTCTGCACCAGAAAATCATACAGACTTCCTGTTTCACTTATTTCAGTCAGGATGGAAAGTAGCCTTGATATGTATTACTCTGGTAACTGCCTAGCAACCAGATGTGTTTATCCTAGCAACCACGTAACAAATAACATATCTCTGCAAAAGAAAATCATAAAGACTTCCAGGTTGACTTTATTCACTCAGGATGGAAAGGAGGCTTGATAAGTATCACCCTGGTAACTGCATAGCAACAAAACAGGGTTTCCCTAGCAACCAAGTAACAAATAACATATCTCTGCACAAGAAAATCGTAGAGACTTTCTGTTTCACTTATTTCACTCAGGATGGAAAGTAGCCTTGATATGTATAACTCTGGTAAATGCCTAGCAACCAGATGGGGTTACCATAGCAACCAAGTAACAAATCACATATCTCTGCACCAGAAAATGGTAGAGTTCCTGTTTCACTTATTTCACTCAGGATTGAAAGTAGCCTTGATATGTATCACTCTGGTAACTGCCTAGCAACCAGATATGGTTACCCTAGCAACCAAGTAACAAATCACATATCTCTGCACCTGAAAATCATACAGACTTCCTGTTTCACTTATTTAATTTAGGATGGAAAGTAGCCTTGATATGTATCACTCTGGTAACTGCCTAGCAATCAGATGTGATTATCCTAGCAACCACATAACAAATAAAATATCTCTGCAACAGAAAATCATAGAGACTTCAGGGTTGACTTTGTTCACTCAGGATGGAAAGGAGGCTTGATAAGTATCACCCTGGTAACTGCATAGCAAAAAAACAGGGTTTCCCTAGCAACCAAGTAACAAATAACATATCTCTGCACAAGAAAATTGTAGACTTTCTGTTTCACTTATTTCACTCAGGATGAAAAGTAGCCTTGGTAAGTATCACTCTGGTAAATGTCTAGCAACCAGATGTGGTTACCCTAGCACTCAAGTAACAAATCACATATCTTTGAACCAGAACATCGTAGAGACTTAGGGGTTGACGTATTTCACACATGATTGCAAGGAGCCTTATGAGTATCACTTTGGTTTGTGCCTAGCAACAAGATGGGGTTACCCTAGCAACCAACTAACAAATCACATATCTCTGCACCAGAAAATTGTACAGAATTCCTGTTTCACTTATTTCACTCAGGAATGAAAGTAGTCATGATATGTATCACTCTGGTAACTGCCTAGCAACGAGATGTGGTTACCCTAGCAACCAACTAAGAAATCACATATCTCTGCACCAGAAAATTGTAGAGACTTCCTGTTTCACTTATTTCACTCAGGATTGAAAGTAGCCATGATATGTATCACTCTGGTAACTGCCTAGCAATGAGATGTGGTTACCCTAGCAACCAAGTAACAAATCACATATCTCTGCACCAGAAAATCATACAGACTTCCTGTTTCACTTATTTCAGTCAGGATGGAAAGTAGCTTTGATATGTATTACTCTGGTAACTGCCTAGCAACCAGATGTGTTTATCCTAGCAACCACGTAACAAATAACATATCTCTGCAAAAGAAAATCATAAAGACTTCCAGGTTGACTTTATTCACTCAGGATGGAAAGGAGGCTTGATAAGTATCACCCTGGTAACTGCATAGCAACAAAACAGGGTTTCCCTAGCAACCAAGTAACAAATAACATATCTCTGCACAAGAAAATCGTAGAGACTTTCTGTTTCACTTATTTCACTCAGGATGGAAAGTAGCCTTGATATGTATAACTCTGGTAAATGCCTAGCAACCAGATGGGGTTACCATAGCAACCAAGTAACAAATCACATATCTCTGCACCAGAAAATGGTAGAGACTTCCTGTTTCACTTATTTCACTCAGGATTGAAAGTAGCCTTGATATGTATCACTCTGGTAACTGCCTAGCAACCAGATATGGTTACCCTAGCAACCAAGTAACAAATCACATATCTCTGCACCTGAAAATCATACAGACTTCCTGTTTCACTTATTTAATTTAGGATGGAAAGTAGCCTTGATATGTATCACTCTGGTAACTGCCTAGCAATCAGATGTGGTTATCCTATCAAACAAGTAACAAATAACATATCTCTGCCAGAGAAAATCATAAAGACTTCCAGGTTGACTTTATTCACTCAGGATGGAAAGGAGGCTTGATAAGTATCACCCTGGTAACTGCATAGCAACAAAACAGGGTTTCCCTTGCAACCAAGTAACAAATAACATATCACTGCACAAGAAAATCGTAGAGACTTTCTGTTTCACTTATTTCACTCAGGATGAAAAGTAGCCTTGGTAAGTATCACTCTGGTATCTGCCTAGCAACCAGATGTGGTTACCCTAGCACTCAAGTAACAAATCACATATCTTTGAACCAGAACATCGTAGAGACTTAGGGGTTGACGTATTTTACACATGATTGCAAGGAGCCTTATGAGTATCACTTTGATTTGTGCCTAGCAACAAGATGGGGTTACACTAGCAACCAACTAACAAATCACATATCTCTGCACCAGAAAATTGTAGAGACTTCATGTTTCACTTATTTCACTCAGGATTGAAAGTAGCCATGATATGTATCACTCTGGTAACTGCCTAGCAACGAGATGTGGTTACCCTAGCAACCAAGTAACAAATCACTTATCTCTGCACCAGAAAATCATACAGACTTCCTGTTTCACTTATTTCACTCAGGATGGAATTAGCCTTGATATGTATTACTCTGGCATCTGCCTAGCAACCAGATGTGATTATCCTAGCAACCACATAACAAATAACATATCTCTGCAACAGAAAATCATAGAGACTTCAGGGTTGACTTTGTTCACTCAGGATGGAAAGGAGGCTTGATAAGTATCACCCTGGTAACTGCATAGCAAAAAAACAGGGTTTCCCTAGCAACCAAGTAACAAATAACATATCTCTGCACAAGAAAGTTGTAGACTTTCTGTTTCACTTATTTCACTCAGGATGAAAAGTAGCCTTGGTAAGTATCACTCTGGTAAATGCCTAGCAACCAGATGTGGTTACCCTAGCACTCAAGTAACAAATCACATATCTTTGAACCAGAACATCGTAGAGACTTAGGATTTGACGTATTTCACACATGATTGCAAGGAGCCTTATGAGTATCACTTTGGTTTGTGCCTAGCAACAAGATGGGGTTACCCTAGCAACCAACTAACATATCACATATCTCTGCACCAGAAAATTGTACAGAATTCCTGTTTCACTTATTTCACTCAGGAATGAAAGTAGCCATGATATGTATCACTCTGGTAACTGCCTAGCAACGATATGTGGTTACCCTAGCAACCAACTAAGAAATCACATATCTCTGCACCAGAAAATTGTAGAGACTTCCTGTTTCACTTATTTCACTCAGGATTGAAAGTAGCCATGATATGTATCACTCTGGTAACTGCCTAGCAATGAGATGTGGTTACCCTAGCAACCAAGTAACAAATCACATATCTCTGCACCAGAAAATCATACAGACTTCCTGTTTCACTTATTTCAGTCAGGATGGAAAGTAGCCTTGATATGTATTACTCTGGTAACTGCCTAGCAACCAGATGTGTTTATCCTAGCAACCACGTAACAAATAACATATCTCTGCAAAAGAAAATCATAAAGACTTCCAGGTTGACTTTATTCACTCAGGATGGAAAGGAGGCTTGATAAGTATCACCCTGGTAACTGCATAGCAACAAAACAGGGTTTCCCTTGCAACCAAGTAACAAATAACATATCTCTGCACAAGAAAATCGTAGAGACTTTCTGTTTCACTTATTTCACTCAGGATGAAATGTAGCCTTGATATGTATAACTCTGGTAAATGCCTAACAACCAGATGGGGTTACCATAGCAACCAAGTAACAAATCACATATCTCTGCACCAGAAAATGGTAGAGACTTCCTGTTTCACTTATTTCACTCAGGATTGAAAGTAGCCTTGATATGTATCACTCTGGTAACTGCCTAGCAACCAGATATGGTTACCCTAGCAACCAAGTAACAAATCACATATCTCTGCACCTGAAAATCATACAGACTTCCTGTTTCACTTATTTAATTTAGGATGGAAAGTAGCCTTGATATGTATCACTCTGGTAACTGCCTAGCAATCAGATGTGGTTATCCTATCAAACAAGTAACAAATAACATATCTCTGCCACAGAAAATCATAGAGACTTCAGGGTTGACTTTGTTCACTCAGGATGGAAAGGAGGCTTGATAAGTATCACCCTGGTAACTGCATAGCAAAAAAACAGGGTTTCCCTAGCAACCAAGTAACAAATAACATATCTCTGCATAAGAAAATTGTAGACTTTCTGTTTCACTTATTTCACTCAGGATGAAAAGTAGCCTTGGTAAGTATCACTCTGGTAAATGCCTAGCAACCAGATGTGGTTACCCTAGCACTCAAGTAACAAATCACATATCTTTGAACCAGAACATCGTAGAGACTTAGGGGTTGACGTATTTCACACATGATTGCAAGGAGCCTTATGAGTATCACTTTGGTTTGTGCCTAACAACAAGATGGGGTAACACTAGCAACCAACTAACAAATCACATATCTCTGCACCAGAAAATTGTACAGACTTCCTGTTTCACTTATTTCACTCAGGAATGAAAGTAGCCATGATATGTATCACTCTGGTAACTGCCTAGCAACGAGATGTGGTTACCCTAGCAACCAAATAAGAAATCACATATCTCTGCACCAGAAAATTGTAGAGACTTCCTGTTTCACTTATTTCACTCAGGATTGAAAGTAGCCATGATATGTATCACTCTGGTAACTGCCTAGCAATGAGATGTGGTTACCCTAGCAACCAAGTAACAAATCACATATCTCTGCACCAGAAAATCATACAGACTTCCGTTTCACTTATTTTAGTCAGGATGGAAAGTAGCCTTGATATGTATTACTCTGGTAACTGCCTAGCAACCAGATGTGTTTATCCTAGCAACCACGTAACAAATAACATATCTCTGCAAAAGAAAATCATAAAGACTTCCAGGTTGACTTTATTCACTCAGGATGGAAAGGAGGCTTGATAAGTATCACCCTGGTAACTGCATAGCAACAAAACAGGGTTTCCCTAGCAACCAAGTAACAAATAACATATCTCTGCACAAGAAAATCGTAGAGACTTTCTGTTTCACTTATTTCACTCAGGATGGAAAGTAGCCTTGATATGTATAACTCTGGTAAATGCCTAGCAACCAGATGGGGTTACCATAGCAACCAAGTAACAAATCACATATCTCTGCACCAGAAAATGGTAGAGACTTCCTGTTTCACTTATTTCACTCAGGATTGAAAGTAGCCTTGATATGTATCACTCTGGTAACTGCCTAGCAACCAGATATGGTTACCCTAGCAACCAAGTAACAAATCACATATCTCTGCACCTGAAAATCATACAGACTTCCTGTTTCACTTATTTAATTTAGGATGGAAAGTAGCCTTGATATGTATCACTCTGGTAACTGCCTAGCAATCAGATGTGGTTATCCTATCAAACAAGTAACAAATAACATATCTCTGCCACAGAAAATCATAAAGACTTCCAGGTTGACTTTATTCACTCAGGAAAATCGTAGAGACTTTCTGTTTCACTTATTTCACTCAGGATGAAAAGTAGCCTTGGTAAGTATCACTCTGGTAAATGCCTAGCAACCAGATGTGGTTACCCTAGCACTCAAGTAACAAATCACATATCTTTGAACCAGAACATCTTAGAGACTTAGGGGTTGACGTATTTTACACATGATTGCAAGGAGCCTTATGAGTATCACTTTGATTTGTGCCTAGCAACAAGATGGGGTTACACTAGCAACCAACTAACAAATCACATATCTCTGCACCAGAAAATTGTAGAGACTTCATGTTTCACTTATTTCACTCAGGATTGAAAGTAGCCATGATATGTATCACTCTGGTAACTGCCTAGCAACGAGATGTGGTTACACTGGCAACCAAGTAACAAATCACTTATCTCTGCACCAGAAAATCATACAGACTTCCTGTTTCACTTATTTCACTCAGGATGGAATTAGCCTTGATATGTATTACTCTGGCAACTGCCTAGCAACCAGATGTGATTATCCTAGCAACCACATAACAAATAACATATCTCTGCAACAGAAAATCATAGAGACTTCAGGGTTGACTTTGTTCACTCAGGATGGAAAGGAGGCTTGATAAGTATCACCCTGGTAACTGCATAGCAAAAAAACAGGGTTTCCCTAGCAACCAAGTAACAAATAACATATCTCTGCACAAGAAAATTGTAGACTTTCTGTTTCACTTATTTCACTCAGGATGAAAAGTAGCCTTGGTAAGTATCACTCTGGTAAATGCCTAGCAACCAGATGTGGTTACCCTAGCACTCAAGTAACAAATCACATATCTATGAACCAGAACATCGTAGAGACTTAGGGGTTGACGTATTTCACACATGATTGCAAGGAGCCTTATGAGTATCACTTTGGTTTGTGACTAGCAACAAGATGGGGTTACCCTAGCAACCAACTAACAAATCACATATCTCTGCACCAGAAAATTGTACAGACTTCCTGTTTCACTTATTTCACTCAGGAATGAAAGTAGCCATGATATGTATCACTCTGGTAACTGCCTAGCAACGAGATGTTGTTACCCTAGCAACCAAGTAACAAATCAATTATCTCTGCACCAGAAAATTGTAGAGACTTCCTGTTTCACTTATTTCACTCAGGATTGAAAGTAGCCATGATATGTATCACTCTGGTAACTGCCTAGCAACGAGATGTGGTTACCCTAGGCAACCAAGTAACAAATCACATATCTCTGCACCAGAAAATCATACAGACTTCCTGTTTCATTTATTTCACTCAGGATGGAAAGTAGCCTTGATATGTATTACTCTGGTAAACTGCCTAGCAACCAGATGTGGTTATCCTAGCAACCACGTAACAAATTATATATCTCTGCAACAGAAAATCATAATGACTTCCAGGTTGACTTTATTCACTCAGGATGGAAAGGAGGCTTGATAAGTATCACCCTGGTAACTGCATAGCAACAAAACAGGGTTTCCCTAGCAACCAAGTAACAAATAACATATCTCTGCACAAGAAAATGGTAGAGACTTTCTGTTTCACTTATTTCACTCAGGATGGAAAGTAGCCTTGATATGTATCACTCTGGTAACTGCCTAGCAACCAGATATGGTTACCCTAGCAACCAAGTAACAAATCACATATCTCTGCACCTGAAAATCATACAGACTTCCTGTTTCACTTATTTAATTTAGGATGGAAAGTAGCCTTGATATGTATCACTCTGGTAACTGCCTAGCAATCAGATGTGGTTATCCTATCAAACAAGTAACAAATAACATATCTCTGCCACAGAAAATCATAAAGACTTCCAGGTTGACTTTATTCACTCAGGAAAATCGTAGAGACTTTCTGTTTCACTTATTTCACTCAGGATGAAAAGTAGCCTTGGTAAGTATCACTCTGGTAAATGCCTAGCAACCAGATGTGGTTACCCTAGCACTCAAGTAACAAATCACATATCTTTGAACCAGAACATCGTAGAGACTTAGGGGTTGACGTATTTTACACATGATTGCAAGGAGCCTTATGAGTATCACTTTGATTTGTGCCTAGCAACAAGATGGGGTTACACTAGCAACCAACTAACAAATCACATATCTCTGCACCAGAAAATTGTAGAGACTTCATGTTTCACTTATTTCACTCAGGATTGAAAGTAGCCATGATATGTATCACTCTGGTAACTGCCTAGCAACGAGATGTGGTTACACTGGCAACCAAGTAACAAATCACTTATCTCTGCACCAGAAAATCATACAGACTTCCTGTTTCACTTATTTCACTCAGGATGGAATTAGCCTTGATATGTATTACTCTGGCAACTGCCTAGCAACCAGATGTGATTATCCTAGCAACCACATAACAAATAACATATCTCTGCAACAGAAAATCATAGAGACTTCAGGGTTGACTTTGTTCACTCAGGATGGAAAGGAGGCTTGATAAGTATCACCCTGGTAACTGCATAGCAAAAAAACAGGGTTTCCCTAGCAACCAAGTAACAAATAACATATCTCTGCACAAGAAAATTGTAGACTTTCTGTTTCACTTATTTCACTCAGGATGAAAAGTAGCCTTGGTAAGTATCACTCTGGTAAATGCCTAGCAACCAGATGTGGTTACCCTAGCACTCAAGTAACAAATCACATATCTATGAACCAGAACATCGTAGAGACTTAGGGGTTGACGTATTTCACACATGATTGCAAGGAGCCTTATGAGTATCACTTTGGTTTGTGACTAGCAACAAGATGGGGTTACCCTAGCAACCAACTAACAAATCACATATCTCTGCACCAGAAAATTGTACAGACTTCCTGTTTCACTTATTTCACTCAGGAATGAAAGTAGCCATGATATGTATCACTCTGGTAACTGCCTAGCAACGAGATGTTGTTACCCTAGCAACCAAGTAACAAATCAATTATCTCTGCACCAGAAAATTGTAGAGACTTCCTGTTTCACTTATTTCACTCAGGATTGAAAGTAGCCATGATATGTATCACTCTGGTAACTGCCTAGCAACGAGATGTGGTTACCCTAGGCAACCAAGTAACAAATCACATATCTCTGCACCAGAAAATCATACAGACTTCCTGTTTCATTTATTTCACTCAGGATGGAAAGTAGCCTTGATATGTATTACTCTGGTAAACTGCCTAGCAACCAGATGTGGTTATCCTAGCAACCACGTAACAAATTATATATCTCTGCAACAGAAAATCATAATGACTTCCAGGTTGACTTTATTCACTCAGGATGGAAAGGAGGCTTGATAAGTATCACCCTGGTAACTGCATAGCAACAAAACAGGGTTTCCCTAGCAACCAAGTAACAAATAACATATCTCTGCACAAGAAAATGGTAGAGACTTTCTGTTTCACTTATTTCACTCAGGATGGAAAGTAGCCTTGATATGTATAACTCTGGTAAATGCCTAGCAACCAGATGGGGTTACCCTAGCAACCAAGTAACAAATCACATATCTCTGCACCAGAAAATCGTAGACAATTTCTTTTTCACTTATTTCACTCAGGATGGAAAGTAGCCTTGGTAAGATTCACTCTGGTATCTGCCTAGCAACCAGATGTGGTTACCCTAGCACTCAAGTAACAAATCACATATCTTTGAACCAGAACATCGTAGAGACTTAGGGGTTGACGTATTTCACACATGATTTCAAGGAACCTTATGAGTATCACTTTGGTTTGTGCCTAGCAACAAGATGGTGCTACCCCAGCTACCAACTAAGAAATCACATATCGCTGCACCAGAAAATTGTAGAGACATCCTGTTTCACTTATTTCACTCAGGATTGAAAGTAGCCTTGATATGTATCACTCTGGTAAATGCCTAGCAACCAGATATGGTTACCCTAGCAACCAAGTAACAAATCACATATCTCTGCACCAGATAATCATACAGACTTCCTGTTTCACTTATTTAATTTAGGATGGAAAGAAGCCTTGATATGTATCACTCTGGTAATTGCCTAGCAATCAGATGTGGTTTTCCTAGCAACCAAGTAACAAATAACATATCTCTGCCACAGAAAATCATAAAGACTTCCAGGTTGACTTTATTCACTCAGGATGGAAAGGAGGCTTGATAAGTATCACCCTGGTAACTGCATAGCAACAAAACAGGGTTTCCCTAGCAACCAAGTAACAAATAACATATCTCTGCACAAGAAAATCGTAGAGACTTTCTGTTTCACTTATTTCACTCAGGATGGAAAGTAGCCTTGATATGTATAACTCTAGTAAATGCCTAGCAACCAGATGGGGTTACCCTAGCAACCAAGTAACAAATCACATATCTCTGCACCAGAAAATTGTAGAGACTTCCTGTTTCACTTATTTCACTCAGGATTGAAAGTAGCCATGATATGTATCACTCTGGTAACTGCCTAGCAACGAGATGTGGTTACCCTAGGCAACCAAGTAACAAATCACATATCTCTGCACCAGAAAATCATACAGACTTCCTGTTTCATTTATTTCACTCAGGATGGAAAGTAGCCTTGATATGTATTACTCTGGTAAACTGCCTAGCAACCAGATGTGGTTATCCTAGCAACCACGTAACAAATTATATATCTCTGCAACAGAAAATCATAATGACTTCCAGGTTGACTTTATTCACTCAGGATGGAAAGGAGGCTTGATAAGTATCACCCTGGTAACTGCATAGCAACAAAACAGGGTTTCCCTAGCAACCAAGTAACAAATAACATATCTCTGCACAAGAAAAAGGTAGAGACTTTCTGTTTCACTTATTTCACTCAGGATGGAAAGTAGCCTTGATATGTATAACTCTGGTAAATGCCTAGCAACCAGATGGGGTTACCCTAGCAACCAAGTAACAAATCACATATCTCTGCACCAGAAAATCGTAGACACTTTCTTTTTCACTTATGATGGAAAGTAGCCTTGGTAAGATTCACTCTGGTATCTGCCTAGCAACCAGATGTGGTTACCCTAGCACTCAAGTAACAAATCACATATCTTTGAACCAGAACATCGTAGAGACTTAGGGGTTGACGTATTTCACACATGATTGCAAGGAACCTTATGAGTATCACTTTGGTTTGTGCCTAGCAACAAGATGGTGCTACCCTAGCTACCAACTAAGAAATCACATATCTCTGCACCAGAAAATTGTAGAGACATCCTGTTTCACTTATTTCACTCAGGATTGAAAGTAGCCTTGATATGTATCACTCTGGTAAATGCCTAGCAACCAGATATGGTTACCCTAGCAACCAAGTAACAAATCACATATCTCTGCACCAGATAATCATACAGACTTCCTGTTTCACTTATTTAATTTAGGATGGAAAGAAGCCTTGATATGTATCACTCTGGTAATTGCCTAGCAATCAGATGTGGTTTTCCTAGCAACCAAGTAACAAATAACATATCTCTGCCACAGAAAATCATAAAGACTTCCAGGTTGACTTTATTCACTCAGGATGGAAAGGAGGCTTGATAAGCATCACCCTGGTAACTGCATAGCAACAAAACAGGGTTTCCCTAGCAACCAAGTAACAAATAACATATCTCTGCACAAGAAAATCGTAGAGACTTTCTGTTTCACTTATTTCACTCAGGATGGAAAGTAGCCTTGATATGTATAACTCTGGTAAATGCCTAGCAACCAGATGGGGTTACCCTAGCAACCAAGTAACAAATCACATATCTCTGCACCAGAAAATTGTAGAGACTTCCTGTTTCACTTATTTCACTCAGGATTGAAAGTAGCCATGATATGTATCACTCTGGTAACTGCCTAGCAACGAGATGTGGTTACCCTAGCAACCAAGTAACAAATCACTTATCTCTGCACCAGAAAATCATACAGACTTCCTGTTTCACTTATTTCACTCAGGATGGAATTAGCCTTGATATGTATTACTCTGGCAACTGCCTAGCAACCAGATGTGATTATCCTATCAACAACATAACAAATAACATATCTCTGCAACAGAAAATCATAGAGACTTCAGGGTTGACTTTGTTCACTCAGGATGGAAAGGAGGCTTGATAAGTATCACCCTGGTAACTGCATAGCAAAAAAACAGGGTTTCCCTAGCAACCAAGTAACAAATAACATATCTCTGCACAAGAAAATTGTAGACTTTCTGTTTCACTTATTTCACTCAGGATGAAAAGTAGCCTTGGTAAGTATCACTCTGGTAAATGCCTAGCAACCAGATGTGGTTACCCTAGCACTCAACTAACAAATCACATATCTCTGCACCAGAAAATTGTACAGAATTCCTGTTTCACTTATTTCACTCAGGAATGAAAGTAGCCATGATATGTATCACTCTGGTACCTGCCTAGCAATGAGATGTGGTTACCCTAGCAACCAAGTAACAAATCACATATCTCTGCACCAGAAAATCATACAGACTTCCTGTTTCACTTATTTCAGAAAGGATGGAAAGTAGCCTTGATATGTATTACTCTGGTAACTGCCTAGCAACCAGATGTGTTTATCCTAGCAACCACGTAACAAATAACATATCTCTGCAAAAGAAAATCATAAAGACTTCCAGGTTGACTTTATTCACTCAGGATGGAAAGGAGGCTTGATAAGTATCACCCTGGTAACTGCATAGCAACAAAACAGGGTTTCCCTAGCAACCAAGTAACAAATAACATATCTCTGCACAAGAAAATCGTAGAGACTTTCTGTTTCACTTATTTCACTCAGGATGGAAAGTAGCCTTGATATGTATAACTCTGGTAAATGCCTAGCAACCAGATGGGGTTACCATAGCAACCAAGTAACAAATCACATATCTCTGCACAAGAAAATGGTAGAGACTTCCTGTTTCACTTATTTCACTCAGGATTGAAAGTAGCCTTGATATGTATCACTCTGGTAACTGCCTAGCAACCAGATATGGTTACCCTAGCAACCAAGTAACAAATCACATATCTCTGCACCTGAAAATCATACAGACTTCCTGTTTCACTTATTTAATTTAGGATGGAAAGTAGCCTTGATATGTATCACTCTGGTAACTGCCTAGCAATCAGATGTGGTTATCCTATCAAACAAGTAACAAATAACATATCTCTGCCACAGAAAATCATAAAGACTTCCAGGTTGACTTTATTCACTCAGGATGGAAAGGAGGCTTGATAAGTATCACCCTGGTAACTGCATAGCAAAAAAACAGGGTTTCCCTTGCAACCAAGTAACAAATAACATATCTCTGCACAAGAAAATTGTAGACTTTCTGTTTCACTTATTTCACTCAGGATGAAAAGTAGCCTTGGTAAGTATCACTCTGGTAAATGCCTAGCAACCAGATGTGGTTACCCTAGCACTCAAGTAACAAATCACATATCTTTGAACCAGAACATCGTAGAGACTTAGGGGTTGACGTATTTCACACATGATTGCAAGGAGCCTTATGAGTATCACTTTGGTTTGTGCCTAGCAACAAGATGGGGTTACCCTAGCAACCAACTAACAAATCACATTTCTCTGCACCAGAAAATTGTACAGACTTCCTGTTTCACTTATTTCACTCAGGAATGAAAGTAGCCATGATATGTATCACTCTGGTAACTGCCTAGCAACGAGATGTGGTTACCCTAGCAACCAACTAAGAAATCACATATCTCTGCACCAGAAAATTGTAGAGACTTCATGTTTCACGTATTTCACTCAGGATTGAAAGTAGCCATGATATGTATCACTCTGGTAACTGCCTAGCAATGAGATGTGGTTACCCTAGCAAACAAGTAACAAATCACATATCTCTGCACCAGAAAATCATACAGACTTCCTGTTTCACTTATTTCAGTCAGGATGGAAAGTAGCCTTGATATGTATTACTCTGGTAACTGCCTAGCAACCAGATGTGTTTATCCTAGCAACCACGTAACAAATAACATATCTCTGCAAAAGAAAATCATAAAGACTTCCAGGTTGACTTTATTCACTCAGGATGGAAAGGAGGCTTGATAAGTATCACCCTGGTAACTGCATAGCAACAAAACAGGGTTTCCCTAGCAACCAAGTAACAAATAACATATCTCTGCACAAGAAAATCGTAGAGACTTTCTGTTTCACTTATTTCACTCAGGATGGAAAGTAGCCTTGATATGTATAACTCTGGTAAATGCCTAGCAACCAGATGGGGTTACCATAGCAACCAAGTAACAAATCACATATCTCTGCACCAGAAAATGGTAGAGACTTCCTGTTTCACTTATTTCACTCAGGATTGAAAGTAGCCTTGATATGTATCACTCTGGTAACTGCCTAGCAACCAGATATGGTTACCCTAGCAACCAAGTAACAAATCACATATCTCTGCACCTGAAAATCATACAGACTTCCTGTTTCACTTATTTAATTTAGGATGGAAAGTAGCCTTGATATGTATCACTCTGGTAACTGCCTAGCAATCAGATGTGGTTATCCTATCAAACAAGTAACAAATAACATATCTCTGCCACAGAAAATCATAAAGACTTCCAGGTTGACTTTATTCACTCAGGATGGAAAGGAGGCTTGATAAGTATCACCCTGGTAACTGCATAGCAACAAAACAGGGTTTCCCTTGCAACCAAGTAACAAATAACATATCACTGCACAAGAAAATCGTAGAGACTTTCTGTTTCACTTATTTCACTCAGGATGAAAAGTAGCCTTGGTAAGTATCACTCTGGTATCTGCCTAGCAACCAGATGTGGTTACCCTAGCACTCAAGTAACAAATCACATATCTTTGAACCAGAACATCGTAGAGACTTAGGGGTTGACGTATTTTACACATGATTGCAAGGAGCCTTATGAGTATCACTTTGATTTGTGCCTAGCAACAAGATGGGGTTACACTAGCAACCAACTAACAAATCACATATCTCTGCACCAGAAAATTGTAGAGACTTCATGTTTCACTTATTTCACTCAGGATTGAAAGTAGCCATGATATGTATCACTCTGGTAACTGCCTAGCAACGAGATGTGGTTACCCTAGCAACCAAGTAACAAATCACTTATCTCTGCACCAGAAAATCATACAGACTTCCTGTTTCACTTATTTCACTCAGGATGGAATTAGCCTTGATATGTATTACTCTGGCATCTGCCTAGCAACCAGATGTGATTATCCTAGCAACCACATAACAAATAACATATCTCTGCAACAGAAAATCATAGAGACTTCAGGGTTGACTTTGTTCACTCAGGATGGAAAGGAGGCTTGATAAGTATCACCCTGGTAACTGCATAGCAAAAAAACAGGGTTTCCCTAGCAACCAAGTAACAAATAACATATCTCTGCACAAGAAAATTGTAGACTTTCTGTTTCACTTATTTCACTCAGGATGAAAAGTAGCCTTGGTAAGTATCACTCTGGTAAATGCCTAGCAACCAGATGTGGTTACCCTAGCACTCAAGTAACAAATCACATATCTTTGAACCAGAACATCGTAGAGACTTAGGATTTGACGTATTTCACACATGATTGCAAGGAGCCTTATGAGTATCACTTTGGTTTGTGCCTAGCAACAAGATGGGGTTACCCTAGCAACCAACTAACATATCACATATCTCTGCACCAGAAAATTGTACAGAATTCCTGTTTCACTTATTTCACTCAGGAATGAAAGTAGCCATGATATGTATCACTCTGGTAACTGCCTAGCAACGATATGTGGTTACCCTAGCAACCAACTAAGAAATCACATATCTCTGCACCAGAAAATTGTAGAGACTTCCTGTTTCACTTATTTCACTCAGGATTGAAAGTAGCCATGATATGTATCACTCTGGTAACTGCCTAGCAATGAGATGTGGTTACCCTAGCAACCAAGTAACAAATCACATATCTCTGCACCAGAAAATCATACAGACTTCCTGTTTCACTTATTTCAGTCAGGATGGAAAGTAGCCTTGATATGTATTACTCTGGTAACTGCCTAGCAACCAGATGTGTTTATCCTAGCAACCACGTAACAAATAACATATCTCTGCAAAAGAAAATCATAAAGACTTCCAGGTTGACTTTATTCACTCAGGATGGAAAGGAGGCTTGATAAGTATCACCCTGGTAACTGCATAGCAACAAAACAGGGTTTCCCTAGCAACCAAGTAACAAATAACATATCTCTGCACAAGAAAATCGTAGAGACTTTCTGTTTCACTTATTTCACTCAGGATGAAATGTAGCCTTGATATGTATAACTCTGGTAAATGCCTAACAACCAGATGGGGTTACCATAGCAACCAAGTAACAAATCACATATCTCTGCAGCAGAAAATGGTAGAGACTTCCTGTTTCACTTATTTCACTCAGGATTGAAAGTAGCCTTGATATGTATCACTCTGGTAACTGCCTAGCAACCAGATATGGTTACCCTAGCAACCAAGTAACAAATCACATATCTCTGCACCTGAAAATCATACAGACTTCCTGTTTCACTTATTTAATTTAGGATGGAAAGTAGCCTTGATATGTATCACTCTGGTAACTGCCTAGCAATCAGATGTGGTTATCCTATCAAACAAGTAACAAATAACATATCTCTGCCACAGAAAATCATGGAGACTTCAGGGTTGACTTTGTTCACTCAGGATGGAAAGGAGGCTTGATAAGTATCACCCTGGTAACTGCATAGCAAAAAAACAGGGTTTCCCTAGCAACCAAGTAACAAAAAACATATCTCTGCATAAGAAAATTGTAGACTTTCTGTTTCACTTATTTCACTCAGGATGAAAAGTAGCCTTGGTAAGTATCACTCTGGTAAATGCCTAGCAACCAGATGTGGTTACCCTAGCACTCAAGTAACAAATCACATATCTTTGAACCAGAACATCGTAGAGACTTAGGGGTTGACGTATTTCACACATGATTGCAAGGAGCCTTATGAGTATCACTTTGGTTTGTGCCTAACAACAAGATGGGGTAACACTAGCAACCAACTAACAAATCACATATCTCTGCACCAGAAAATTGTACAGACTTCCTGTTTCACTTATTTCACTCAGGAATGAAAGTAGCCATGATATGTATCACTCTGGTAACTGCCTAGCAACGAGATGTGGTTACCCTAGCAACCAACTAAGAAATCACATATCTCTGCACCAGAAAATTGTAGAGACTTCCTGTTTCACTTATTTCACTCAGGATTGAAAGTAGCCATGATATGTATCACTCTGGTAACTGCCTAGCAATGAGATGTGGTTACCCTAGCAACCAAGTAACAAATCACATATCTCTGCACCAGAAAATCATACAGACTTCCGTTTCACTTATTTCAGTCAGGATGGAAAGTAGCCTTGATATGTATTACTCTGGTAACTGCCTAGCAACCAGATGTGTTTATCCTAGCAACCACGTAACAAATAACATATCTCTGCAAAAGAAAATCATAAAGACTTCCAGGTTGACTTTATTCACTCAGGATGGAAAGGAGGCTTGATAAGTATCACCCTGGTAACTGCATAGCAACAAAACAGGGTTTCCCTAGCAACCAAGTAACAAATAACATATCTCTGCACAAGAAAATCGTAGAGACTTTCTGTTTCACTTATTTCACTCAGGATGGAAAGTAGCCTTGATATGTATAACTCTGGTAAATGCCTAGCAACCAGATGGGGTTACCATAGCAACCAAGTAACAAATCACATATCTCTGCACCAGAAAATGGTAGAGACTTCCTGTTTCACTTATTTCACTCAGGATTGAAAGTAGCCTTGATATGTATCACTCTGGTAACTGCCTAGCAACCAGATATGGTTACCCTAGCAACCAAGTAACAAATCACATATCTCTGCACCTGAAAATCATACAGACTTCCTGTTTCACTTATTTAATTTAGGATGGAAAGTAGCCTTGATATGTATCACTCTGGTAACTGCCTAGCAATCAGATGTGGTTATCCTATCAAACAAGTAACAAATAACATATCTCTGCCACAGAAAATCATAAAGACTTCCAGGTTGACTTTATTCACTCAGGAAAATCGTAGAGACTTTCTGTTTCACTTATTTCACTCAGGATGAAAAGTAGCCTTGGTAAGTATCACTCTGGTAAATGCCTAGCAACCAGATGTGGTTACCCTAGCACTCAAGTAACAAATCACATATCTTTGAACCAGAACATCGTAGAGACTTAGGGGTTGACGTATTTTACACATGATTGCAAGGAGCCTTATGAGTATCACTTTGATTTGTGCCTAGCAACAAGATGGGGTTACACTAGCAACCAACTAACAAATCACATATCTCTGCACCAGAAAATTGTAGAGACTTCATGTTTCACTTATTTCACTCAGGATTGAAAGTAGCCATGATATGTATCACTCTGGTAACTGCCTAGCAACGAGATGTGGTTACACTGGCAACCAAGTAACAAATCACTTATCTCTGCACCAGAAAATCATACAGACTTCCTGTTTCACTTATTTCACTCAGGATGGAATTAGCCTTGATATGTATTACTCTGGCAACTGCCTAGCAACCAGATGTGATTATCCTAGCAACCACATAACAAATAACATATCTCTGCAACAGAAAATCATAGAGACTTCAGGGTTGACTTTGTTCACTCAGGATGGAAAGGAGGCTTGATAAGTATCACCCTGGTAACTGCATAGCAAAAAAACAGGGTTTCCCTAGCAACCAAGTAACAAATAACATATCTCTGCACAAGAAAATTGTAGACTTTCTGTTTCACTTATTTCACTCAGGATGAAAAGTAGCCTTGGTAAGTATCACTCTGGTAAATGCCTAGCAACCAGATGTGGTTACCCTAGCACTCAAGTAACAAATCACATATCTATGAACCAGAACATCGTAGAGACTTAGGGGTTGACGTATTTCACACATGATTGCAAGGAGCCTTATGAGTATCACTTTGGTTTGTGACTAGCAACAAGATGGGGTTACCCTAGCAACCAACTAACAAATCACATATCTCTGCACCAGAAAATTGTACAGACTTCCTGTTTCACTTATTTCACTCAGGAATGAAAGTAGCCATGATATGTATCACTCTGGTAACTGCCTAGCAACGAGATGTTGTTACCCTAGCAACCAAGTAACAAATCAATTATCTCTGCACCAGAAAATTGTAGAGACTTCCTGTTTCACTTATTTCACTCAGGATTGAAAGTAGCCATGATATGTATCACTCTGGTAACTGCCTAGCAACGAGATGTGGTTACCCTAGGCAACCAAGTAACAAATCACATATCTCTGCACCAGAAAATCATACAGACTTCCTGTTTCATTTATTTCACTCAGGATGGAAAGTAGCCTTGATATGTATTACTCTGGTAAACTGCCTAGCAACCAGATGTGGTTATCCTAGCAACCACGTAACAAATTATATATCTCTGCAACAGAAAATCATAATGACTTCCAGGTTGACTTTATTCACTCAGGATGGAAAGGAGGCTTGATAAGTATCACCCTGGTAACTGCATAGCAACAAAACAGGGTTTCCCTAGCAACCAAGTAACAAATAACATATCTCTGCACAAGAAAATGGTAGAGACTTTCTGTTTCACTTATTTCACTCAGGATGGAAAGTAGCCTTGATATGTATAACTCTGGTAAATGCCTAGCAACCAGATGGGGTTACCCTAGCAACCAAGTAACAAATCACATATCTCTGCACCAGAAAATCGTAGACAATTTCTTTTTCACTTATTTCACTCAGGATGGAAAGTAGCCTTGGTAAGATTCACTCTGGTATCTGCCTAGCAACCAGATGTGGTTACCCTAGCACTCAAGTAACAAATCACATATCTTTGAACCAGAACATCGTAGAGACTTAGGGGTTGACGTATTTCACACATGATTTCAAGGAACCTTATGAGTATCACTTTGGTTTGTGCCTAGCAACAAGATGGTGCTACCCCAGCTACCAACTAAGAAATCACATATCGCTGCACCAGAAAATTGTAGAGACATCCTGTTTCACTTATTTCACTCAGGATTGAAAGTAGCCTTGATATGTATCACTCTGGTAAATGCCTAGCAACCAGATATGGTTACCCTAGCAACCAAGTAACAAATCACATATCTCTGCACCAGATAATCATACAGACTTCCTGTTTCACTTATTTAATTTAGGATGGAAAGAAGCCTTGATATGTATCACTCTAGTAATTGCCTAGCAATCAGATGTGGTTTTCCTAGCAACCAAGTAACAAATAACATATCTCTGCCACAGAAAATCATAAAGACTTCCAGGTTGACTTTATTCACTCAGGATGGAAAGGAGGCTTGATAAGTATCACCCTGGTAACTGCATAGCAACAAAACAGGGTTTCCCTAGCAACCAAGTAACAAATAACATATCTCTGCACAAGAAAATCGTAGAGACTTTCTGTTTCACTTATTTCACTCAGGATGGAAAGTAGCCTTGATATGTATAACTCTGGTAAATGCCTAGCAACCAGATGGGGTTACCCTAGCAACCAAGTAACAAATCACATATCTCTGCACTAGAAAATTGTAGAGACTTCCTGTTTCACTTATTTCACTCAGGATTGAAAGTAGCCATGATATGTATCACTCTGGTAACTGCCTAGCAACGAGATGTGGTTACCCTAGGCAACCAAGTAACAAATCACATATCTCTGCACCAGAAAATCATACAGACTTCCTGTTTCATTTATTTCACTCAGGATGGAAAGTAGCCTTGATATGTATTACTCTGGTAAACTGCCTAGCAACCAGATGTGGTTATCCTAGCAACCACGTAACAAATTATATATCTCTGCAACAGAAAATCATAATGACTTCCAGGTTGACTTTATTCACTCAGGATGGAAAGGAGGCTTGATAAGTATCACCCTGGTAACTGCATAGCAACAAAACAGGGTTTCCCTAGCAACCAAGTAACAAATAACATATCTCTGCACAAGAAAAAGGTAGAGACTTTCTGTTTCACTTATTTCACTCAGGATGGAAAGTAGCCTTGATATGTATAACTCTGGTAAATGCCTAGCAACCAGATGGGGTTACCCTAGCAACCAAGTAACAAATCACATATCTCTGCACCAGAAAATCGTAGACACTTTCTTTTTCACTTATGATGGAAAGTAGCCTTGGTAAGATTCACTCTGGTATCTGCCTAGCAACCAGATGTGGTTACCCTAGCACTCAAGTAACAAATCACATATCTTTGAACCAGAACATCGTAGAGACTTAGGGGTTGACGTATTTCACACATGATTGCAAGGAACCTTATGAGTATCACTTTGGTTTGTGCCTAGCAACAAGATGGTGCTACCCTAGCTACCAACTAAGAAATCACATATCTCTGCACCAGAAAATTGTAGAGACATCCTGTTTCACTTATTTCACTCAGGATTGAAAGTAGCCTTGATTTGTATCACTCTGGTAAATGCCTAGCAACCAGATATGGTTACCCTAGCAACCAAGTAACAAATCACATATCTCTGCACCAGATAATCATACAGACTTCCTGTTTCACTTATTTAATTTAGGATGGAAAGAAGCCTTGATATGTATCACTCTGGTAATTGCCTAGCAATCAGATGTGGTTTTCCTAGCAACCAAGTAACAAATAACATATCTCTGCCACAGAAAATCATAAAGACTTCAAGGTTGACTTTATTCACTCAGGATGGAAAGGAGGCTTGATAAGCATCACCCTGGTAACTGCATAGCAACAAAACAGGGTTTCCCTAGCAACCAAGTAACAAATAACATATCTCTGCACAAGAAAATCGTAGAGACTTTCTGTTTCACTTATTTCACTCAGGATGGAAAGTAGCCTTGATATGTATAACTCTGGTAAATGCCTAGCAACCAGATGGGGTTACCCTAGCAACCAAGTAACAAATCACATATCTCTGCACCAGAAAATTGTAGAGACTTCCTGTTTCACTTATTTCACTCAGGATTGAAAGTAGCCATGATATGTATCACTCTGGTAACTGCCTAGCAACGAGATGTGGTTACCCTAGCAACCAAGTAACAAATCACTTATCTCTGCACCAGAAAATCATACAGACTTCCTGTTTCACTTATTTCACTTAGGATGGAATTAGCCTTGATATGTATTACTCTGGCAACTGCCTAGCAACCAGATGTGATTATCCTATCAACAACATAACAAATAACATATCTCTGCAACAGAAAATCATAGAGACTTCAGGGTTGACTTTGTTCACTCAGGATGGAAAGGAGGCTTGATAAGTATCACCCTGGTAACTGCATAGCAAAAAAACAGGGTTTCCCTAGCAACCAAGTAACAAATAACATATCTCTGCACAAGAAAATTGTAGACTTTCTGTTTCACTTATTTCACTCAGGATGAAAAGTAGCCTTGGTAAGTATCACTCTGGTAAATGCCTAGCAACCAGATGTGGTTACCCTAGCACTCAAGTAACAAATCACATATCTTTGAACCAGAACATCGTAGAGACTTAGGGGTTGACGTATTTCACACATGATTGCAAGGAGCCTTATGAGTATCACTTTGGTTTGTGCCTAGCAACAAGATGGGGTTACCTTAGCAACCAAGTAACAAATCACATATCTCTGCACCAGAAAATCATACAGACTTCCTGTTTCACTTATTTCAGTCAGGATGGAAAGTAGCCTTGATATGTATTACTCTGGTAACTGCCTAGCAACCAGATGTGTTTATCCTAGCAACCACGTAACAAATAACATATCTCTGCAAAAGAAAATCATAAAGACTTCCAGGTTGACTTTATTCACTCAGGATGGAAAGGAGGCTTGATAAGTATCACCCTGGTAACTGCATAGCAACAAAACAGGGTTTCCCTAGCAACCAAGTAACAAATAACATATCTCTGCACAAGAAAATCGTAGAGACTTTCTGTTTCACTTATTTCACTCAGGATGGAAAGTAGCCTTGATATGTATAACTCTGGTAAATGCCTAGCAACCAGATGGGGTTACCATAGCAACCAAGTAACAAATAACATATCTCTGCACCAGAAAATGGTAGAGACTTCCTGTTTCACTTATTTCACTCAGGATTGAAAGTAGCCTTGATATGTATCACTCTGGTAACTGCCTAGCAACCAGATATGGTTACCCTAGCAACCAAGTAACAAATCACATATCTCTGCACCTGAAAATCATACAGACTTCCTGTTTCACTTATTTAATTTAGGATGGAAAGTAGCCTTGATATGTATCACTCTGGTAACTGCCTAGCAATCAGATGTGGTTATCCTATCAAACAAGTAACAAATAACATATCTCTGCCACAGAAAATCATAAAGACTTCCAGGTTGACTTTATTCACTCAGGATGGAAAGGAGGCTTGATAAGTATCACCCTGGTAACTGCATAGCAAAAAAACAGGGTTTCCCTTGCAACCAAGTAACAAATAACATATCTCTGCACAAGAAAATTGTAGACTTTCTGTTTCACTTATTTCACTCAGGATGAAAAGTAGCCTTGGTAAGTATCACTCTGGTAAATGCCTAGCAAACAGATGTGGTTACCCTAGCACTCAAGTAACAAATCACATATCTTTGAACCAGAACATCGTAGAGACTTAGGGGTTGACGTATTTCACACATGATTGCAAGGAGCCTTATGAGTATCACTTTGGTTTGTGCCTAGCAACAAGATGGGGTTACCCTAGCAACCAACTAACAAATCACATATCTCTGCACCAGAAAATTGTACAGACTTCCTGTTTCACTTATTTCACTCAGGAATGAAAGTAGCCATGATATGTATCACTCTGGTAACTGCCTAGCAATCAGATGTGGTTATCCTATCAAACAAGTAACAAATAACATATCTCTGCCACAGAAAATCATAAAGACTTCCAGGTTGACTTTATTCACTCAGGATGGAAAGGAGGCTTGATAAGTATCACCCTGGTAACTGCATAGCAACAAAACAGGGTTTCCCTAGCAACCAAGTAACAAATAACATATCTCTGCACAAGAAAATGGTAGAGACTTTCTTTTTCACTTATTTCACTCAGGATGGAAAGTAGCCTTGATATGTATAACTCTGGTAAATGCCTAGCAACCAGATAGGGTTACCCTAGCAACCAAGTAACAAATCACATATCTCTGCACCAGAAAATCGTAGACACTTTCTTTTTCACTTATTTCACTCAGGATGGAAAGTAGCCTTGGTAATATTCACTCTGGTATCTGCCTAGCAACCAGATGTGGTTACCCTAGCACTCAAGTAACAAATCACATATCTTTGAACCAGAACATCGTAGAGACTTAGGGGTTGACGTATTTCACACATGATTGCAAGGAACCTTATGAGTATCACTTTGGTTTGTGCCTAGCAACAAGATGGTGTTACCCTAGCTACCAACTAAGAAATCACAAATCTCTGCACCAGAAAATTGTAGAGACTTCCTGTTTCGCTTATTTCACTCAGGATTGAAAGTAGCCTTGATATGTATCACTCTGGTAAATGCCTAGCAACCAGATATGGTTACCCTAGCAACCAAGTAACAAATCACATATCTCTGCACCAGATAATCATACAGACTTCCTGTTTCACTTATTTAATTTAGGATGGAAAGAAGCCTTGATATGTATCACTCTGGTAATTGCCTAGCAATCAGATGTGGTTTTCCTAGCAACCAAGTAACAAATAACATATCTCTGCCACAGAAAATCATAAAGACTTCCAGGTTGACTTTATTCACTCAGGATGGAAAGGAGGCTTGATAAGTATCACCCTGGTAACTGCATAGCAACAAAACAGGGTTTCCCTAGCAACCAAGTAACAAATAACATATCTCTGCACAAGAAAATCGTAGAGACTTTCTGTTTCACTTAATTCACTCAGGATGGAAAGTAGCCTTGATATGTATAACTCTGGTAAATGCCTAGCAACCAGATGGGGTTACCCTAGCAACCAAGTAACAAATCACATATCTCTGCACCAGAAAATTGTAGAGACTTCCTGTTTCACTTATTTCACTCAGGATTGAAAGTAGCCATGATATGTATCACTCTGGTAACTGCCTAGCAACGAGATGTGGTTACCCTAGCAACCAAGTAACAAATCACTTATCTCTGCACCAGAAAATCATACAGACTTCCTGTTTCACTTATTTCACTCAGGATGGAATTAGCCTTGATATGTATTACTCTGGCAACTGCCTAGCAACCAGATGTGATTATCCTATCAACAACATAACAAATAACATATCTCTGCAACAGAAAATCATAGAGACTTCAGGGTTGACTTTGTTCACTCAGGATGGAAAGGAGGCTTGATAAGTATCACCCTCTTAACTGCATAGCAAAAAAACAGGGTTTCCCTAGCAACCAAGTAACAAATAACATATCTCTGCACAAGAAAATTGTAGACTTTCTGTTTCACTTATTTCACTCAGGATGAAAAGTAGCCTTGGTAAGTATCACTCTGGTAAATGCCTAGCAACCAGATGTGGTTACCCTAGCACTCAAGTAACAAATCACATATCTTTGAACCAGAACATCGTAGAGACTTAGGGGTTGACGTATTTCACACATGATTGCAAGGAGCCTTATGAGTATCACTTTGGTTTGTGCCTAGCAACAAGATGGGGTTACCCTAGCAACCAACTAACAAATCACATATCTCTGCACCAGAAAATTGTACAGACTTCCTGTTTCACTTATTTCACTCAGGAATGAAAGTAGCCATGATATGTATAGCTCTGGTAACTGCCTAGCAACGAGATGTGGTTACCCTAGGAACCAAGTAACAAATCACTTATCTCTGCACAAGAAAATTGTAGAGACTTCCTGTTTCACTTATTTCACTCAGGATTGAAAGTAGCCATGATATGTATCACTCTGGTAACTGCCTAGCAACGAGATGTGGTTACCCTAGGCAACCAAGTAACAAATCACATATCTCTGCACCAGAAAATCATACAGACTTCCTGTTTCACTTATTTCACTCAGGATGGAAAGTAGCCTTGATATGTATTAATCTATTAAACTGCCTAGCAACCAGATGTGGTTATCCTAGCAACCACGTAACAAATTACATATCTCTGCCACAGAAAATCATAAAGACTTCCAGGTTGACTTTATTCACTCAGGATGGAAAGGAGGCTTGATAAGTATCACCCTGGTAACTGCATAGCAACAAAACAGGGTTTCCCTAGCAACCAAGTAACAAATAACATATCTCTGCACAAGAAAATGGTAGAGACTTTCTGTTTCACTTATTTCACTCAGGATGGAAAGTAGCCTTGATATGTATAACTCTGGTAAATGCCTAGCAACCAGATGTGGTTACCCTAGCACTCAAGTAACAAATCACATATCTATGAACCAGAACATCGTAGAGACTTAGGGGTTGACGTATTTCACACATGATTGCAAGGAGCCTTATGAGTATCACTTTGGTTTGTGACTAGCAACAAGATGGGGTTACCCTAGCAACCAACTAACAAATCACAAATCTCTGCACCAGAAAATTGTACAGACTTCCTGTTTCACTTATTTCACTCAGGAATGAAAGTAGCCATGATATGTATCACTCTGGTAACTGCCTAGCAACGAGATGTGGTTACCCTAGCAACCAAGTAACAAATCAATTATCTCTGCACCAGAAAATTGTAGAGACTTCCTGTTTCACTTATTTCACTCAGGATTGAAAGTAGCCATGATATGTATCACTCTGGTAACTGCCTAGCAACGAGATGTGGTTACCCTAGGCAACCAAGTAACAAATCACATATCTCTGCACCAGAAAATCATACAGACTTCCTGTTTCATTTATTTCACTCAGGATGGAAAGTAGCCTTGATATGTATTACTCTGGTAAACTGCCTAGCAACCAGATGTGGTTATCCTAGCAACCACGTAACAAATTATATATCTCTGCAACAGAAAATCATAATGACTTCCAGGTTGACTTTATTCACTCAGGATGGAAAGGAGGCTTGATAAGTATCACCCTGGTAACTGCATAGCAACAAAACAGGGTTTCCCTAGCAACCAAGTAACAAATAACATATCTCTGCACAAGAAAATGGTAGAGACTTTCTGTTTCACTTATTTCACTCAGGATGGAAAGTAGCCTTGATATGTATAACTCTGGTAAATGCCTAGCAACCAGATGGGGTTACCCTAGCAACCAAGTAACAAATCACATATCTCTGCACCAGAAAATCGTAGACAATTTCTTTTTCACTTATTTCACTCAGGATGGAAAGTAGCCTTGGTAAGATTCACTCTGGTATCTGCCTATCAACCAGATGTGGTTACCCTAGCACTCAAGTAACAAATCACATATCTTTGAACCAGAACATCGTAGAGACTTAGGGGTTGACGTATTTCACACATGATTGCAAGGAACCTTATGAGTATCACTTTGGTTTGTGCCTAGCAACAAGATGGTGCTACCCTAGCTACCAACTAAGAAATCACATATCGCTGCACCAGAAAATTGTAGAGACATCCTGTTTCACTTATTTCACTCAGGATTGAAAGTAGCCTTGATATGTATCACTCTGGTAAATGCCTAGCAACCAGATATGGTTACCCTAGCAACCAAGTAACAAATCACATATCTCTGCACCAGATAATCATACAGACTTCCTGTTTCACTTATTTAATTTAGGATGGAAAGAAGCCTTGATATGTATCACTCTGGTAATTGCCTAGCAATCAGATGTGGTTTTCCTAGCAACCAAGTAACAAATAACATATCTCTGCCACAGAAAATCATAAAGACTTCCAGGTTGACTTTATTCACTCAGGATGGAAAGGAGGCTTGATAAGTATCACCCTGGTAACTGCATAGCAACAAAACAGGGTTTCCCTAGCAACCAAGTAACAAATAACATATCTCTGCACAAGAAAATCGTAGAGACTTTCTGTTTCACTTATTTCACTCAGGATGGAAAGTAGCCTTGATATGTATAACTCTGGTAAATGCCTAGCAACCAGATGGGGTTACCCTAGCAACCAAGTAACAAATCACATATCTCTGCACCAGAAAATTGTAGAGACTTCCTGTTTCACTTATTTCACTCAGGATTGAAAGTAGCCATGATATGTATCACTCTGGTAACTGCCTAGCAACGAGAAGTGGTTACCCTAGGCAACCAAGTAACAAATCACATATCTCTGCACCAGAAAATCATACAGACTTCCTGTTTCATTTATTTCACTCAGGATGGAAAGTAGCCTTGATATGTATTACTCTGGTAAACTGCCTAGCAACCAGATGTGGTTATCCTAGCAACCACGTAACAAATTATATATCTCTGCAACAGAAAATCATAATGACTTCCAGGTTGACTTTATTCACTCAGGATGGAAAGGAGGCTTGATAAGTATCACCCTGGTAACTGCATAGCAACAAAACAGGGTTTCCCTAGCAACCAAGTAACAAATAACATATCTCTGCACAAGAAAAAGGTAGAGACTTTCTGTTTCACTTATTTCACTCAGGATGGAAAGTAGCCTTGATATGTATAACTCTGGTAAATGCCTAGCAACCAGATGGGGTTACCCTAGCAACCAAGTAACAAATCACATATCTCTGCACCAGAAAATCGTAGACACTTTCTTTTTCACTTATGATGGAAAGTAGCCTTGGTAAGATTCACTCTGGTATCTGCCTAGCAACCAGATGTGGTTACCCTAGCACTCAAGTAACAAATCACATATCTTTGAACCAGAACATCGTAGAGACTTAGGGGTTGACGTATTTCACACATGATTGCAAGGAACCTTATGAGTATCACTTTGGTTTGTGCCTAGCAACAAGATGGTGCTACCCTAGCTACCAACTAAGAAATCACATATCTCTGCACCAGAAAATTGTAGAGACATCCTGTTTCACTTATTTCACTCAGGATTGAAAGTAGCCTTGATATGTATCACTCTGGTAAATGCCTAGCAACCAGATATGGTTACCCTAGCAACCAAGTAACAAATCACATATCTCTGCACCAGATAATCATACAGACTTCCTGTTTCACTTATTTAATTTAGGATGGAAAGAAGCCTTGATATGTATCACTCTGGTAATTGCCTAGCAATCAGATGTGGTTTTCCTAGCAACCAAGTAACAAATAACATATCTCTGCCACAGAAAATCATAAAGACTTCCAGGTTGACTTTATTCACTCAGGATGGAAAGGAGGCTTGATAAGCATCACCCTGGTAACTGCATAGCAACAAAACAGGGTTTCCCTAGCAACCAAGTAACAAATAACATATCTCTGCACAAGAAAATCGTAGAGACTTTCTGTTTCACTTATTTCACTCAGGATGGAAAGTAGCCTTGATATGTATAACTCTGGTAAATGCCTAGCAACCAGATGGGGTTACCCTAGCAACCAAGTAACAAATCACATATCTCTGCACCAGAAAATTGTAGAGACTTCCTGTTTCACTTATTTCACTCAGGATTGAAAGTAGCCATGATATGTATCACTCTGGTAACTGCCTAGCAACGAGATGTGGTTACCCTAGCAACCAAGTAACAAATCACTTATCTCTGCACCAGAAAATCATACAGACTTCCTGTTTCACTTATTTCACTCAGGATGGAATTAGCCTTGATACGTATTACTCTGGCAACTGCCTAGCAACCAGATGTGATTATCCTATCAACAACATAACAAATAACATATCTCTGCAACAGAAAATCATAGAGACTTCAGGGTTGACTTTGTTCACTCAGGATGGAAAGGAGGCTTGATAAGTATCACCCTGGTAACTGCATAGCAAAAAAACAGGGTTTCCCTAGCAACCAAGTAACAAATAACATATCTCTGCACAAGAAAATTGTAGACTTTCTGTTTCACTTATTTCACTCAGGATGAAAAGTAGCCTTGGTAAGTATCACTCTGGTAAATGCCTAGCAACCAGATGTGGTTACCCTAGCACTCAAGTAACAAATCACATATCTTTGAACCAGAACATCGTAGAGACTTAGGGGTTGACGTATTTCACACATGATTGCAAGGAGCCTTATGAGTATCACTTTGGTTTGTGCCTAGCAACAAGATGGGGTTACCCTAGCAACCAAGTAACAAATCACATATCTCTGCACCAGAAAATCATACAGACTTCCTGTTTCACTTATTTCAGTCAGGATGGAAAGTAGCCTTGATATGTATTACTCTGGTAACTGCCTAGCAACCAGATGTGTTTATCCTAGCAACCACGTAACAAATAACATATCTCTGCAAAAGAAAATCATAAAGACTTCCAGGTTGACTTTATTCACTCAGGATGGAAAGGAGGCTTGATAAGTATCACCCTGGTAACTGCATAGCAACAAAACAGGGTTTCCCTAGCAACCAAGTAACAAATAACATATCTCTGCACAAGAAAATCGTAGAGACTTTCTGTTTCACTTATTTCACTCAGGATGGAAAGTAGCCTTGATATGTATAACTCTGGTAAATGCCTAGCAACCAGATGGGGTTACCATAGCAACCAAGTAACAAATCACATATCTCTGCACCAGAAAATGGTAGAGACTTCCTGTTTCACTTATTTCACTCAGGATTGAAAGTAGCCTTGATATGTATCACTCTGGTAACTGCCTAGCAACCAGATATGGTTACCCTAGCAACCAAGTAACAAATCACATATCTCTGCACCTGAAAATCATACAGACTTCCTGTTTCACTTATTTAATTTAGGATGGAAAGTAGCCTTGATATGTATCACTCTGGTAACTGCCTAGCAATCAGATGTGGTTATCCTATCAAACAAGTAACAAATAACATATCTCTGCCACAGAAAATCATAAAGACTTCCAGGTTGACTTTATTCACTCAGGATGGAAAGGAGGCTTGATAAGTATCACCCTGGTAACTGCATAGCAAAAAAACAGGGTTTCCCTTGCAACCAAGTAACAAATAACATATCTCTGCACAAGAAAATTGTAGACTTTCTGTTTCACTTATTTCACTCAGGATGAAAAGTAGCCTTGGTAAGTATCACTCTGGTAAATGCCTAGCAAACAGATGTGGTTACCCTAGCACTCAAGTAACAAATCACATATCTTTGAACCAGAACATCGTAGAGACTTAGGGGTTGACGTATTTCACACATGATTGCAAGGAGCCTTATGAGTATCACTTTGGTTTGTGCCTAGCAACAAGATGGGGTTACCCTAGCAACCAACTAACAAATCACATATCTCTGCACCAGAAAATTGTACAGACTTCCTGTTTCACTTATTTCACTCAGGAATGAAAGTAGCCATGATATGTATCACTCTGGTAACTGCCTAGCAATCAGATGTGGTTATCCTATCAAACAAGTAACAAATAACATATCTCTGCCACAGAAAATCATAAAGACTTCCAGGTTGACTTTATTCACTCAGGATGGAAAGGAGGCTTGATAAGTATCACCCTGGTAACTGCATAGCAACAAAACAGGGTTTCCCTAGCAACCAAGTAACAAATAACATATCTCTGCACAAGAAAATGGTAGAGACTTTCTTTTTCACTTATTTCACTCAGGATGGAAAGTAGCCTTGATATGTATAACTCTGGTAAATGCCTAGCAACCAGATAGGGTTACCCTAGCAACCAAGTAACAAATCACATATCTCTGCACCAGAAAATCGTAGACACTTTCTTTTTCACTTATTTCACTCAGGATGGAAAGTAGCCTTGGTAATATTCACTCTGGTATCTGCCTAGCAACCAGATGTGGTTACCCTAGCACTCAAGTAACAAATCACATATCTTTGAACCAGAACATCGTAGAGACTTAGGGGTTGACGTATTTCACACATGATTGCAAGGAACCTTATGAGTATCACTTTGGTTTGTGCCTAGCAACAAGATGGTGTTACCCTAGCTACCAACTAAGAAATCACAAATCTCTGCACCAGAAAATTGTAGAGACTTCCTGTTTCACTTATTTCACTCAGGATTGAAAGTAGCCTTGATATGTATCACTCTGGTAAATGCCTAGCAACCAGATATGGTTACCCTAGCAACCAAGTAACAAATCACATATCTCTGCACCAGATAATCATACAGACTTCCTGTTTCACTTATTTAATTTAGGATGGAAAGAAGCCTTGATATGTATCACTCTGGTAATTGCCTAGCAATCAGATGTGGTTTTCCTAGCAACCAAGTAACAAATAACATATCTCTGCCACAGAAAATCATAAAGACTTCCAGGTTGACTTTATTCACTCAGGATGGAAAGGAGGCTTGATAAGTATCACCCTGGTAACTGCATAGCAACAAAACAGGGTTTCCCTAGCAACCAAGTAACAAATAACATATCTCTGCACAAGAAAATCGTAGAGACTTTCTGTTTCACTTAATTCACTCAGGATGGAAAGTAGCCTTGATATGTATAACTCTGGTAAATGCCTAGCAACCAGATGGGGTTACCCTAGCAACCAAGTAACAAATCACATATCTCTGCACCAGAAAATTGTAGAGACTTCCTGTTTCACTTATTTCACTCAGGATTGAAAGTAGCCATGATATGTATCACTCTGGTAACTGCCTAGCAACGAGATGTGGTTACCCTAGCAACCAAGTAACAAATCACTTATCTCTGCACCAGAAAATCATACAGACTTCCTGTTTCACTTATTTCACTCAGGATGGAATTAGCCTTGATATGTATTACTCTGGCAACTGCCTAGCAACCAGATGTGATTATCCTATCAACAACATAACAAATAACATATCTCTGCAACAGAAAATCATAGAGACTTCAGGGTTGACTTTGTTCACTCAGGATGGAAAGGAGGCTTGATAAGTATCACCCTCTTAACTGCATAGCAAAAAAACAGGGTTTCCCTAGCAACCAAGTAACAAATAACATATCTCTGCACAAGAAAATTGTAGACTTTCTGTTTCACTTATTTCACTCAGGATGAAAAGTAGCCTTGGTAAGTATCACTCTGGTAAATGCCTAGCAACCAGATGTGGTTACCCTAGCACTCAAGTAACAAATCACATATCTTTGAACCAGAACATCGTAGAGACTTAGGGGTTGACATATTTCACACATGATTGCAAGGAGCCTTATGAGTATCACTTTGGTTTGTGCCTAGCAACAAGATGGTGTTACCCTAGCAACCAACTAAGAAATCACATATCTCTGCACCAGAAAATTGTAGAGACTTCCTGTTTCACTTATTTCACTCAGGAATGAAAGTAGCCATGATATGTATCATTCTGGTAACTGCCTAGCAACGAGATGTGGTTACCCTAGCAACCAAGTAACAAATCACATATCTCTGCACTAGAAAATCATACAGACTTCCTGTTTCACTTATTTCTCTAAGGATGGAAAGTAGCCTTGATATGTATTACTCTGGTAACTGCCTAGCAACCAGATGTGATTATCCTAGCAACCACATAACAAATAACATATCTCTGCACCAGAAAATCGTAGACACTTTCAATTTCACTTATTTCACTCAGGATGGAAAGTAGCCTAGGTAAGATTCACTCTGGTATCTGCCTAGCAACCAGATGTGGTTAGCCTACCACTCAAGTAACAAATCACATATTTTTGAACCAGAACATCGTAGAGACTTAGGGGTTGACGTATTTCACACATGATTGCAAGGAGCCTTATGAGTATCACTTTAGTTTGTGCCTAGCAACAAGATGGTGTTACCCTAGCAATCAAGTAACAAATCAGATATCTCTGCACCAGAAAATTGTAGACACTTCCTGTTTCACTTATTTCACTCAGGATTGAATGTAGCCATGATATGTATCACTCTGGTAACTGCCTAGCAACGAGATGTGGTTACCCAAGGCAACCAAGTAACAAATCACATATCTCTGCACCAGAAAATCATACAGACATCCTGTTTCACTTATTTCACTCAGGATGGAAAGTAGCCTTGATATGTATTACTCTGGTAACTGCCTAGCAACCAGATGTGGTTATCCTAGCAACCACGTAACAAATAACATATCTCTGCAACAGAAAATCATAAAGACTTCCAGGTTGACTTTATTCACTCAGGATGGAAAGGAGGCTTGATAAGTATCACCCTGGTAACTGCATAGCAACAAAACAGGGTTTACCTAACAACCAAATAACAAATAACATATCTCTGCACAAGAAAATGGTAGACTTTCTGTTTCACTTATTTCACTCAGGATGGAAAGTAGCCTTGATATGTATAACTCTGGTAAATACCTAGCAACCAGATGGGTTTACCCTAGCAACCATGTAACAAATCACATATCTCTGCACCAGAAAATTGTAGAGACTTCCTGTTTCACTTATTTCACTCAGGATTGAAAGTAGCCATGATATGATGATATGTATCACTCTGGTAACTGCTTAGCAACGAGAAGTGGTTACCCTAGCAACAAGTTAACAAATCACATATCTGTGCACCAGAAAATCGTAGACACTTTCTGTTTCATTTATTTCACTCAGGATGGAAAATAGCCTTGGTAAGTATCACTCTGGTAAATGCCTAGCAACCAGATGTGGTTACCCTAGCACTCAAGTAACAAATCACATATCTTTGAACCAGAACATCGTAGAGACTTAGCGGTTGACGTCTTTCACACATGATTGCAAGGAGGCTTATGAGTATCACTTAGGTTTGTGCCTAGCAACAAAATGGGGTTACCCTAGCAACCAACTAAAAAAATCACATATCTCTGCACCAGAAAATTGTAGAGACTTCCTGTTTCACTTATTTCACTCAGGATTGAAAGTAGCCATGATATGTATCACTCTGGTAACTGCCTAGCAACGAGATGTGGTTACCCTAGCAACCAAGTAACAAATCACTTATCTCTGCACCAGAAAATAGTAGACACTTTCTGTTTCACTTATTTCACTCACTATGGAATTAGCCTTGATATGTATTACTCTGGTAACTGCCTAGCAACCAGATGTGATTATCCTAGCAACCACGTAACAAATAACATATCTCTGCAACAGAAAATCATAGAGACTTCAGGGTTGACTTTGTTCACTCAGGATGGAAAGGAGGCTTCATATGTATCACCCTAGTAACTGCATAGCAACCAGACAGGGTTACCCTAGCAACAAAGTAACAAATCACATATCTCTGCAATAGAAAATCGTAGAGACTTCCTGTTTCACTTATTTCACTCAGGATTGAAAGTAGCCTTGATATGTATCACTCTGGTAACTGCCTAGCAACCAGATGTGGTTACCCTAGCAACCAAATAACAAATCACATATCTCTGCACCAGAAAATCATACAGACTTCCTGTTTCACTTATTTAATTTAGGATGGAAAGTAGCCTTGATATGTATCACTCTGGTAACTGCAAGCAATCAGATGTGGTTACCCTAGCACTCAAGTAACAAATCACATATTTTTGAACCAGAACATCGTAGAGACTTAGGGGTTGACGTATTTCACACATGATTGCAAGGAGCCTTATGAGTATCACTTTAGTTTGTGCCTAGCAACAAGATGGTGTTACCCTAGCAACCAAGTAACAAATCAGATATCTCTGCACCAGAAAATTGTAGACACTTCCTGTTTCACTTATTTCACTCAGGATTGAATGTAGCCATGATATGTATCACCCTGGTAACTGCATAGCAACAAAACAGGGTTTCCCTTGCAACCAAGTAACAAATAACATATCTCTGCACCAGAAAATCATACAGACTTCCTGTTTCACTTATTTCACTCAGGATGGAAAGTAGCCTTGATATTTGTTACTCTGGTAACTGCCTAGCAACCAGATGTGGTTATCCTAGCAACCACGTATCAAATAACATATCTCTGCAATAGAAAATCATAAAGACTTCCAGGTTGAATTTATTCACTCAGGATGGAAAGGAGGCTTGATAAGTATCACCCTGGTAACTGCAAAGCAACAAAACAGGGTTTCCCTAGCAACCAAGTAACAAATAACATATCTCTGCACAAGAAAATCGTAGAGACTTTCTGTTTCACTTATTTCACTCAGGTTGGAAAGTAGCCTTGATATGTATAACTCTGGTAAATGCCTAGCAACCAGATGGGGTTACCCTAGCAACCAAGTAACAAATCACATATCTCTGCACCAGAAAATCGTAGAGACTTCCTGTTTCACTTATTTCACTCAGGATTGAAAGTAGCCTTGATATGTATCACTCTGGTAACTGCCTAGCAACCAGATATGGTTACCCTAGCAACCAAATAACAAATCACATATCTCTGCACCAGAATTCATACAGACTTCCTGTTTCACTTATTTAATTTAGGATGGAAAGTAGCCTTGATATGTATCACTCTGGTAACTGCCTAGCAATCAGATGTGGTTACCCTAGCACTCAAGTAACAAATCACATATCTTTGAACCAGAACATCGTAGAGACTTAGGGGTTGACGTATTTCACACATGCTTGCAAGGAGCCTTATGAGTATCACTTTGGTTTGTGCCTAGCAACCAGATATGGTTACCCTAGCAACCAAGTAACAAATCACATATCTCTGCACCAGAAAATCATACAGATTTCCTGTTTCACTTATTTAATTTAGGATGGAAAGTAGCCTTGATGTGTATCACTCTGGTAACTGCCTAGCAATCAGATGTGGTTACCCTAGCACTCAAGTAACAAATCACATATCTTTGAACCAGAAAATCGTAGAGACTTAGGGGTTGACGTATTTCACACATGCTTGCAAGGAGCCTTAAGAGTTTCACTTTGGTTTGTGCCTAGCAACAAGATGGGGTTACCCTAGCAACCAACTAACAAATCACATATCTCTGCACCAGAAAATCGTAGACACTTTCAATTTCACTTATTTCACTCAGGATGGAAAGTAGCCTTGGTAGGATTCACTCTGGTATCTGCCTAGCAACCAGATGTGGTTACCCTAGCACTCAAGTAACAAATCACATATCTTTGAACCAGAACATCGTAGAGACTTAGGGGTTGACGTATTTCACACATGATTGCAAGGAGCCTTATGAGTATCACTTTGGTTTGTGCCTAGCAATAAGATGGTGTTACCCAGCAACCAACTAAGAAATCACATATCTCTGCACCAGAAAATTGTAGAGACTTCCTGTTTCACTTATTTCACTCAGGAATGAAAGTAGCCATGATATGTATCACTCTGGTAACTGCCTAGCATCGAGATGTGGTTACCCTAGCAAACAAGTAACAAATCACATAACTCTGCACCAGAAAATCATACAGACTTCCTGTTTCACTTCTTTCACTCAGGATGGAAAGTAGCCTTGATATGTATAACTCTGGTAAATGCCTACCAACCAGATGGGGTTACCCTAGCAACCAAGTAACAAATCACATATCTCTGCACCAGAAAATGGTAGACACTTCCTGTTTCACTTATTTCACTCAGGATTGAAAGTAGCCTTGATATGTATCACTCTGGTAACTGCCTAGCAACCAGATATGGTTACCCTAGCAACCATGTAACAAATAACATATCTCTGCCACAGAAAATCATAAAGACTTCCAGGTTGACTTTATTCACTCAGGATGGAAATGAGGCTTGATAAGTATCACCCTGGTAACTGCATAGCAACAAAACAGGGTTTCCCTAGCAACCAAGTAACAAATAACATATCTCTGCACAAGAAAATCATAGAGACTTTCTGTTTCACTTATTTCACTCAGGATGGAAATTAGCCATGATATGTATCACTCTGGTAACTGCTTAGCAACGAGAAGTGGTTACCCTAGCAACAAAGTAACAAATCACATATCTCTGCACAAGAAAATCGTAGACACTTTCTGTTTCATTTATTTCACTCAGGATGGAAAGTAGCCTTGGTAATTATCACTCTGGTAAATGCCTAGCAACCAGATGTGGTTACCCTAGCACTCAAGTAAAAAATCACATATCTTTGAACCAGAACATCGTAGAGACTTAGGGGTTGACGTCTTTCACACATGATTGCAAGGAGCCTTATGAGTGTCACTTAGGTTTGTGCTTAGCAACAAGATGGGGTTACCCTAGCAACCAAGTAACAAATCACTTATCTCTGCACCAGAAAATCATACAGACTTCCTGTTTCACTTATTTCACTCAGGATGGAATTAGCCTGGATATGTATTACTCTGGTAACTGCCTAGCAACCAGATGTGATTATCCTAGCAACCACATAACAAATAACATATCTCTGCAACAGAAAATCATAGAGACTTCAGGGTTGACTTTGTTCACTCAGGATGGAATGGAGGCTTCATATGTATCACCCTAGTAACTGCATAGCAACCAGACAGGGTTACCCTAGCAAAAAAGTAACAAATCACATATCTCTGCACCAGAAAATCGTAGACACTTTCAATTTCACTTATTTCACTCAGGATGGAAAGTAGCCTTGGTAAGATTCACTCTGGTATCTGCCTAGCAACCAGATGTGGTTAGCCTACAACTCAAGTAACAAATCACATATTTTTGAACCAGAACATCGTAGAGACTTAGGGGTTGACGTATTTCACACATGATTGCAAGGAGCCTTATGAGTATCACTTTAGTTTGTGCCTAGCAACAAGATGGTGTTACCCTAGCAACCAAGTAACAAATCAGATATCTCTGCACCAGAAAATTGTAGACACTTCCTGTTTCACTTATTTCACTCAGGATGGAAAGTAGCCTTGATATGTATTACTCTGGTAACTGCCTAGCAACCAGATGTGGTTATCCTAGCAACCACGTAACAAATAACATATCTCTGCAACAGAAAATCATAAAGACCTCCAGGTTGACTTTATTCACTCAGGATGGAAAGGAGACTTGATAAGTATCACCCTGGTAACTGCATAGCAACAAAACAGGGTTTACCTAACAACCAAATAACAAATAACATATCTCTGCACAAGAAAATGGTAGACTTTCTGTTTCACTTATTTCACTCAGGATGGAAAGTAGCCTTGATATGTATAACTCTGGTAAATACCTAGCAACCAGATGGGGTTACCCTAGCAACCATGTAACAAATCACATATCTCTGCACCAGAAAATTGTAGAGACTTCCTGTTTCACTTATTTCAATCAGGATTGAAAGTAGCCATGATATGTATCACTCTGGTAACTGCTTAGCAACGAGAAGTGGTTACCCTAGCAACAAAGTAACAAATCACATATCTGTGCACCAGAAAATCGTAGACACTTTCTGTTTCATTTTTTTCACTCAGGATGGAAAGGAGCCTTGATAAGTATCACCCTGGTAACTGCATAGCAACAAAACAGGGTTTCCCTTGCAACCAAGTAACAAATAACATATCTCTGCACCAGAAAATCATACAGACTTCCTGTTTCACTTATTTCACTCAGGATGGAAAGTAGCCTTGATATTTGTTACTCTGGTAACTGCCTAGCAACCAGATGTGGTTATCCTAGCAACCACGTAACAAATAACATATCTCTGCAATAGAAAATCATAAAGACTTCCAGGTTGAATTTATTCACTCAGGATGGAAAGGAGGCTTGATAAGTATCACCCTGGTAACTGCAAAGCAACAAAACAGGGTTTCCCTAGCAACCATGTAACAAATAACATATCTCTGCACAAGAAAATCGTAGAGACTTTCTGTTTCACTTATTTCACTCAGGATGGAAAGTAGCCTTGATATGTATAACTCTGGTAAATGCCTAGCAACCAGATGGGGTTACCCTAGCAACCAAGTAACAAATCACGTATCTCTGCACCAGAAAATCGTAGAGACTTCCTGTTTCACTTATTTCACTCAGGATTGAAAGTAGCCTTGATATGTATCACTCTGGTAACTGCCTAGCAACCAGATATGGTTACCCTAGCAACCAAGTAACAAATCACGTATCTCTGCACCAGAAAATCGTAGAGACTTCCTGTTTCACTTATTTCACTCAGGATTGAAAGTAGCCTTCATATGTATCACTCTGGTAACTGCCTAGCAACCAGATATGGTTACCCTAGCAACCAAGTAACAAATCACATATCTTTGAACCAGAACATCGTAGAGACTTAGGGGTTGACGTATTTCACACATGCTTGCAAGGAGCCTTATGAGTATCACTTTGGTTTGTGCCTAGCAACCAGATATGGTTACCCTAGCAACCAAGTAACAAATCACATATCTCTGCACCAGAAAATCATACAGACTTCCTGTTTCACTTATTTAATTTAGGATGGAAAGTAGCCTTGATGTGTATCACTCTGGTAACTGCCTAGCAATCAGATGTGGTTACCCTAGCACTCAAGTAACAAATCACATATCTTTGAACCAGAAAATCGTAGAGACATAGGGGTTGACATATTTCACACATGCTTGCAAGGAGCCTTAAGAGTTTCACTTTGGTTTGTGCCTAGCAACAAGATGGGGTTACCCTAGCAACCAACTAACAAATCACATATCTCTGCACCAGAAAATCGTAGACACTTTCAATTTCACTTATTTCACTCAGGATGGAAAGTAGCCTTAGTAGGATTCACTCTGGTATCTGCCTAGCAACCAGATGTTATTATCCTAGCAACCACATAACAAATAACATACCTCTGCAACAGAAAACCATAGAGACTTCAGGGTTGACTTTGTTCACTCAGGATGGAAAGGAGGCTTCATATGTATCACCCTAGTAACTGCATAGCAATCAGACAGGGTTACCCTAGCAACAAAGTAACAAATCACATATCTCTGCATTAGAAAATCGTAGACACTTTCTGTTTCACTTATTTCACTCAGGATGGAAAGTAGCCTTGGTAAGATTCACTCTGGAATCTGCCTAGCAACCAGATGTGGTTACCCTAGCACTCAAGTAACAAATCACATATCTTTGAACCAGAACATCGTAGAGACTTAGGGGTTGACGTATTTCACACATGATTGCAAGGAGCCTTATGAGTATCACTTTGGTTTGTGCCTAGCAATAAGATGGTGTTACCCTAGCAACCAACTAAGAAATCACATATCTCTGCACCAGAAAATTGTAGAGACTTCCTGTTTCACTTATTTCACTCAGGAATGAAAGTAGCCATGATATGTATCACTCTGGTAACTGCCTAGCAACGAGATGTGGTTACCCTAGCAACCAAGTAACAAATCATATATCTCTGCACCAGAAAATCATACAGACTTCCTGTTTCACTTATTTCACTCAGGATGGAAAGTAGCCTTGACATTTGTTACTCTGGTAACTGCCTAGCAACCAGATGTGGTTATCCTAGCAACCACGTAACAAATAACATATCTCTGCAATAGAAAATCATAAAGACTTCCAGGTTGAATTTATTCACTCAGGATGGAAAGGAGGCTTGATAAGTATCACCCTGGTAACTGCAAAGCAACAAAACAGGGTTTCCCTAGCAACCAAGTAACAAATAACATATCTCTGCACAAGAAAATCGTAGAGACTTTCTGTTTCACTTATTTCACTCAGGATGGAAAGTAGCCTTGATATTTATAACTCTGGTAAATGCCTAGCAACCAGATATGGTTACCCTAGCAACCAAGTAACAAATCACATATCTCTGCACCAGAATTCATACAGACTTCCTGTTTCACTTATTTAATTTAGGATGGAAAGTAGCCTTGATATGTATCACTCTGGTAACTGCCTAGCAATCAGATGTGGTTACCCTAGCACTCAAGTAACAAATCACATATCTTTGAACCAGAACATCGTAGAGACTTAGGGGTTGACGTATTTCACACATGCTTGCAAGGAGCCTTATGAATATCACTTTGGTTTGTGCGTAGCAACAAGATGGGGTTACCCTAGCAACCAAGTAACAAATCAAATATCTCTGCACCAGAAAATCGTAGACACTTTCTGTTTCACATATTTCAATCAGGATGGAAAGTAGCCTTGGTAAGATTCACTCTGGTATCTGCCTAGCAACCAGATGTGGTTACCCTAGCACTCAAGTAACAAATCACATATCTTTGAACCAGAACATCGTGGAGACTTAGTGGTTGACGTATTTCACACATGATTGCAAGGAGCCTTATGAGTATCACTTTGGTTTGTGCCTAGCAACAAGATGGTGTTACCCTAGCAAACAACTAAGAAATCACATATCTCTGCACCAGAAAATTGTAGAGACTTCATGTTTCACTTATTTCACTCAGGAATGAAAGTAGCCATGATATGTATCACTATGGTAACTGCCTAGCAACGAGATGTGGTTACCCTAGCAACCAAGTAACAAATCACATATCTCTGCACCAGAAAATCATACAGACTTCCTGTTTCACTTATTTCACTCAGGATGGAAAGTAGCCTTGATATGTATTACTCTGGTAACTGCCTAGCAACCAGATGTGGTTATCCTAGCAACCACGTAACAAATAACATATATCTGCAAAAGAAAATCATAAAGACTTCCAGGTTGACTTTATTCACTCAGGATGGAAAGGAGGCTTGACACGTATCACCCTGGTAACTGCATAGCAACAAAACAGGGTTTACCTAGCAACCAAGTAACAAATAACATATGTCTGCACAAGAAAATCGTAGACTTTCTGTTTCACTTATTTCACTCAGGATGGAAAGTAGCCTTGATATGTATAACTCTGGTAAATACCTAGCAACCAGATGGGGTTACCCTAGCAACCAAGTAACAAATCACATATCTCTGCAAAAGAAAATTGTAGAGACTTCATGTTTCACTTATTTCACTCAGTATGGAAAGTAGCCTTGATATGTATAACTCTGGTAAATACCTAGCAACCAGATGGGGTTACCCTAGCAACCAAGTAACAAATCACATATCTCTGAACCAGAAAATTGTAGAGACTTCCTGTTTCACTTATTTCACTCAGGATTGAAAGTAGCCATGATATGTATCACTCTGGTAACTGCCTAGCAACGAGATGTGGTTACCCTAGCAACAAAGTAAGAAATCACATATCTCTGCACCAGAAAATCATAGACACTTTCTGTTTCACTTATTTCACTCAGGATGGAAAGTAGCCTTGGTAAGTATCACTCTGGTAAATGCCTAGCAACCAGATGTGGTTAATCTAGCACTCAAGTAACAAATCACATATCTTTGAACCAGAACATCGTAGAGACTTAGGGGTTGGCGTATTTCACACATGATTGCAAGGAGCCTTATGAGTATCACTTTGGTTTGTGCCTAGCAACAAGATAGGGTTACCCTAGCAACCAACTAACAAATCACATATCTCTGCACCAGAAAATTGTAGAGACTTCCTGTTTCACTTATTTCACTCAGGATTGAATGTAGCCATGATATGTATCACTCTGGTAACTGCCTAGCAATGAGATGTGGTTACCCTAGCAACCAAGTAACAAATCACTTATCTCTGCACCAGAAAATCATACAGACATCCTGTTTCACTTATTTCACTCACTATGGAATTAGCCTTGATATGTATTACTCTGGTAACTGCCTATCAACCAGATGTGATTATCCTAGCAACCACGTAACAAATAACATATCTCTGCAACAGAAAATCATAGATACTTCAGTGTTGACTTTGTTCACTCAGGATGGAAAGGAGGCTTCATATGTCTACCCCTAGTAACTGCATAGCAACCAGACAGGGTTACCCTAGCAGCAAAGTAACAAATCACATATCTCTGCACCAGAAAATCGTAGACACTTTCTGTTTCACTTATTTCACTCAGGATGAAAAGTAGCCTTGGTAAGATTCACTCTGGTATCTGCTTAGCAACCAGATGTGGTTACCCTAGCAACCACATAACAAATAACATATCTCTGCAACAGAAAATCATAGAGACTTCAGGGTTGACATTGTTCACTCAGGATGGAAAGGAGGCTTCATATGTATCTCCCTAGTAACTGCATAGCAACCAGACAGGGTTACCCTAGCAACAAAGTAACAAATCACATATCTCTGCACCAGAAAATCGTAGACACTTTCTGTTTCACTTATTTCACACAGGATGGAAAGTAGCCTTGGTAAGATTCACTCTGGTATCTGCCTAGCAACCAGATGTGGTTACCCTAGCACTCAAGAAACAAATCAAATATTTTTGAACCAGAACATCGTAGAGACTTAGGGGTTGACTTATTTCACACATGATTGCAAGGAGCCTTATGAGTATCACTTTTGTTTGTGCTTAGCAACAAGATGGTGTTACCTTAGCAACCAACTAAGAAATCACATATCTCTGCACCAGAAAATCATACAGACTTCCTGTTTCACTTATTTCACTCAGGTTGGAAAGTAGCCTTGATATGTATTACTCTGGTAACTGCCTAGCAACCAGATGTGGTTATCCTAGCAACCACGTAACAAATCACATATCTCTGCACCATAAAATCGTAGACACATCCTGTTTCACTTATTTCACTCAGGATGGAAAGTAGCCTTGATATGTTTCACTCTGGTAGTTGCCTAGCATACAGATCTGGTTACCCTAGCTACCAAGTAACAAATCACATATCTCTGCAGCAGAAAATCATACAGACTTCCAGGTTGACTTTATTCACTCAGGATGGAAAGGAGGCTTGATAATTATCACCCTGATAACTGCATAGCAACAAAACAGGGTTTCCCTAGCAACCAAGTAACAAATCACATATCTCTGCACCATAAATTCGTAGACACATAATGTTTCACTTATTTCACTCAGGATGGAAAGTAGCCTTGATATGTATCACTCTGGTAACTGCCTAGCAACCAGATGTGGTTACACTAGCTACCAAGTAACAAATCATATATCTCTGCAACATAAAATCATAAAGACTTCCAATTTGACTTTATTCACTCAGGTTGTAAAGGAGGCTTGATAAGTATCACTCTGATAACTGCATAGCAACAAAAAAGGGTTACCCTAGCAACCAAGTAACAAATCACATATCTCTGCACCATAAAATCGTAGACACATCCTGTTTCACTTATTTCACTCAGGATGGAAAGTAGCCTTGATATGTATTACTCTGGTAGCTGCCTAGCAACCAGATGTGGTTACCCTAGCAACCAAGTAACAACTCACATATCTCTGCACCAGAAAATCATACAGACTTCCAGGTTGACTTTATTCACTCAGGATGGAAAGGAGGCTTGATAAGTATCACCCTGATAACTGCATAGCAACAAAACAAGGTTTCCCTAGCAACCAAGTAACAAATCACATATCTCTGCACCATAAATTCGTAGACACATCCTGTTTCACTTATTTCACTCAGGATGGAAAGGAGCCTTGAAATGTATCACTCTGGTAACTGCCTAGCAACCAGATGTGGTTACACTACCTACCAAGTAACAAATCATATATCTCTGCACCAGAATATAAAACAGACTTCCTGTTTCACTTATTTCATTCAGGATGGAAAGTAGCCTTGATATGTATCACTCAGGTAACTGCCTATCAACCAGATGTGGTTATCCCAGCAAACAAGTAACTAATAACATATCTCTGCAACAGAAAATCATAAAGACTTCCATGATGAATTTATTCACTCAGGATGGAAAGTAGCCTTGATATGTATAACTCTGGTAGCTGCCTAGCAACCAGATGTGGTTACCCTAGCAACCAAGTAAAAATAACATATCTTTGAACTAGAACATTGTAGAGACTTAGGGGTAGACATACTTCACACAGGATTACAAGGAGCCTTATGAGTATCACTTTGTTAACTGCCTAGCAACCAGATGTGGTTACCCTAGCAACCTAGTAACAAACCACCCTAGCAACAAAGTAACAAATCACATTTCTCTGCAACAGAAAATCATAGAGACTACCGTGTTGACTTTCACTCAAGATAGAAAACAGGCTTGATAAATATCATCCTGGTAAATGCATAGCAACCAGACAGGGTTAAAATAGCAACCAATTAACAAATCACATATCTCTGCACCAGAAAATCAAACACACCTCCTGTTTCACTTATTTCACTCAGGATGGAAAGTAGCCTTGATATGTATCACTCTGGTAACTGCCTAGCAACCAGATGTGGTTACACTAGCTACCAAGTAAGAAATCATATATCTCTGTACCAGAAAATTGTAGAGACTTCCTGTTTCACTTATTTCACTCAGGATGGAAAGTAGCCTTGATATGTATAACTCTGGTAACTGCCTAGCAACCAGATGTGGTTACACATCTCTGCACCAGAAAATATTATAGACTTTCTGTTTCAATTATTTCACTCAGGAATGAAAGTAGCCTTGATATGTATCACTCTGGTAAGTGCCTAGCAAAGAAATGTGGTTACCCTAGCAACCAAGTAACAAATCACATATCTCTGCACCAGAAAATCATACAGACTTCCTGTTTCACTTATTTCACTCAGGATGGAAAGTAGCCTTGATATGTATCAGTCTGGTAACTGCCTAGCAACCAGATGTGGTTATCCTTGCAACCAAGTAACTAATAACATATCTCTGCAACAGAAAATCATAAAGACTTCCAATTTGACTTTATTCACTCAGGATGGAAAGGAGGCTTGATAAGTATCACCCTGATAACTGCATAGCAACAAAACAGGGTTACACTAGCAACCAAGTAACAAATCACATATCTCTGCACCATAAAATCGTAGACACATCCTGTTTCACTTATTTCACTCAGGATGGAAAGTAGCCTTGATATGTATAACTCTGGTAGCTGCCTAGCAACCAGATGTGGTTACCCTAGCAACCAAGTAACAAATCACCATAGCAACAAAGTAACAAATCACATATCTCTGCAACAGAAAATCATAGAGACTACCGGGTTGACTTTCACTCAGGATGGAAAACAGGCTTGATAAGCATCACCCTGGTAACTGCATAGCAACCAGACAGGGTTAACATAGCAACCAATTAACAAATCACATATCTCTGCACCAGAAAATCATACACACTTCCTGTTTCACTTATTTCACTCAGGATGTTAAGTAGCCTTGATATGTATCACTCTGGTAACTGCCTAGCAATCAGATGTGGTTATCCTAGCAACCAAGTAACAAATAACATATCTCTGCACAAGAAAATCGTAGAGACTTTCTGTTTCACTTATTTCACTCAGGATGAAAAGTAGCCTTGATATGTATTACTCTGGTAACTGCCTAGCAACCAGATGTTGTTACCCTAGCACTCAAGTAACAAATCACATATCTTTGAACCAGAACATCGTAGAGACTTAGGGGTTGACGTCTTTCACACATGATTGCAAGGAGCCTTATGAGTATCACTTTGGTTTGTGCATAGCAACAAGATGGGTTTACCCTAGCAACCAACTAACAAATCACATATCTCTGCACCAGAAAATTGTAGAGACTTCCTGTTTCACTTATTTCACTCAGGATTGAAAGTAGCCATGATATGTATCACTCTGGTAACTGCCTAGCAACGATATGTGGTTACCCTAGCAACCAAGTAACAAATCATTTATCTCTGCACCAGAAAATCATACAGACTTCCTGTTTCACTTATTTCACTCACTATGGAATTAGTGTATTTCACACATGATTGCAAGGAGCCTTATGAGTATCACTTTGGTTTGTGCTTAGCAACAAGATGGGGTTACCCTAGCAACCAACTAAAAAATCACATATCTCTGCACCAGAAAATCGTAGACACTTTCTGTTTCAATTATTTCACTCAGGATGGAAAGTAACCTCGGTAAGATTCACTCTGGTATCTGCCTATCAACCAGATGTGGTTACCCTAGCACTCAAGTAACAAATCACATATCTTTGAACCAGAACATCGTAGAGACTTAGGGGTTGACATATTTCACACATGATTGCAAGGAGCCTTATGAGTATCACTTTAGTTTGTGCCTAGCAACAAGATGGTGTTACCCTAGCAACCAACTAAGAAATCACATATCTCTGCACCAGAAAATTGTAGAGACTTCCTGTTTCACTTATTTCACTCAGGAATGAAAGTAGCCATGATATGTATCATTCTGGTAACTGCGTAGCAACGAGATGTGGTTACCCTAGCAACAAAGTAACAAATCACATATCTCTGCACCAGAAAATCATACAGACTTCCTGTTTCACTTATTTCACTAAGGATGGAAAGTAGCCTTGATATGTATTACTCTGGTAACTGCCTAGCAACCAGATGTGATTATCCTAGCAACCACATAACAAATAACATATCTCTGCAACAGAAAATCATAGAGACTTCAGGGTTGACTTTGTTCACTCAGGATGGAATGGAGGCTTCATATGTATCACCCTAGTAACTGCATAGCAACCAGACAGGGTTACCCTAGCAACAAAGTAACAAATCACATATCTCTGCACCAGAAAATCGTAGACACTTTCAATTTCACTTATTTCACTCAGGATGGAAAGTAGCCTAGGTAAGATTCACTCTGGTATCTGCCTAGAAACCAGATGTGGTTAGCCTACCACTCAAGTAACAAATCACATATTTTTGAACCAGAACATCGTAGAGACTTAGGGGTTGACATATTTCACACATGATTGCAAGGAGCCTTATGAGTATCACTTTAGTTTGTGCCTAGCAACAAGATGGTGTTACCCTAGCAACCAAGTAACAAATCAGATATCTCTGCACCAGAAAATTGTAGACACTTCCTGTTTCACTTATTTCACTCAGGATTGAATGTAGCCATGATATGTATCACTCTGGTAACTGCCTAGCAACGAGATGTGGTTACCCAAGGCAACCAAGTAACAAATCACATATCTCTGCACCAGAAAATCATACAGACATCCTGTTTCACTTATTTCACTCAGGATGGAAAGTAGCCTTGATATGTATTACTCTGGTAACTGCCTAGCAACCAGATGTGGTTATCCTAGCAACCACGTAACAAATAACATATCTCTGCAACAGAAAATCATAAAGACTTCCAGGTTGACTTTATTCACTCAGGATGGAAAGGAGGCTTGATAAGTATCACCCTGGTAACTGCATAGCAACAAAACAGGGTTTACCTAACAACCAAATAACAAATAACATATCTCTGCACAAGAAAATGGTAGACTTTCTGTTTCACTTATTTCACTCAGGATGGAAAGTAGCCTTGATATGTATAACTCTGGTAAATACCTAGCAACCAGATGGGGTTACCCTAGCAACCATGTAACAAATCACATATCTCTGCACCAGAAAATTGTAGAGACTTCCTGTTTCACTTATTTCACTCAGGATTGAAAGTAGCCATGATATGATGATATGTATCACTCTGGTAACTGCTTAGCAACGAGAAGTGGTTACCCTAGCAACAAAGTAACAAATCACATATCTGTGCACCAGAAAATCGTAGACACTTTCTGTTTCATTTATTTCACTCAGGATGGAAAATAGCCTTGGTAAGTATCACTCTGGTAAATGCCTAGCAACCAGATGTGGTTACCCTAGCACTCAAGTAACAAATCACATATCTTTGAACCAGAACATCGTAGAGACTTAGCGGTTGACGTCTTTCACACATGATTGCAAGGAGGCTTATGAGTATCACTTAGGTTTGTGCCTAGCAACAAGATGGGGTTACCCTAGCAACCAACTAAAAAAATCACATATCTCTGCACCAGAAAATTGTAGAGACTTCCTGTTTCACTTATTTCACTCAGGATTGAAAGTAGCCATGATATGTATCACTCTGGTAACTGCCTAGCAATGAGATGTGGTTACCCTAGCAACCAAGTAACAAATCACTTATCTCTGCACCAGAAAATAGTAGACACTTTCTGTTTCACTTATTTCACTCACTATGGAATTAGCCTTGATATGTATTACTCGGGTAACTGCCTAGCAACCAGATGTGGTTATCCTAGCAACCACGTAACAAATAACATATCTCTGCAACAGAAAATCATAAAGACCTCCAGGTTGACTTTATTCACTCAGGATGGAAAGGAGACTTGATAAGTATCACCCTGGTAACTGCATAGCAACAAAACAGGGTTTACCTAACAACCAAATAACAAATAACATATCTCTGCACAAGAAAATGGTAGACTTTCTGTTTCACTTATTTCACTCAGGATGGAAAGTAGCCTTGATATGTATAACTCTGGTAAATACCTAGCAACCAGATGGGGTTACCCTAGCAACCATGTAACAAATCACATATCTCTGCACCAGAAAATTGTAGAGACTTCCTGTTTCACTTATTTCAATCAGGATTGAAAGTAGCCATGATATGTATCACTCTGGTAACTGCTTAGCAACGAGAAGTGGTTACCCTAGCAACAAAGTAACAAATCACATATCTGTGCACCAGAAAATCGTAGACACTTTCTGTTTCATTTTTTTCACTCAGGATGGAAAGGAGCCTTGATAAGTATCACCCTGGTAACTGCATAGCAACAAAACAGGGTTTCCCTTGCAACCAAGTAACAAATAACATATCTCTGCACCAGAAAATCATACAGACTTCCTGTTTCACTTATTTCACTCAGGATGGAAAGTAGCCTTGATATTTGTTACTCTGGTAACTGCCTAGCAACCAGATGTGGTTATCCTAGCAACCACGTAACAAATCACATATCTCTGCAATAGAAAATCATAAAGACTTCCAGGTTGAATTTATTCACTCAGGATGGAAAGGAGGCTTGATAAGTATCACCCTGGTAACTGCAAAGCAACAAAACAGGGTTTCCCTAGCAACCATGTAACAAATAACATATCTCTGCACAAGAAAATCGTAGAGACTTTCTGTTTCACTTATTTCACTCAGGATGGAAAGTAGCCTTGATATGTATAACTCTGGTAAATGCCTAGCAACCAGATGGGGTTACCCAAGCAACCAAGTAACAAATCACATATCTCTGCACCAGAAAATCGTAGAGACTTCCTGTTTCACTTATTTCACTCAGGATTGAAAGTAGCCTTGATATGTATCACTCTGGTAACTGCCTAGCAACCAGATATGGTTACCCTAGCAACCAAATAACAAATCACATATCTCTGCACCAGAAAATCATACAGACTTCCTGTTTCACTTATTTAATTTAGGATGGAAAGTAGCCTTGATATGTATCACTCTGGTAACTGCAAGCAATCAGATGTTGTTACCCTAGCACTCAAGTAACAAATCACATATCTTTGAACCAGAACATCGTAGAGAATTAGGGGTTGACGTATTTCACACATGCTTGCAAGGAGCCTTATGAGTATCACTTTGGTTTGTGCCTAGCAATAAGATGGTGTTACCCTAGCAACCAACTAAGAAATCACATATCTCTGCACCAGAAAATTGTAGAGACTTCCTGTTTCAGTTATTTCACTCAGGAATGAAAGTAGCCATGATATGTATCACTCTGGTAACTGCCTAGCAACGAGATGTGGTTACCCTAGCAACCAAGTAACAAATCACATATCTCTGCACCAGAAAATCATACAGACTTCCTGTTTCACTTATTTCACTCAGGATGGAAAGTAGCCTTGACATTTGTTACTCTGGTAACTGCCTAGCAACCAGATGTGGTTATCCTAGCAACCACGTAACAAATAACATATCTCTGCAATAGAAAATCATAAAGACTTCCAGGTTGAATTTATTCACTCAGGATGGAAAGGAGGCTTGATAAGTATCACCCTGGTAACTGCAAAGCAACAAAACAGGGTTTCCCTAGCAACCAAGTAACAAATAACATATCTCTGCACAAGAAAATCGTAGAGACTTTCTGTTTCACTTATTTCACTCAGGATGGAAAGTAGCCTTGATATGTATAACTCTGGTAAATGCCTAGCAACCAGATGGGGTTACCCTAGCAACCAAGTAACAAATCACGTATCTCTGCACCAGAAAATCATAGAGACTTCCTGTTTCACTTATTTCACTCAGGATTGAAAGTAGCCTTGATATGTATCACTCTGGTAACTGCCTAGCAACCAGATATGGTTACCCCAGCAACCAAGTAACAAATCACATATCTCTGCACCAGAATTCATACAGACTTCCTGTTTCACTTATTTAATTTAGGATGGAAAGTAGCCTTGATATGTATCACTCTGGTAACTGCCTAGCAATCAGATGTGGTTACCCTAGCACTCAAGTAACAAATCACATATCTTTGAACCAGAACATCGTAGAGACATAGGGGTTGACGTATTTCACACATGCTTGCAAGGAGCCTTATGAGTATCACTTTGGTTTGTGCCTAGCAACCAGATATGGTTACCCTAGCAACCAAGTAACAAATCACATATCTCTGCACCAGAAAATCATACAGACTTCCTGTTTCACTTATTTAATTTAGGATGGAAAGTAGCCTTGATGTGTATCACTCTGGTAACTGCCTAGCAATCAGATGTGGTTACCCTAGCACTCAAGTAACAAATCACATATCTTTGAACCAGAAAATCGTAGAGACTTAGGGGTTGACGTATTTCACACATGCTTGCAAGGAGCCTTAAGAGTTTCACTTTGGTTTGTGCCTAGCAACAAGATGGGGTTACCCTAGCAACCAACTAACAAATCACATATCTCTGCACCAGAAAATCGTAGACACTTTCAATTTCACTTATTTCACTCAGGATGGAAAGTAGCCTTGGTAGGATTCACTCTGGTATCTGCCTAGCAACCAGATGTGGTTACCCTAGCACTCAAGTAACAAATCACATATCTTTGAACCAGAACATCGTAGAGACTTAGGGGTTGACGTATTTCACACATGATTGCAAGGAGCCTTATGAGTATCACTTTGGTTTGTGCCTAGCAATAAGATGGTGTTACCCAATAACCAACTAAGAAATCACATATCTCTGCACCAGAAAATTGTAGAGACTTCCTGTTTCACTTATTTCACTCAGGAATGAAAGTAGCCATGATATGTATCACTCTGGTAACTGCCTAGCATCGAGATGTGGTTACCCTAGCAAACAAGTAACAAATCACATAACTCTGCACCAGAAAATCATACAGACTTCCTGTTTCACTTCTTTCACTCAGGATGGAAAGTAGCCTTGATATGTATAACTCTGGTAAATGCCTACCAACCAGATGGGGTTACCCTAGCAACCAAGTAACAAATCACATATCTCTGCACCAGAAAATGGTAGACACTTCCTGTTTCACTTATTTCACTCAGGATTGAAAGTAGCCTTGATATGTATCACTCTGGTAACTGCCTAGCAACCATATGGTTACCCTAGCAACCAAGTAACAAATAACATATCTCTGCCACAGAAAATCATAAAGACTTCCAGGTTGACTTTATTCACTCAGGATGGAAAGGAGGCTTGATAAGTATCACCCTGGTAACTGCATAGCAACAAAACAGGGTTTCCCTAGCAACCAAGTAACAAATAACATATCTCTGCACAAGAAAATCATAGAGACTTTCTGTTTCACTTATTTCACTCAGGATGGAAATTAGCCATGATATGTATCACTCTGGTAACTGCTTAGCAACGAGAAGTGGTTACCCTAGCAACAAAGTAACAAATCACATATCTCTGCACAAGAAAATCGTAGACACTTTCTGTTTCATTTATTTCACTCAGGATGGAAAGTAGCCTTGGTAATTATCACTCTGGTAAATGCCTAGCAACCAGATGTGGTTACCCTAGCACTCAAGTAAAAAATCACATATCTTTGAACCAGAACATCGTAGAGACTTAGGGGTTGACGTCTTTCACACATGATTGCAAGGAGCCTTATGAGTGTCACTTAGGTTTGTGCTTAGCAACAAGATGGGGTTACCCTAGCAACCAAGTAACAAATCACTTATCTCTGCACCAGAAAATCATACAGACTTCCTGTTTCACTTATTTCACTCAGGATGGAATTAGCCTGGATATGTATTACTCTGGTAACTGCCTAGCAACCAGATGTGATTATCCTAGCAACCACATAACAAATAACATATCTCTGCAACAGAAAATCATAGAGACTTCAGGGTTGACTTTGTTCACTCAGGATGGAATGGAGGCTTCATATGTATCACCCTAGTAACTGCATAGCAACCAGACAGGGTTACCCTAGCAAAAAAGTAACAAATCACATATCTCTGCACCAGAAAATCGTAGACACTTTCAATTTCACTTATTTCACTCAGGATGGAAAGTAGCCTTGGTAAGATTCACTCTGGTATCTGCCTAGCAACCAGATGTGGTTAGCCTACCACTCAAGTAACAAATCACATATTTTTGAACCAGAACATCGTAGAGACTTAGGGGTTGACGTATTTCACACATGATTGCAAGGAGCCTTATGAGTATCACTTTAGTTTGTGCCTAGCAACAAGATGGTGTTACCCTAGCAACCAAGTAACAAATCAGATATCTCTGCACCAGAAAATTGTAGACACTTCCTGTTTCACTTATTTCACTCAGGATTGAATGTAGCCATGATATGTATCACTCTGGTAACTGCCTAGCAACGAGATGTGGTTACCCTAGGCAACCAAGTAACAAATCACATATCTCTGCACCAGAAAATCACACAGACATCCTGTTTCACTTATTTCACTCAGGATGGAAAGTAGCCTTGATATGTATTACTCTGGTAACTGCCTAGAAACCAGATGTGGTTATCCTAGCAACCACGTAACAAATAACATATCTCTGCAACAGAAAATCATAAAGACCTCCAGGTTGACTTTATTCACTCAGGATGGAAAGGAGACTTGATAAGTATCACCCTGGTAACTGCATAGCAACAAAACAGGGTTTACCTAACAACCAAATAACAAATAACATATCTCTGCACAAGAAAATGGTAGACTTTCTGTTTCACTTATTTCACTCAGGATGGAAAGTAGCCTTGATATGTATAACTCTGGTAAATGCCTAGCAACCAGATGGGGTTACCCTAGCAACCAAGTAACAAATCACATATCTCTGCACCAGAAAATCATACAGACTTCCTGTTTCACTTATTTCACTCAGGATGGAAAGTAGCCTTGATATTTGTTACTCTGGTAACTGCCTAGCAACCAGATGTGGTTATCCTAGCAACCACGTAACAAATAACATATCTCTGCAATAGAAAATCATAAAGACTTCCAGGTTGAATTTATTCACTCAGGATGGAAAGGAGGCTTGATAAGTATCACCCTGGTAACTGCAAAGCAACAAAACAGGGTTTCCCTAGCAACCATGTAACAAATAACATATCTCTGCACAAGAAAATCGTAGAGACTTTCTGTTTCACTTATTTCACTCAGGATGGAATGTAGCCTTGATATGTATAACTCTGGTAAATGCCTAGCAACCAGATGGGGTTACCCTAGCAACCAAGTAACAAATCACATATCTCTGCACCAGAAAATCGTAGAGACTTCCTGTTTCACATATTTCACTCAGGATTGAAAGTAGCCTTGATATGTATCACTCTGGTAACTGCCTAGCAACCAGATATGGTTACCCTAGCAACCAAATAACAAATCACATATCTCTGCACCAGAAAATCATACAGACTTCCTGTTTCACTTATTTAATTTAGGATGGAAAGTAGCCTTGATATGTATCACTCTGATAACTGCAAGCAATCAGATGTGGTTACCCTAGCACTCAAGTAACAAATCACATATCTTTGAACCAGAACATCGTAGAGAATTAGGGGTTGACGTATTTCACACATGCTTGCAAGGAGCCTTATGAGTATCACTTTGGTTTGTGCCTAGCAATAAGATGGTGTTACCCTAGCAACCAACTAAGAAATCACATATCTCTGCACCAGAAAATTGTAGAGACTTAGGGGTTGACGTATTTCACACATGCTTGCAAGGAGCCTTAAGAGTTTCACTTTGGTTTGTGCCTAGCAACAAGATGGGGTTACCCTAGCAACCAACAAACAAATCACATATCTCTGCACCAGAAAATCGTAGACACTTTCAATTTCACTTATTTCACTCAGGATGGAAAGTAGCCTTGGTAGGATTCACTCTGGTATCTGCCTAGCAAACAGATGTGGTTACCCTAGCACTCAAGTAACAAATCACATATCTTTGAACCAGAACATCGTAGAGACTTAGGGGTTGACGTATTTCACACATGATTGCAAGGAGCCTTATGAGTATCACTTTGGTTTGTGCCAAGCAATAAGATGGTGTTACCCAGCAACCAACTAAGAAATCACATATCTCTGCACCAGAAAATTGTAGAGACTTCCTGTTTCACTTATTTCACTCAGGAATGAAAGTAGCCATGATATGTATCACTCTGGTAACTGCCTAGCATCGAGATGTGGTTACCCTAGCAAACAAGTAACAAATCACATAACTCTGCACCAGAAAATCATACAGACTTCCTGTTTCACTTCTTTCACTCAGGATGGAAAGTAGCCTTGATATGTATAACTCTGGTAAATGCCTACCAACCAGATGGGGTTACCCTAGCAACCAAGTAACAAATCACATATCTCTGCACCAGAAAATGGTAGACACTTCCTGTTTCACTTATTTCACTCAGGATTGAAAGTAGCCTTGATATGTATCACTCTGGTAACTGCCTAGCAACCATATGGTTACCCTAGCAACCAAGTAACAAATAACATATCTCTGCCACAGAAAATCATAAAGACTTCCAGGTTGACTTTATTCACTCAGGATGGAAAGGAGGCTTGATAAGTATCACCCTGGTAACTGCATAGCAACAAAACAGGGTTTCCCTAGCAACCAAGTAACAAATAACATATCTCTGCACAAGAAAATCATAGAGACTTTCTGTTTCACTTATTTCACTCAGGATGGAAATTAGCCATGATATGTATCACTCTGGTAACTGCTTAGCAACGAGAAGTGGTTACCCTAGCAACAAAGTAACAAATCACATATCTCTGCACAAGAAAATCGTAGACACTTTCTGTTTCATTTATTTCACTCAGGATGGAAAGTAGCCTTGGTAATTATCACTCTGGTAAATGCCTAGCAACCAGATGTGGTTACCCTAGCACTCAAGTAAAAAATCACATATCTTTGAACCAGAACATTGTAGAGACTTAGGGGTTGACGTCTTTCACACATGATTGCAAGGAGCCTTATGAGTGTCACTTAGGTTTGTGCTTAGCAACAAGATGGGGTTACCCTAGCAACCAAGTAACAAATCACTTATCTCTGCACCAGAAAATCATACAGACTTCCTGTTTCACTTATTTCACTCAGGATGGAATTAGCCTGGATATGTATTACTCTGGTAACTGCCTAGCAACCAGATGTGATTATCCTAGCAACCACATAACAAATAACATATCTCTGCAACAGAAAATCATAGAGACTTCAGGGTTGACTTTGTTCACTCAGGATGGAATGGAGGCTTCATATGTATCACCCTAGTAACTGCATAGCAACCAGACAGGGTTACCCTAGCAAAAAAGTAACAAATCACATATCTCTGCACCAGAAAATCGTAGACACTTTCAATTTCACTTATTTCACTCAGGATGGAAAGTAGCCTTGGTAAGATTCACTCTGGTATCTGCCTAGCAACCAGATGTGGTTAGCCTACCACTCAAGTAACAAATCACATATTTTTGAACCAGAACATCGTAGAGACTTAGGGGTTGACGTATTTCACACATGATTGCAAGGAGCCTTATGAGTATCACTTTAGTTTGTGCCTAGCAACAAGATGGTGTTACCCTAGCAACCAAGTAACAAATCAGATATCTCTGCACCAGAAAATTGTAGACACTTCCTGTTTCACTTATTTCACTCAGGATTGAATGTAGCCATGATATGTATCACTCTGGTAACTGCCTAGCAACGAGATGTGGTTACCCTAGGCAACCAAGTAACAAATCACATATCTCTGCACCAGAAAATCACACAGACATCCTGTTTCACTTATTTCACTCAGGATGGAAAGTAGCCTTGATATGTATTACTCTGGTAACTGCCTAGAAACCAGATGTGGTTATCCTAGCAACCACGTAACAAATAACATATCTCTGCAACAGAAAATCATAAAGACCTCCAGGTTGACTTTATTCACTCAGGATGGAAAGGAGACTTGATAAGTATCACCCTGGTAACTGCATAGCAACAAAACAGGGTTTACCTAACAACCAAATAACAAATAACATATCTCTGCACAAGAAAATGGTAGACTTTCTGTTTCACTTATTTCACTCAGGATGGAAAGTAGCCTTGATATGTATAACTCTGGTAAATGCCTAGCAACCAGATGGGGTTACCCTAGCAACCAAGTAACAAATCACATATCTCTGCACCAGAAAATCATACAGACTTCCTGTTTCACTTATTTCACTCAGGATGGAAAGTAGCCTTGATATTTGTTACTCTGGTAACTGCCTAGCAACCAGATGTGGTTATCCTAGCAACCACGTAACAAATAACATATCTCTGCAATAGAAAATCATAAAGACTTCCAGGTTGAATTTATTCACTCAGGATGGAAAGGAGGCTTGATAAGTATCACCCTGGTAACTGCAAAGCAACAAAACAGGGTTTCCCTAGCAACCATGTAACAAATAACATATCTCTGCACAAGAAAATCGTAGAGACTTTCTGTTTCACTTATTTCACTCAGGATGGAATGTAGCCTTGATATGTATAACTCTGGTAAATGCCTAGCAACCAGATGGGGTTACCCTAGCAACCAAGTAACAAATCACATATCTCTGCACCAGAAAATCGTAGAGACTTCCTGTTTCACATATTTCACTCAGGATTGAAAGTAGCCTTGATATGTATCACTCTGGTAACTGCCTAGCAACCAGATATGGTTACCCTAGCAACCAAATAACAAATCACATATCTCTGCACCAGAAAATCATACAGACTTCCTGTTTCACTTATTTAATTTAGGATGGAAAGTAGCCTTGATATGTATCACTCTGATAACTGCAAGCAATCAGATGTGGTTACCCTAGCACTCAAGTAACAAATCACATATCTTTGAACCAGAACATCGTAGAGAATTAGGGGTTGACGTATTTCACACATGCTTGCAAGGAGCCTTATGAGTATCACTTTGGTTTGTGCCTAGCAATAAGATGGTGTTACCCTAGCAACCAACTAAGAAATCACATATCTCTGCACCAGAAAATTGTAGAGACTTAGGGGTTGACGTATTTCACACATGCTTGCAAGGAGCCTTAAGAGTTTCACTTTGGTTTGTGCCTAGCAACAAGATGGGGTTACCCTAGCAACCAACAAACAAATCACATATCTCTGCACCAGAAAATCGTAGACACTTTCAATTTCACTTATTTCACTCAGGATGGAAAGTAGCCTTGGTAGGATTCACTCTGGTATCTGCCTAGCAAACAGATGTGGTTACCCTAGCACTCAAGTAACAAATCACATATCTTTGAACCAGAACATCGTAGAGACTTAGGGGTTGACGTATTTCACACATGATTGCAAGGAGCCTTATGAGTATCACTTTGGTTTGTGCCAAGCAATAAGATGGTGTTACCCAGCAACCAACTAAGAAATCACATATCTCTGCACCAGAAAATTGTAGAGACTTCCTGTTTCACTTATTTCACTCAGGAATGAAAGTAGCCATGATATGTATCACTCTGGTAACTGCCTAGCATCGAGATGTGGTTACCCTAGCAAACAAGTAACAAATCACATAACTCTGCACCAGAAAATCATACAGACTTCCTGTTTCACTTCTTTCACTCAGGATGGAAAGTAGCCTTGATATGTATAACTCTGGTAAATGCCTACCAACCAGATGGGGTTACCCTAGCAACCAAGTAACAAATCACATATCTCTGCACCAGAAAATGGTAGACACTTCCTGTTTCACTTATTTCACTCAGGATTGAAAGTAGCCTTGATATGTATCACTCTGGTAACTGCCTAGCAACCATATGGTTACCCTAGCAACCAAGTAACAAATAACATATCTCTGCCACAGAAAATCATAAAGACTTCCAGGTTGACTTTATTCACTCAGGATGGAAAGGAGGCTTGATAAGTATCACCCTGGTAACTGCATAGCAACATAAAACAGGGTTTCCCTAGCAACCAAGTAACAAATAACATATCTCTGCACAAGAAAATCATAGAGACTTTCTGTTTCACTTATTTCACTCAGAATGGAAATTAGCCTTGATATGTATAACTCTGGTAAATGCGTAGCAACCATATGGGTTTACCCTAGCAACCAAGTAACAAATCACATATCTCTGCACCAGAAAATCGTAGAGATTTCCTGTTTCACTTATTTCAGTCAGGATTGAAAGTAGCCATGATATGTATCACTCTGGTAACTGCCTAGCAACGATATGTGGTTACCCTAGCAACCAAGTAACAAATCATTTATCTCTGCACCAGAAAATCATACAGACTTCCTGTTTCACTTATTTCACTCACTATGGAATTAGCCTTGATATGTATTACTCTGGTAACTGCCTAGCAACCAGATGTGATTATCCTAGCAACCACGTAACAAATAACATATCTCTGCAACAGAAAATCATAGAGACTCCAGGGTTGACTTTTGTTCACTCAGGATGGAAAGGAGGCTTCATATGTATCACCCTAGTAACTGCATAGCAACCAGACAGGGTTACCCTAGCAACAAAGTAACAAATCACATATCTCTGCACCAGAAAATCGTAGACTTTCTGTTTCACTTATTTCACTCAGGATGGAAAGTAGCCTTGATATGTATAACTCTGGTAAATACCTAGCAACCAGATGGGGTTACCCTAGCAACCAAGTAACAAATCACATATCTCTGCAATAGAAAATCGTAGACACTTTCTATTTCACTTATTTCACTCAGGATTTAAAGTAGCCTTGATATGTATTACTCTGGTAACTGCCTAGCAACCAGATGTGGTTATCCTAGCAAAAACGTAACAAATAACATATCTCTGCAATAGAAAATCATAAAGACTTCCAGGTTGAATTTATTCACTCAGGATGGAAAGGAGGCTTGATAAGTATCACCCTGGTAACTGCAAAGCAACAAAACAGGGTTTCCCTAGCAACCAAGTAACAAATAACATATCTCTGCACAAGAAAATCGTAGAGACTTTCTGTTTCACTTATTTCACTCAGGATGGAAAGTAGCCTTGATATGTGTAACTCTGGTAAATGCCTAGCAACCAGATGGGGTTACCCTAGCAACCAAGTAACAAATCACGTATCTCTGCACCAGAAAATCGTAGAGACTTCCTGTTTCACTTATTTCACTCAGGATTGAAAGTAGCCTTGATATGTATCACTCTGGTAACTGCCTAGCAACCAGATATGGTTACCCTAGCAACCAAGTAACAAATCACATATCTCTGCACCAGAATTCATACAGACTTCCTGTTTCACTTATTTAATTTAGGATGGAAAGTAGCCTTGATATGTATCACTCTGGTAACTGCCTAGCAATCAGATGTGGTTACCCTAGCACTCAAGTAACAAATCACATATCTTTGAACCAGAACATCGTAGAGACTTAGGGGTTGACGTATTTCACACATGCTTGCAAGGAGCCTTATGAGTATCACTTTGGTTTGTGCCTAGCAACCAGATATGGTTACCCTAGCAACAAAGTAACAAATCACATATCTCTGCACCAGAAAATCATACAGACTTCCTGTTTCACTTATTTAATTTAGGATGGAAAGTAGCCTTGATGTGTATCACTCTGGTAACTGCCTAGCAATCAGATGTGGTTACCCTAGCACTCAAGTAACAAATCACATATCTTTGAACCAGAAAATCGTAGAGACTTAGGGGTTGACGTATTTCACACATGCTTGCAAGGAGCCTTAAGAGTTTCACTTTAGTTTGTGCCTAGCAACAAGATGGGGTTACCCTAGCAACCAACTAACAAATCACATATCTCTGCACCAGAAAATCGTAGACACTTTCAATTTCACTTATTTCACTCAGGATGGAAAGTAGCCTTGGTAGGATTCACTCTGGTATCTGCCTAGCAACCAGATGTGGTTACCCTAGCACTCAAGTAACAAATCACATATCTTTGAACCAGAACATCGTAGAGACTTAGGGGTTGACGTATTTCACACATGATTGCAAGGAGTCTTATGAGTATCACTTTGGTTTGTGCCTAGCAATAAGATGGTGTTACCCAGCAACCAACTAAGAAATCACATATCTCTGCACCAGAAAATTGTAGAGACTTCCTGTTTCACTTATTTCACTCAGGAATGAAAGTAGCCATGATATATATCACTCTGGTAACTGCCTAGCATCGAGATGTGGTTACCCTAGCAAACAAGTAACAAATCACATAACTCTGCACCAGAAAATCATACAGACTTCCTGTTTCACTTCTTTCACTCAGGATGGAAAGTAGCCTTGATATGTATCACTCTGGTAACTGCCTAGCAACCATATGGTTACCCTAGCAACCAAGTAACAAATAACATATCTCTGCCACAGAAAATCATAAAGACTTCCAGGTTGACTTTATTCACTCAGGATGGAAAGGAGGCTTGATAAGTATCACCCTGGTAACTGCATAGCAACAAAACAGGGTTTCCCTAGCAACCAAGTAACAAATAACATATCTCTGCACAAGAAAATCATAGAGACTTTCTGTTTCACTTATTTCACTCAGGATGGAAATTAGCCTTGATATGTATAACTCTGGTAAATGCGTAGCAACCATATGGGTTTACCCTAGCAACCAAGTAACAAATCACATATCTCTGCACCAGAAAATCGTAGAGACTTCCTGTTTCACTTATTTCACTCAGGATGAAAAGTAGCCTTGGTAAGTATCACTCTGGTAAATGCCTAGCAACCAGATGTGGAGCCTTATGAGTATCACTTTGGTTTGTGCCTAGCAACAAGATGGGGTTACCCTAGCAACCAACTAACAAATCACATATCTCTGCACCAGAAAATTGTAGAGACTTCCTGTTTCACTTATTTCACTCATGATTGAATGTAGCCATGATATGTATCACTCTGGTAACTGCCTAGCAACGAGATGTGGTTACCCTAGCAACCAAGTAACAATTCACTTATCTCTGCACCAGAAAATCATACATACTTCCTTTTTCACTTATTTCACTCAGGATGGAATTAGCCTTGATATGTATTACTCTGGCAACTGCCTAGCAACCAGATGTGGTTATCCTAGCAACCACATAACAAATAGCATATCTCTGCAACAGAAAATCATAGAGACTTCAGGGTTGACTTTGTTCACTCAGGATGGAAAGGAGGCTTCATATGTATCACCCTAGTAACTGCATAGCAACCAGACAGGGTTACCCTAGCAACAAAGTATCAAATCACATATCTCTGCACCAGAAAATCGTAGACACTTTCAATTTCATTTATTTCACTCAGGATGGAAAGTAGCCTTGGTAGGATTCACTCTGGTGTCTGCCTAGCAACCAGATGTGGTTACCCTAGCACTCAAGTAACAAATCACATATCTTTGAACCAGAACATCGTAGAGACTTAGGGGTTGACGTATTTCACACATGATTGCAAGGAGCCTTATGAGTATAACTTTGGTTTGTGCCTAGCAATAAGATGGTGTTTCACAGAAAACAACTAAGAAATCACATATCTCTGCACCAGAAAATTGTAGAGACTTCCTGTTTGACTTATTTCACTCAGGAATGAAAGTAGCCATGATATTTATCACTCTGGTAACTGCCTAGCATCGAGATGTGGTTACCCCAGCAAACAAGTAACAAATCACATATCTCTAGACCAGAAAATCATACAGACTTCCTGTTTCACTTATTTCACTCAGGATTGAAAGTAGCCTTGATATGTATAACTCTGGTAAATGCCTACCAACCAGATGGGGTTACCCTAGCAACCAAGTAACAAATCACATATCTCTGCACCAGAAAATGGTAGACACTTCCTGTTTCACTTATTTCACTCAGGATTGAAAGTAGCCTTGATATGTATCACTCTGGTAACTGCCTAGCAACCATATGGTTACCCTAGCAACCAAGTAACAAATAACATATCTCTGCCACAGAAAATCATAAAGACTTCCAGGTTGACTTTATTCACTCAGGATGGAAAGGAGGCTTGATAAGTATCACCCTGGTAACTGCATAGCAACAAAACAGGGTTTCCCTAGCAACCAAGTAACAAATAACATATCTCTGCACAAGAAAATCATAGAGACTTTCTGTTTCACTTATTTCACTCAGGATGGAAATTAGCCTTGATATGTATAACTCTGGTAAATGCGTAGCAACCATATGGGTTTACCCTAGCAACCAAGTAACAAATCACATATCACTGCACCAGAAAATCGTAGAGACTTCCTGTTTCACTTATTTCACTCAGGATGAAAAGTAGCCTTGGTAAGTATCACTCTGGTAAATGCCTAGCAACCAGATGTGGAGCCTTATGAGTATCACTTTGGTTTGTGCCTAGCAACAAGATGGGTTTACCCTAGCAACCAACTAACAAATCACATATCTCTGCACCAGAAAATTGTAGAGACTTCCTGTTTCACTTATTTCACTCATGATTGAAAGTAGCCATGATATGTATCACTCTGGTAACTGCCTAGCAACGAGATGTGGTTACCCTAGCAACCAAGTAACAATTCACTTATCTCTGCACCAGAAAATCATACAGACTTCCTTTTTCACTTATTTCACTCAGGATGGAATTAGCCTTGATATGTATTACTCTGGCAACTGCCTAGCAACCAGATGTGGTTATCCTAGCAACCACATAACAAATAACATATCTCTGCAACAGAAAATCATAGAGACTTCAGGGTTGACTTTGTTCACTCAGGATGGAAAGGAGGCTTCATATGTATCACCCTAGTAACTGCATAGCAACCAGACAGGGTTACCCTAGCAACAAAGTATCAAATCACATATCTCTGCACCAGAAAATCGTAGACACTTTCAATTTCATTTATTTCACTCAGGATGGAAAGTAGCCTTGGTAGGATTCACTCTGGTATCTGCCTAGCAACCAAATGTGGTTACCCTAGCACTCAAGTAACAAATCACATATCTTTGAACCAGAACATCGTAGAGACTTAGGGGTTGACGTATTTCACACATGATTGCAAGGAGCCTTATGAGTATAACTTTGGTTTGTGCCTAGCAATAAGATGGTGTTTCACAGAAAACAACTAAGAAATCACATATCTCTGCACCAGAAAATTGTAGAGACTTCCTGTTTGACTTATTTCACTCAGGAATGAAAGTAGCCATGATATTTATCACTCTGGTAACTGCCTAGCTTCGAGATGTGGTTACCCTAGCAAACAAGTAACAAATCACATATCTCTAGACCAGAAAATCATACAGACTTCCTGTTTCACTTTTTTCACTCAGGATTGAAAGTAGCCTTGATATGCATCACTCTGGTAACTGACTAGCAACCAGATATGGTTACCCTAGCAACCAAGGAACAAATCACATATCTCTGCACCAGAAAATCATACAGACTTCCTGTTTCACTTATTTAATTTAGGATGGAAAGTAGCCTTCATATGTATCACTCTGGTAACTGCCTATCAATCAGATGTGGTTATCCTAGCAACCAAGTAACAAATAACATATCTCTGCCACAGAAAATCATAGACTTCCAGGTTGACTTTATTCACTCAGGATGGAAAGGAGGCTTGATAAGTATCACCCTGGTAACTGCATAGCAACAAAATAGGGTTTCCCTTGCAACCAAGTAACAAATAACATATCTCTGCACAAGAAAATCGTAGAGACTTTCTGTTTCACTTATTTCACTCAGGATAAAAAGTAGCCTTGATATGTATTACTCTGGTAACTGCCTAGCAACCAGATGTGGTTACCCTAGCACTCAAGTAACAAATCACATATCTTTGAACCAGAACATCGTAGAGACTTAGGGGTTGACGTCTTTCACACAGGATTGCAAGGAGCCTTATGAGTATCACTTTGGTTTGTGCATAGCAACAAGATGGGGTTACCCTAGCAACCAACTAACAAATCACATATCTCTGCACCAGAAAATTGTAGAGACTTCCTGTTTCACTTATTTCACTCAGGATTGAAAGTAGCCATGATATGTATCACTCTGGTAACTGCCTAGCAACGATATGTGGTTACCCTAGCAACCAAGTAACAAATCATTTATCTCTGCACCAGAAAATCATACAGACTTCCTGTTTCACTTATTTCACTCACTATGGAATTAGCCTTGATATGTATTACTCTGGTAACTGCCTAGCAACCAGATGTGATTATCCTAGCAACCACGTAACAAATAACATATCTCTGCAACAGAAAATCTTAGAGACTCCAGGGTTGACTTTTGTTCACTCAGGATGGAAAGGAGGCTTCATATGTATCACCCTAGTAACTGCATAGCAACCAGACAGGGTTACCCTAGCAACAAAGTAACAAATCACATATCTCTGCACCAGAAAATCGTAGACTTTCTGTTTCACTTATTTCACTCAGGATGGAAAGTAGCCTTGATATGTATAACTCTGGTAAATACCTAGCAACCAGATGGGGTTACCCTAGCAACAAAGTAACAAATCACATATCTCTGCAATAGAAAATCGTAGACACTTTCTGTTTCACTTATTTCACTCAGGATTTAAAGTAGCCTTGATATGTATAACTCTGGTAAATGCCTAGCAACCATATGGGGTTACCCTAGCAACCAAGTAACAAATCACATATCTCTGCACCAGAAAATGGTAGAGACTTCCTGTTTCACTTATTTCACTCAGGATTGAAAGTAGCCATGATATGTATCACTCTGGTAACTGCCTAGCAACGAGATGTGGTTACCCTAGCAACAAAGTAACAAATCACATATCTCTGCACCAGAAAATAGTAGACACTTTCTGATTCACTTATTTCACTCACTATGGAATTAGCCTTGATATGTATTACTCTGGTAACTGCCTAGCAACCAGATGTGGTTACCCTAGCACTCAATTAACAAATCACTTATCTTTGAACCAGAACATCGTAGAGACTTAGGGGTTGACGTCTTTCACACATGATTGCAAGGAGCCTTTTGAGAATCACTTTGGTTTGTGCCTAGCAACAAGATGGGGTTACCCTAGTAACCAACTAACAAATCACATACCTCTGCACCAGAAAATAGTAGACACTTTCTGTTTCACTTATTTCACTCACTATGGAATTAGCCTTGATATGTATTACTCTGGTAACTGCCTAGCAACCAGATGTGATTATCCTAGCAACCACGTAACAAATAACATATCTCTGCAACAGAAAATCATAGAGACTTCAGGGTTGACTTTGTTCACTCTGGATGGAAAGGAGGCTTCATATGTATCACCCTAGTAACTGCATAGCAACCAGACAGGGTTACCCTAGCAACAAAGTAACAAATAACATATCTCTGCAATAGAAAATCGTAGACACTTTCTGTTTCACTTATTTCACTCAGGATGGAAAGTAGCCTTGGTAAGATTCACTCTGGTATCTGCTTAGCAACCAGATGTGGTTACCCTAGCACTCAAGTAACAAATCACATATCTTTGAACCAGAACATCGTAGAGACTTAGGGGTTGATGTATTGTACACATGATTGCAAGGAGCCTTATGAGTATAACTTTGGTTTGTGCCTAGCAATAAGATGGTGTTACCCTAGCAACCAACTAAGAAATCACATATCTCTGCACCAGAAAATTGTAGAGACTTCCTGTTTCACTTATTTCACTCAGGAATGAAAGTAGCCATGATATGTATCACTCTGGTAACTGCCTAGCAATGAGATGTGGTTACCCTAGCAACCAAGTAAGAAATCACATATCTCTGCACCAGAAAATCATACAGACTTCCTGTTTCACTTATTTCAGTCAGGATGGAAAGTAGCCTTGATATGTATTACTCTGGTAACTGCCTAGCAACCAGATGTGGTTATCCTAGCAACCACGTAACAAATAACATATATCTGCAAAAGAAAATCATAAAGACTTCCATGTTGACTTTATTCACTCAGGATGGAAAGGAGGCTTGATAAGTATCACCCTGGTAACTGCATAGCAACAAAACAGGGTTTCCCTAGCAACCAAGTAACAAATAACATATCTCTGCACAAGAAAATCGTAGAGACTTTCTGTTTCACTTATTTCACTCAGGATGGAAAGTAGCCTTGATATGTATAACTCTGGTAAATGCCTAGCAACCAGATGGTGTTTCCCTAGCAACCAAGTAACAAATAACATATCTCTGCACCAGAAAATGGTAGAGACTTCCTGTTTCACTTATTTCACTCAGGATTTAAAGTAGCCTTGATATGTATCACTCTGGTAACTGCCTATCAACCAGATATGGTTACCCTAGCAACCAAGTAACAAATCACATATCTCTGCACCTGAAAATCATACAAACTTCCTGTTTCACTTATTTAATTTAGGATGGAAAGTAGCCTTGATTTGTATCACTCTGGTAACTGCCTAGCAATCAGATGTGGTTATCCTATCAAACAAGTAACAAATAACATATCTCTGCCACAGAAAATCATAAAGACTTCCAGGTTGACTTTATTCACTCAGGATAGAAAGGAGGCTTGATAAGTATCACCCTGGTAACTGCATAGCAACAAAACAGGGTTTCCCTTGCAACCAAGTAACAAATAACATATCTCTGCACAAGAAAATCGTAGAGACTTTCTGTTTCACTTATTTCACTCAGGATGAAAAGTAGCCTTGGTAAGTATCACTCTGGTAAATGCCTAGCAACCAGATGTGGTTACCCTAGCACTCAAGTAACAAATCACATATCTTTGAACCAGAACATCGTAGAGACTTAGGGGTTGACGTATTTCACACATGCTTGCAAGGAGCCTTATGAGTATCACTTTGGTTTGTGCCTAGCAACAAGATGGGGTTACCCTAGCAACCAAGTAACAAATCACATATCTCTGCACCAGAAAATCGTAGACACTTTCTGTTTCACATATTTCAATCAGGATGGAAAGTAGCCTTGGTAAGATTCACTCTGGTATCTGCCTAGCAACCAAATGTGGTTACCCTAGCACTCAAGTAACAAATCACATATCTTTGAACCAGAACATCGTGGAGACTTAGGGGTTGACGTATTTCACACATGATTGCAAGGAGCCTTATGAGTATCACTTTGGTTTGTGCCTAGCAACAAGATGGTGTTACCCTAGCAAACAACTAAGAAATCACATATCTCTGCACCAGAAAATTGTAGAGACTTCATGTTTCACTTATTTCACTCAGGAATGAAAGTAGCCATGATATGTATCACTATGGTAACTGCCTAGCAACGAGATGTGGTTACCCTAGCAACCAAGTAACAAATCACATATCTCTGCACCAGAAAATCATACAGACTTCCTGTTTCACTTATTTCACTCAGGATGGAAAGTAGCCTTGATATGTATTACTCTGGTAACTGCCTAGCAACCAGATGTGGTTATCCTAGCAACCACGTAACAAATAACATATATCTGCAAAAGAAAATCATAAAGACTTCCAGGTTGACTTTATTCACTCAGGATGGAAAGGAGGCTTGACACGTATCACCCTGGTAACTGCATAGCAACAAAACAGGGTTTACCTAGCAACCAAGTAACAAATAACATATGTCTGCACAAGAAAATCGTAGACTTTCTGTTTCACTTATTTCACTCAGGAAGGAAAGTAGCCTTGATATGTATAACTCTGGTAAATACCTAGCAACCAGATGGGGTTACCCTAGCAACCAAGTAACAAATCACATATCTCTGCAAAAGAAAATTGTAGAGACTTCCTGTTTCACTTATTTCACTCAGGATGGAAAGTAGCCTTGATATGTATCACTCTGGTAACTGCCTAGCAACGAGATGTGGTTACCCTAGCAACAAAGTAAGAAATCACATATCTCTGCACCAGAAAATCATAGACACTTTCTGTTTCACTTATTTCACTCAGGATGGAAAGTAGCCTTGGTAAGTATCACTCTGGTAAATGCCTAGCAACCAGATGTGGTTAATCTAGCACTCAAGTAACAAATCACATATCTTTGAACCAGAACATCGTAGAGACTTAGGGGTTGACGTATTTCACACATGATTGCAAGGAGCCTTATGAGTATCACTTTGGTTTGTGCCTAGCAACAAGATGGGGTTACCCTAGCAACCAACTAACAAATCACATATCTCTGCACCAGAAAATTGTAGAGACTTCCTGTTTCACTTATTTCACTCAGGATTGAATGTAGCCATGATATGTATCACTCTGGTAACTGCCTAGCAATGAGATGTGGTTACCCTAGCAACCAAGTAACAAATCACTTATCTCTGCACAAGAAAATCATACAGACATCCTGTTTCACTTATTTCACTCACTATGGAATTAGCCTTGATATGTATTACTCTGGTAACTGCCTATCAACCAGATGTGATTATCCTAGCAACCACGTAACAAATAACATATCTCTGCAACAGAAAATCATAGATACTTCAGTGTTGACTTTGTTCACTCAGGATGGAAAGGAGGCTTCATATGTCTACCCCTAGTAACTGCATAGCAACCAGACAGGGTTACCCTAGCAGCAAAGTAACAAATCACATATCTCTGCACCAGAAAATCGTAGACACTTTCTGTTTCACTTATTTCACTCAGGATGAAAAGTAGCCTTGGTAAGATTCACTCTGGTATCTGCTTAGCAACCAGATGTGGTTACCCTAGCAACCACATAACAAATAACATATCTCTGCAACAGAAAATCATAGAGACTTCAGGGTTGACATTGTTCACTCAGGATGGAAAGGAGGCTTCATATGTATCTCCCTAGTAACTGCATAGCAACCAGACAGGGTTACCCTAGCAACAAAGTAACAAATCACATATCTCTGCACCAGAAAATCGTAGACACTTTCTGTTTCACTTATTTCACACAGGATGGAAAGTAGCCTTGGTAAGATTCACTCTGGTATCTGCCTAGCAACCAGATGTGGTTACCCTAGCACTCAAGAAACAAATCAAATATTTTTGAACCAGAACATCGTAGAGATTTAGGGGTTGACTTATTTCACACATGATTGCAAGGAGCCTTATGAGTATCACTTTGGTTTGTGCTTAGCAACAAGATGGTGTTACCTTAGCAACCAAGTAACAAATCACATATCTCTGCAGCAGAAAATCATACAGACTTCCAGGTTGACTTTATTCACTCAGGATGGAAAGGAGGCTTGATAATTATCACCCTGATAACTGCATAGCAACAAAACAGGGTTACCCTAGCATCCAAGTAACAAATCACATATCTCTGCACCATAAAATCGTAGACACATCCTGTTTCACTTATTTCACTCAGGATGGAAAGTAGCCTTGATATGTATTACTCTGGTAGCTGCCTAGCAACCAGATGTGGTTACCCTAGCAACCAAGTAACAACTCACATATCTCTGCACCAGAAAATCATACAGACTTCCAGGTTGACTTTATTCACTCAGGATGGAAAGGAGGCTTGATAAGTATCACCCTGATAACTGCATAGCAACAAAACAAGGTTTCCCTAGCAACCAAGTAACAAATCACATATCTCTGCACCATAAATTCGTAGACACATCCTGTTTCACTTATTTCACTCAGGATGGAAAGTAGCCTTGAAATGTATCACTCTGGTAACTGCCTAGCAACCAGATGTGGTTACACTAGCTACCAAGTAACAAATCATATATCTCTGCACCAGAATATAATACAGACTTCCTGTTTCACTTATTTCACTCAGGATGGAAAGTAGCCTTGATATGTATCACTCAGGTAACTGCCTATCAACCAGATGTGGTTATCCCAGCAAACAAGTAACTAATAACATATCTCTGCAACAGAAAATCATAAAGACTTCCATGATGAATTTATTCACTCAGGATGGAAAGTAGCCTTGATATGTATAACTCTGGTAGCTGCCTAGCAACCAGATGTGGTTACCCTAGCAACCAAGTAAAAATAACATATCTTTGAACTAGAACATTGTAGAGACTTAGGGGTAGACATACTTCACACAGGATTACAAGGAGCCTTATGAGTATCACTTTGGTAACTGCCTAGCAACCAGATGTGGTTACCCTAGCAACCTAGTAACAAACCACCCTAGCAACAAAGTAACAAATCACATTTCTCTGCAACAGAAAATCATAGAGACTACCGTGTTGACTTTCACTCAAGATAGAAAACAGGCTTGATAAATATCATCCTGGTAAATGCATAGCAACCAGACAGGGTTAAAATAGCAACCAATTAACAAATCACATATCTCTGCACCAGAAAATCAAACACACCTCCTGTTTCACTTATTTCACTCAGGATGGAAAGGAGGCTTGATAAGTATCACCCTGATAACTGCATAGCAACAAAACAAGGTTTCCCTAGCAACCAAGTAACAAATCACATATCTCTGCACCATAAATTCGTAGACACATCCTGTTTCACTTATTTCACTCAGGATGGAAAGTAGCCTTGAAATGTATCACTCTGGTAACTGCCTAGCAACCAGATGTGGTTACACTAGCTACCAAGTAAGAAATCATATATCTCTGCACCAGAATATAATACAGACTTCCTGTTTCACTTATTTCACTCAGGATGGAAAGTAGCCTTGATATGTATCACTCAGGTAACTGCCTATCAACCAGATGTGGTTATCCCAGCAAACAAGTAACTAATAACATATCTCTGCAACAGAAAATCATAAAGACTTCCATGATGAATTTATTCACTCAGGATGGAAAGTAGCCTTGATATGTATAACTCTGGTAGCTGCCTAGCAACCAGATGTGGTTACCCTAGCAACCAAGTAAAAATAACATATCTTTGAACTAGAACATTGTAGAGACTTAGGGGTAGACATACTTCACACAGGATTACAAGGAGCCTTATGAGTATCACTTTGGTAACTGCCTAGCAACCAGATGTGGTTACCCTAGCAACCTAGTAACAAACCACCCTAGCAACAAAGTAACAAATCACATTTCTCTGCAACAGAAAATCATAGAGACTACCGTGTTGACTTTCACTCAAGATAGAAAACAGGCTTGATAAATATCATCCTGGTAAATGCATAGCAACCAGACAGGGTTAACATAGCAACCAATTGACAAATCACATATCTCTGCACCAGAAAATCAAACACACCTCCTGTTTCACTTATTTCACTCAGGATGGAAAGTAGCCTTGATATGTATCACTCTGGTAACTGCCTAGCAACCAGATGTGGTTACACTAGCTACCAAGTAAGAAATCATATATCTCTGTACCAGAAAATTGTAGAGACTTCCTGTTTCACTTATTTCACTCAGGATGGAAAGTAGCCTTGATATGTATAACTCTGGTAACTGCCTAGCAACCAGATGTGGTTACACATCTCTGCACCAGAAAATATTATAGACTTTCTGTTTCAATTATTTCACTCAGGAAGAAAAGTAGCCTTGATATGTATCACTCTGGTAAGTGCCTAGCAAAGAAATGTGGTTACCCTAGCAACCAAGTAACAAATCACATATCTCTGCACCAGAAAATCATACAGACTTCCTGTTTCACTTATTTCACTCAGGATGGAAAGTAGCCTTGATATGTATCAGTCTGGTAACTGCCTAGCAACCAGATGTGGTTATCCTTGCAACCAAGTAACTAATAACATATCTCTGCAACAGAAAATCATAAAGACTTCCAATTTGACTTTATTCACTCAGGATGGAAAGGAGGCTTGATAAGTATCACCCTGATAACTGCATAGCAACAAAACAGGGTTACGCTAGCAACCAAGTAACAAATCACATATCTCTGCACCATAAAATCGTAGACACATCCTGTTTCACTTATTTCACTCAGGATGGAAAGTAGCCTTGATATGTATCACTCTGGTAGCTGCCTAGCAACCAGATGTGGTTACCCTAGCAACCAAGTAACAAATAACATATCTTTGAACTAGAACATTGTAGAGACTTAGGGGTTGACATACTTCACACAGGATTACAAGGAGCTTTATGAGTATCACTTTGGTAACTGCCTAGCAACCAGATGTGGTTACCCTAGCAACCAAGTAACAAATCAACATAGCAACAAAGTAACAAATCACATATCTCTGCAACAGAAAATCATAGAGACTACCGGGTTGACTTTCACTCAGGATGGAAAACAGGCTTGATAAGCATCACCCTGGTAACTGCATAGCAACCAGACAGGGTTAACATAGCAACCAATTAACAAATCACATATCTCTGCACCAGAAAATCATACACACTTCCTGTTTCACTTATTTCACTCAGGATGTTAAGTAGCCTTGATATGTATCACTGGTAACTGCCTAGCAATCAGATTTGGTTATCCTAGCAACCAAGTAACAAATAACATATCTCTGCCACAGAAAATCATAGACTTCCAGATTGACTTTATTCACTCAGGATGGAAAGGAGGCTTGATAAGTATCACCCTGGTAACTGCATAGCAACAAAACAGGGTTTCCCTTGCAACCAAGTAACAAATAACATATCTCTGCACAAGAAAATCGTAGAGACTTTCTGTTTCACTTATTTTACTCAGGATGAAAAGTAGCCTTGATATGTATTACTCTGGTAACTGCCTAGCAACCAGATGTGGTTACCCTAGCACTCAAGTAACAAATCACATATCTTTGAACCAGAACATCGTAGAGACTTAGGGGTAGACGTCTTTCACACATGATTGCAAGGAGCCTTATGAGTATCACTTTGGTTTGTGCATAGCAACAAGATGGGTTTACCCTAGCAACCAACTAACAAATCACATATCTCTGCACCAGAAAATTGTAGAGACTTCCTGTTTCACTTATTTCACTCAGGATTGAAAGTAGCCATGATATGTATCACTCTGGTAACTGCCTAGCAACGATATGTGGTTACCCTAGCAACCAAGTAACAAATCATTTATCTCTGCACCAAAAAATCATACAGACTTCCTGTTTCACTTATTTCACTCACTATGGTATTAGCCTTGATATGTATTACTCTGGTAACTGCCTAGCAACCAGATGTGATTATCCTAGCAACCACGTAACAAATAACATATCTCTGCAACAGAAAATCATAGAGACTCCAGGGTTGACTTTTGTTCACTCAGGATGGAAAGGAGGCTTCTTATGTATCACCCTAGTAACTGCATAGCAACCAGACAGGGTTACCCTAGCAACAAAGTAACAAATCACATATCTCTGCACCAGAAAATCGTAGACTTTCTGTTTCACTTATTTCACTCAGGATGGAAAGTAGCCTTGATATGTATAACTCTGGTAAATACCTAGCAACCAGATGGGGTTACCCTAGAAACCAAGTAACAAATCACATATCTCTGCAATAGAAAATCGTAGACAATTTCTGTTTCACTTATTTCACTCAGGATTTAAAGTAGCCTTGATATGTATAACTCTGGTAAATGCCTAGCAACCATATGGGGTTACCCTAGCAACCAAATAACAAATCACATATCTCTGCACCAGAAAATGGTAGAGACTTCCTGTTTCACTTATTTCACTCAGGATTGAAAGTAGCCATGATATGTATCACTCTGGTAACTGCCTAGCAACGAGATGTGGTTACCCTAGTACTCAAGTAACAAATCACATATCTTTGAACCAAAACATCGTAGAGACTTAGGGGTTGACGTATTTCACACATGATTGTAAGGAGCCTTATGAGTATCACTTTGGTTTGTGCCTAGCAATAAGATGGTGTTACCCAGCAACCAACTAAGAAATCACATATCTCTGCACCAGAAAATTGTAGAGACTTCCTGTTTCACTTATTTCACTCAGGAATGAAAGTAGCCATGATATGTATCACTCTGGTAACTGCCTAGCATCGAGATGTGGTTACCCTAGCAAAAAAGTAACAAATCACATAACTCTGCACCAGAAAATCATACAGACTTCCTGTTTCACTTCTTTCACTCAGAATGGAAAGTAGCCTTGATATGTATAACTCTGGTAAATGCCTACAAACCAGATGGGGTTACCCTAGCAACCAAGTAACAAATCACATATCTCTGCACCAGAAAATGGTAGACACTTCCTGTTTCACTTATTTCACTCAGGATTGAAAGTAGCCTTGATATATATCACTCTGGTAACTGCCTAGCAACCAGATATGGTTACCCTAGCAACCAAGTAACAAATAACATATCTCTGCCACAGAAAATCATAAAGACTTCCAGGTTGACTTTATTCACTCAGGATGGAAAGGAGGCTTAATAAGTATCACCCTGGTAACTGCATAGCAACAAAACAGGGTTTCCCTAGCAACCAAGTAACAAATAACATATCTCTGCACAAGAAAATCATAGAGAATTTCTGTTTCACTTATTTCACTCAGGATGGAAATTAGCCATGATATGTATCACTCTGGTAACTGCTTAGCAACGAGAAGTGGTTACCCTAGCAACAAAGTAACAAATCACATATCTCTGCACAAGAAAATCGTAGACACTTTCTGTTTCATTTATTTCACTCAGGATGGAAAGTAGCCTTGGTAATTATCACTCTGGTAAATGCCTAGCAACCAGATGTGGTTACCCTAGCACTCAAGTAAAAAATCACATATCTTTGAACCAGAACATCGTAGAGACTTAAGGGTTGACGTCTTTCACACATGATTGCAAGGAGCCTTATGAGTGTCACTTAGGTTTGTGCTTAGCAACAAGATGGGGTTACCCTAGCAACCAAGTAACAAATCACTTATCTCTGCACCAGAAAATCATACATACTTCCTGTTTCACTTATTTCACTCAGGATGGAATTAGCCTGGATATGTATTACTCTGGTAACTGCCTAGCAACCAGATGTGATTATCCTAGCAACCAAGTAACAAATAACATATCTCTGCAACAGAAAATCATAGAGACTTCAGGGTTGACTTTGTTCACTCAGGATGGAATGGAGGCTTCATATGTATCACCCTAGTAACTGCATAGCAACCAGACAGGGTTACCCTAGCAAAAAAGTAACAAATCACATATCTCTGCACCAGAAAATCGTAGACACTTTCAATTTCACTTATTTCACTCAGGATGGAAAGTAGCCTTGGTAAGATTCACTCTGGTATCTGCCTAGCAACCAGATGTGGTTAGCCTACCACTCAAGTAACAAATCACATATTTTTGAACCAGAACATCGTAGAGACTTAGGGGTTGACGTATTTCACACATGATTGCAAGGAGCCTTATGAGTATCACTTTAGTTTGTGCCTAGCAACAAGATGGTGTTACCCTAGCAACCAAGTAACAAATCAGATATCTCTGCACCAGAAAATTGTAGACACTTCCTGTTTCACTTATTTCACTCAGGATTGAATGTAGCCATGATATGTATCACTCTGGTAACTGCCTAGCAACGAGATGTGGTTACCCTAGGCAACCAAGTAACAAATCACATATCTCTGCACCAGAAAATCACACAGACATCCTGTTTCACTTATTTCACTCAGGATGGAAAGTAGCCTTGATATGTATTACTCTGGTAACTGCCTAGCAACCAGATGTGGTTATCCTAGCAACCACGTAACAAATAACATCATCTCTGCAACAGAAAATCATAAAGACCTCCAGGTTGACTTTATTCACTCAGGATGGAAAGGAGGCTTGATAAGTATCACCCTGGTAACTGCATAGCAACAAAACAGGGTTTAACTAACAACCAAATAACAAATAACATATCTCTGCACAAGAAAATGGTAGACTTTCTGTTTCACTTATTTCACTCAGGATGGAAAGTAGCCTTGATATGTATAACTCTGGTAAATACCTAGCAACCAGATGGGGTTACCCTAGCAACCATGTAACAAATCACATATCTCTGCACCAGAAAATTGTAGAGACTTCCTGTTTCACTTATTTCAATCAGGATTGAAAGTAGCCATGATATGTATCACTCTGGTAACTGCTTAGCAACGAGAAGTGGTTACCCTAGCAACAAAGTAACAAATCACATATCTGTGCACCAGAAAATCGTAGACACTTTCTGTTTCATTTTTTTCACTCAGGATGGAAAGGAGCCTTGATAAGTATCACCCTGGTAACTGCATAGCAACAAAACAGGGTTTCCCTTGCAACCAAGTAACAAATAACATATCTCTGCACCAGAAAATCATACAAACTTCCTGTTTCACTTATTTCACTCAGGATGGAAAGTAGCCTTGATATTTGTTACTCTGGTAACTGCCTAGCAACCAGATGTGGTTATCCTAGCAACCACGTAACAAATAACATATCTCTGCAATAGAAAATCATAAAGACTTCCAGGTTGAATTTATTCACTCAGGATGGAAAGGAGGCTTGATAAGTATCACCCTGGTAACTGCAAAGCAACAAAACAGGGTTTCCCTAGCAACCATGTAACAAATAACATATCTCTGCACAAGAAAATCGTAGAGACTTTCTGTTTCACTTATTTCACTCAGGATGGAAAGTAGCCTTGATATGTATAACTCTGGTAAATGCCTAGCAACCAGATGGGGTTACCCTAGCAACCAAGTAACAAATCACATATCTCTGCACCAGAAAATCGTAGAGACTTCCTGTTTCACTTATTTCACTCAGGATTGAAAGTAGCCTTGATATGTATCACTCTGGTAACTGCCTAGCAACCAGATATGGTTACCCTAGCAACCAAATAACAAATCACATATCTCTGCACCAGAAAATCATACAGACTTCCTGTTTCACTTATTTAATTTAGGATGGAAAGTAGCCTTGATATGTATCACTCTGGTAACTGCAAGCAATCAGATGTGGTTACCCTAGTACTCAAGTAACAAATCACATATCTTTGAACCAGAACATCGTAGAGAATTAGGGGTTGACGTATTTCACACATGCTTGCAAGGAGCCTTATGAGTATCACTTTGGTTTGTGCCTAGCAATAAGATGGTGTTACCCTAGCAACCAACTAAGAAATCACATATCTCTGCACCAGAAAATTGTAGAGACTTCCTGTTTCAGTTATTTCACTCAGGAATGAAAGTAGCCATGATATGTATCACTCTGGTAACTGCCTAGCAACGAGATGTGGTTACCCTAGCAACCAAGTAACAAATCACATATCTCTGCACCAGAAAATCATACAGACTTCCTGTTTCACTTATTTCACTCAGGATGGAAAGTAGCCTTGACATTTGTTACTCTGGTAACTGCCTAGCAACCAGATGTGGTTATCCTAGCAACCACGTAACAAATAACATATCTCTGCAATAGAAAATCATAAAGACTTCCAGGTTGAATTTATTCACTCAGGATGGAAAGGAGGCTTGATAAGTATCACCCTGGTAACTGCAAAGCAACAAAACAGGGTTTCCCTAGCAACCAAGTAACAAATAACATATCTCTGCACAAGAAAATCGTAGAGACTTTCTGTTTCACTTATTTCACTCAGGATGGAAAGTAGCCTTGATATGTATAACTCTGGTAAATGCCTAGCAACCAGATGGGGTTACCCTAGCAACCAAGTAACAAATCACTTATCTCTGCACCAGAAAATCGTAGAGACTTCCTGTTTCACTTATTTCACTCAGGATTGAAAGTAGCCTTGATATGTATCACTCTGGTAACTGCCTAGCAACCAGATATGGTTACCCTAGCAACCAAGTAACAAATCACATATCTCTGCACCAGAATTCATACAGACTTCCTGTTTCACTTATTTAATTTAGGATGGAAAGTAGCCTTGATATGTATCACTCTGGTAACTGCCTAGCAATCAGATGTGGTTACCCTAGCACTCAAGTAACAAATCACATATCTTTGAACCAGAACATCGTAGAGACTTATGGGTTGACGTATTTCACACATGCTTGCAAGGAGCCTTATGAGTATCACTTTGGTTTGTGCCTAGCAACCAGATATGGTTACCCTAGCAACCAAGTAACAAATCACATATCTCTGCACCAGAAAATCATACAGACTTCCTGTTTCACTTATTTAATTTAGGATGGAAAGTAGCCTTGATGTGTATCACTCTGGTAACTGCCTAGCAATCAGATGTGGTTACCCTAGCACTCAAGTAACAAATCACATATCTTTGAACCAGAAAATCGTAGAGACTTAGGGGTTGACGTATTTCACACATGCTTGCAAGGAGCCTTAAGAGTTTCACTTTGGTTTGTGCCTAGCAACAAGATGGGGTTACCCTAGCAACCAAATAACAAATCACATATCTCTGCACCAGAAAATCGTAGACACTTTCAATTTCACTTATTTCACTCAGGATGGAAAGTAGCCTTGGTAGGATTCAATCTGGTATCTGCCTAGCAACCAGATGTGGTTACCCTAGCACTCAAGTAACAAATCATATATCTTTGAACCAGAACATCGTAGAGACTTATGGGTTGACGTATTTCACACATGATTGCAAGGAGCCTTATGAGTATCACTTTGGTTTGTGCCTAGCAATAAGATGGTGTTACCCAGCAACCAACTAAGAAATCACATATCTCTGCACCAGAAAATTGTAGAGACTTCCTGTTTCACTTATTTCACTCAGGAATGAAAGTAGCCATGATATGTATCACTCTGGTAACTGCCTAGCATCGAGATGTGGTTACCCTAGCAAACAAGTAACAAATCACATAACTCTGCACCAGAAAATCATACAGACTTCCTGTTTCACTTCTTTCACTCAGGATGGAAAGTAGCCTTGATATGTATAACTCTGGTAAATGCCTACCAACCAGATGGGGTTACCCTAGCAACCAAGTAACAAATCACATATCTCTGCACCAGAAAATGGTAGACACTTCCTGTTTCACTTATTTCACTCAGGATTGAAAGTAGCCTTGATATGTATCACTCTGGTAACTGCCTAGCAACCATATGGTTACCCTAGCAACCAAGTAACAAATAACATATCTCTGCCACAGAAAATCATAAAGACTTCCAGGTTGACTTTATTCACTCAGGATGGAAAGGAGGCTTGATAAGTATCACCCTGGTAACTGCATAGCAACAAAACAGGGTTTCCCTAGCAACCAAGTAACAAATAACATATCTCTGCACAAGAAAATCATAGAGACTTTCTGTTTCACTTATTTCACTCAGGATGGAAATTAGCCTTGATATGTATAACTCTGGTAAATGCGTAGCAACCATATGGGTTTACCCTAGCAACCAAGTAACAAATCACATATCTCTGCACCAGAAAATCGTAGAGACTTCCTGTTATACTTATTTCACTCAGGATGAAAAGTAGCCTTGGTAAGTATCACTCTGGTAAATGCCTAGCAACCAGATGTGGAGCCTTATGAGTATCACTTTGGTTTGTGCCTAGCAACAAGATGGGGTTACCCTAGCAACCAACTAACAAATCACATATCTCTGCACCAGAAAATTGTAGAGACTTCCTGTTTCACTTATTTCAATCATGATTGAAAGTAGCAATGATATGTATCACTCTGGTAACTGCCTAGCAACGAGATGTGGTTACCCTAGCAACCAAGTAACAATTCACTTATCTCTGCACCAGAAAATCATACATACTTCCTTTTTCACTTATTTCACTCAGGATGGAATTAGCCTTGATATGTATTACTCTGGCAACTGCCTAGCAACCAGATGTGGTTATCCTAGCAACCACATAACAAATAACATATCTCTGCAACAGAAAATCATAGAGACTTCAGGGTTGACTTTGTTCACTCAGGATGGAAAGGAGGCTTCATATGTATCACCCTAGTAACTGCATAGCAACCAGACAGGGTTACCCTAGCAACAAAGTATCAAATCACATATCTCTGCACCAGAAAATCGTAGACACTTTCAATTTCATTTATTTCACTCAGGATGGAAAGTAGCCTTGGTAGGATTCACTCTGGTATCTGCCTAGCAACCAGATGTGGTTACCCTAGCACTCAAGTAACAAATCACATATCTTTGAACCAGAACATCGTAGAGACTTAGGGGTTGACGTATTTCACACATGATTGCAAGGAGCCTTATGAGTATAACTTTGGTTTGTGCCTAGCAATAAGATGGTGTTTCACAGATACAACTAAGAAATCACATATCTCTGCACCAGAAAATTGTAGAGACTTCCTGTTTGACTTATTTCACTCAGGAATGAAAGTAGCCATGATATTTATCACTCTGGTAACTGCCTAGCATCGAGATGTGGTTACCCTAGCAAACAAGTAACAAATCACTTATCTCTGCACCAGAAAATCGTAGAGACTTCCTGTTTCACTTATTTCACTCAGGATTGAAAGTAGCCTTGATATGTATCACTCTGGTAACTGCCTAGCAACCAGATATGGTTACCCTAGCAACCAAGTAACAAATCACATATCTCTGCACCAGAATTCATACAGACTTCCTGTTTCACTTATTTAATTTAGGATGGAAAGTAGCCTTGATATGTATCACTCTGGTAACTGCCTAGCAATCAGATGTGGTTACCCTAGCACTCAAGTAACAAATCACATATCTTTGAACCAGAACATCGTAGAGACTTATGGGTTGACGTATTTCACACATGCTTGCAAGGAGCCTTATGAGTATCACTTTGGTTTGTGCCTAGCAACCAGATATGGTTACCCTAGCAACCAAGTAACAAATCACATATCTCTGCACCAGAAAATCATACAGACTTCCTGTTTCACTTATTTAATTTAGGATGGAAAGTAGCCTTGATGTGTATCACTCTGGTAACTGCCTAGCAATCAGATGTGGTTACCCTAGCACTCAAGTAACAAATCACATATCTTTGAACCAGAAAATCGTAGAGACTTAGGGGTTGACGTATTTCACACATGCTTGCAAGGAGCCTTAAGAGTTTCACTTTGGTTTGTGCCTAGCAACAAGATGGGGTTACCCTAGCAACCAAATAACAAATCACATATCTCTGCACCAGAAAATCGTAGACACTTTCAATTTCACTTATTTCACTCAGGATGGAAAGTAGCCTTGGTAGGATTCAATCTGGTATCTGCCTAGCAACCAGATGTGGTTACCCTAGCACTCAAGTAACAAATCATATATCTTTGAACCAGAACATCGTAGAGACTTATGGGTTGACGTATTTCACACATGATTGCAAGGAGCCTTATGAGTATCACTTTGGTTTGTGCCTAGCAATAAGATGGTGTTACCCAGCAACCAACTAAGAAATCACATATCTCTGCACCAGAAAATTGTAGAGACTTCCTGTTTCACTTATTTCACTCAGGAATGAAAGTAGCCATGATATGTATCACTCTGGTAACTGCCTAGCATCGAGATGTGGTTACCCTAGCAAACAAGTAACAAATCACATAACTCTGCACCAGAAAATCATACAGACTTCCTGTTTCACTTCTTTCACTCAGGATGGAAAGTAGCCTTGATATGTATAACTCTGGTAAATGCCTACCAACCAGATGGGGTTACCCTAGCAACCAAGTAACAAATCACATATCTCTGCACCAGAAAATGGTAGACACTTCCTGTTTCACTTATTTCACTCAGGATTGAAAGTAGCCTTGATATGTATCACTCTGGTAACTGCCTAGCAACCATATGGTTACCCTAGCAACCAAGTAACAAATAACATATCTCTGCCACAGAAAATCATAAAGACTTCCAGGTTGACTTTATTCACTCAGGATGGAAAGGAGGCTTGATAAGTATCACCCTGGTAACTGCATAGCAACAAAACAGGGTTTCCCTAGCAACCAAGTAACAAATAACATATCTCTGCACAAGAAAATCATAGAGACTTTCTGTTTCACTTATTTCACTCAGGATGGAAATTAGCCTTGATATGTATAACTCTGGTAAATGCGTAGCAACCATATGGGTTTACCCTAGCAACCAAGTAACAAATCACATATCTCTGCACCAGAAAATCGTAGAGACTTCCTGTTATACTTATTTCACTCAGGATGAAAAGTAGCCTTGGTAAGTATCACTCTGGTAAATGCCTAGCAACCAGATGTGGAGCCTTATGAGTATCACTTTGGTTTGTGCCTAGCAACCAGACAGGGTTACCCTAGCAACAAAGTATCAAATCACATATCTCTGCACCAGAAAATCGTAGACACTTTCAATTTCATTTATTTCACTCAGGATGGAAAGTAGCCTTGGTAGGATTCACTCTGGTATCTGCCTAGCAACCAGATGTGGTTACCCTAGCACTCAAGTAACAAATCACATATCTTTGAACCAGAACATCGTAGAGACTTAGGGGTTGACGTATTTCACACATGATTGCAAGGAGCCTTATGAGTATAACTTTGGTTTGTGCCTAGCAATAAGATGGTGTTTCACAGATACAACTAAGAAATCACATATCTCTGCACCAGAAAATTGTAGAGACTTCCTGTTTGACTTATTTCACTCAGGAATGAAAGTAGCCATGATATTTATCACTCTGGTAACTGCCTAGCATCGAGATGTGGTTACCCTAGCAAACAAGTAACAAATCACATATCTCTAGACCAGAAAATCATACAGACTTCCTGTTTCACTTATTTCACTCAGGATTGAAAGTAGCCTTGATATGTATCACTCTGGTAACTGATTAGCAACCAGATATGGTTACCCTAGCAACCAAGGAACAAATCACATATCTCTGCACCAGAAAATCATACAGACTTCCTGTTTCACTTATTTAATTTAGGATGGAAAGTAGCCTTCATATGTATCACTCTGGTAACTGCCTATCAATCAGATGTGGTTATCCTAGCAACCAAGTAACAAATAACATATCTCTGCCACAGAAAATCATAGACTTCCAGGTTGACTTTATTCACTCAGGATGGAAAGGAGGCTTGATAAGTATCACCCTGGTAACTGCATAGCAACAAAATAGGGTTTCCCTTGCAACCAAGTAACAAATAACATATCTCTGCACAAGAAAATCGTAGAGACTTTCTGTTTCACTTATTTCACTCAGGATAAAAAGTAGCCTTGATATGTATTACTCTGGTAACTGCCTAGCAACCAGATGTGGTTACCCTAGCACTCAAGTAACAAATCACATATCTTTGAACCAGAACATCGTAGAGACTTAGGGGTTGACGTCTTTCACACAGGATTGCAAGGAGCCTTATGAGTATCACTTTGGTTTGTGCATAGCAACAAGATGGGGTTACCCTAGCAACCAACTAACAAATCACATATCTCTGCACCAGAAAATTGTAGAGACTTCCTGTTTCACTTATTTCACTCAGGATTGAAAGTAGCCATGATATGTATCACTCTGGTAACTGCCTAGCAACGATATGTGGTTACCCTAGCAACCAAGTAACAAATCATTTATCTCTGCACCAGAAAATCATACAGACTTCCTGTTTCACTTATTTCACTCACTATGGAATTAGCCTTGATATGTATTACTCTGGTAACTGCCTAGCAACCAGATGTGATTATCCTAGCAACCACGTAACAAATAACATATCTCTGCAACAGAAAATCATAGAGACTCCAGGGTTGACTTTTGTTCACTCAGGATGGAAAGGAGGCTTCATATGTATCACCCTAGTAACTGCATAGCAACCAGACAGGGTTACCCTAGCAACAAAGTAACAAATCACATATCTCTGCACCAGAAAATCGTAGACTTTCTGTTTCACTTATTTCACTCAGGATGGAATTAGCCTTGATATGTATTACTCTGGTAACTGCCTAGCAACCAGATGTGGATACCCTAGCACTCAATTAACAAATCACTTATCTTTGAACCAGAACATCGTAGAGACTTAGGGGTTGACGTCTTTCACACATGATTGCAAGGAGCCTTTTGAGTATCACTTTGGTTTGTGCCTAGCAACAAGATGGGGTTACCCTAGTAACCAACTAACAAATCACATATCTCTGCACCAGAAAATAGTAGACACTTTCTGTTTCACTTATTTCACTCACTATGGAATTAGCCTTGATATGTATTACTCTGGTAACTGCCTAGCAACCAGATGTGATTATCCTAGCAACCACGTAACAAATAACATATCTCTGCAACAGAAAATCATAGAGACTTCAGGGTTGACTTTGTTCACTCTGGATGGAAAGGAGGCTTCATATGTATCACCCTAGTAACTGCATAGCAACCAGACAGGGTTACCCAAGCAACAAAGTAACAAATCACATATCTCTGCAATAGAAAATCGTAGACACTTTCTGTTTCACTTATTTCACTCAGGATGGAAAGTAGCCTTGGTAAGATTCACTCTGGTATCTGCCTAGCAACCAGATGTGGTTACCCTAGCACTCAAGTAACAAATCACATATCTTTGAACCAGAACATCGTAGAGACTTAGGGGTTGATGTATTGTACACATGATTGCAAGGAGCCTTATGAGTATAACTTTGGTTTGTGCCTAGCAATAAGATGGTGTTACCCTAGCAACCAACTAAGAAATCACATATCTCTGCACCAGAAAATTGTAGAGACTTCCTGTTTCACTTATTTCACTCAGGAATGAAAGTAGCCATGATATGTATCACTCTGGTAACTGCCTAGCAATGAGATGTGGTTACCCTAGCAACCAAGTAACAAATCACATATCTCTGCACCAGAAAATCATACAGACTTCCTGTTTCACTTATTTCACTCAGGATTGAAAGTAGCCTTGATATGTATCACTCTGGTAACTGCCTAGCAACCAGATATGGTTACCCTAGCAACCAAGTAACAAATCACATATCTCTGCACCAGAATTCATACAGACTTCCTGTTTCACTTATTTAATTTAGGATGGAAAGTAGCCTTGATATGTATCACTCTGGTAACTTCCTAGCAATCAGATGTGGTTACCCTAGCACTCAAGTAACAAATCACATATCTTTGAACCAGAACATCGTAGAGACTTAGGGGTTGACGTATTTCACACATGCTTGCAAGGAGCCTTATGAGTATCACTTTGGTTTGTGCCTAGCAACAAGATGGGGTTACCTTAGCAACCAAGTAACAAATCACATATCTCTGCACCAGAAAATCGTAGAGACTTCCTGTTTCACATATTTCAATCAGGATGGAAAGTAGCCTTGGTAAGATTCACTCTGGTATCTGCCTAGCAACCAGATGTGGTTACCCTAGCACTCAAGTAACAAATCACATATCTTTGAACCAGAACATCGTGGAGACTTAGGGGTTGACGTATTTCACACATGATTGCAAGGAGCCTTATGAGTATCACTTTGGTTTGTGCCTAGCAACAAGATGGTGTTACCCTAGCAAACAACTAAGAAATCACATATCTCTGCACCAGAAAATTGTAGAGACTTCATGTTTCACTTATTTCACTCAGGAATGAAAGTAGCCATGATATGTATCACTATGGTAACTGCCTAGCAACGAGATGTGGTTACCCTAGCAACCAAGTAACAAATCACATATCTCTGCACCAGAAAATCATACAGACTTCCTGTTTCACTTATTTCACTCAGGATGGAAAGTAGCCTTGATATGTATTACTCTGGTAACTGCCTAGCAACCAGATGTGGTTATCCTAGCAACCACGTAACAAATAACATATATCTGCAAAAGAAAATCATAAAGACTTCCAGGTTGACTTTATTCACTCAGGATGGAAATGAGGCTTGACACGTATCACCCTGGTAACTGCATAGCAACAAAACAGGGTTTACCTAGCAACCAAGTAACAAATAACATATGTCTGCACAAGAAAATCGTAGACTTTCTGTTTCACTTATTTCACTCAGGATGGAAAGTAGCCTTGATATGTATAACTCTGGTAAATACCTAGCAACCAGATGGGGTTACCCTAGCAACCAAGTAACAAATCACATATCTCTGCAAAAGAAAATTGTAGAGACTTCCTGTTTCACTTATTTCACTCAGGATGGAAAGTAGCCTTGATATGTATAACTCTGGTAAATACCTAGCAACCAGATGGGGTTACCCTAGCAACCAAGTAACAAATCACATATCTCTGAACCAGAAAATTGTAGAGACTTCCTGTTTCACTTATTTCACTCAGGATTGAAAGTAGCCATGATATGTATCACTCTAGTAACTGCCTAGCAACGAGATGTGGTTACCCTAGCAACAAAGTAAGAAATCACATATCTCTGCACCAGAAAATCATAGACACTTTCTGTTTCACTTATTTCACTCAGGATGGAAAGTAGCCTTGGTAAGTATCACTCTGGTAAATGCCTAGCAACCAGATGTGGTTAATCTAGCACTCAAGTAACAAATCACATATCTTTGAACCAGAACATCGTAGAGACTTAGGGGTTGATGTATTTCACACATGATTGCAAGGAGCCTTATGAGTATCACTTTGGTTTGTGCCTAGCAACAAGATGGGGTTACCCTAGCAACCAACTAACAAATCACATATCTCTGCACCAGAAAATTGTAGAGACTTCCTGTTTCACTTATTTCACTCAGGATTGAATGTAGCCATGATATGTATCACTCTGGTAACTGCCTAGCAATGAGATGTGGTTACCCTAGCAACCAAGTAACAAATCACTTATCTCTGCACCTGAAAATCATACAGACTTCCTGTTTCACTTATTTCACTCACTATGGAATTAGCCTTGAAATGTATTACTCTGGTAACTGCCTATCAACCAGATGTGATTATCCTAGCAACCACGTAACAAATAACATATCTCTGCATCAGAAAATCATAGATACTTCAGTGTTGACTTTGTTCACTCAGGATGGAAAGGAGGCTTCATATGTCTACCCCTAGTAACTGCATAGCAACCAGACAGGGTTACCCTAGCAGCAAAGTAACAAATCACATATCTCTGCACCAGAAAATCGTAGACACTTTCTGTTTCACTTATTTCACTCAGGATGAAAAGTAGCCTTGGTAAGATTCACTCTGGTATCTGCTTAGCAACCAGATGTGGTTACCCTAGCAACCACATAACAAATAACATATCTCTGCAACAGAAAATAATAGAGACTTCAGGGTTGACATTGTTCACTCAGGATGGAAAGGAGGCTTCATATGTATCTCCCTAGTAACTGCATAGCAACCAGACAGGGTTACCCTAGCAACAAAGTAACAAATCACATATCTCTGCACCAGAAAATCGTAGACACTTTCTGTTTCACTTATTTCACACAGGATGGAAAGTAGCCTTGGTAAGATTCACTCTGGTATCTGCCTAGCAACCAGATGTGGTTACCCTAGCACTCAAGAAACAAATCAAATATTTTTGAACCAGAACATCGTAGAGACTTAGGGGTTGACTTATTTCACACATGATTGCAAGGAGCCTTATGAGTATCACTTTGGTTTGTGCTTAGCAACAAGATGGTGTTACCTTAGCAACCAACTAAGAAATCACATATCTCTGCACCAGAAAATCATACAGACTTCCTGTTTCACTTATTTCACTCAGGTTGGAAAGTAGCCTTGATATGTATTACTCTGGTAACTGCCTAGCAACCAGATGTGGTTATCCTAGCAACCACGTAACAAATCACATATCTCTGCACCATAAAATCATAGACACATCCTGTTTCACTTATTTCACTCAGGATGGAAAGTAGCCTTGATATGTTTCACTCTGGTAGTTGCCTAGCATACAGATGTGGTTACCCTAGCTACCAAGTAACAAATCACATATCTCTGCAGCAGAAAATCATACAGACTTCCAGGTTGACTTTATTCACTCAGGATGGAAAGGAGGCTTGATAATTATCACCCTGATAACTGCATAGCAACAAAACAGGGTTTCCCTAGCAACCAAGTAACAAATCACATATCTCTGCACCATAAATTCGTAGACACATAATGTTTCACTTATTTCACTCAGGATGGAAAGTAGCCTTGATATGTATCACTCTGGTAACTGCCTAGCAACCAGATGTGGTTACACTAGCTAACAAGTAACAAATCATATATCTCTGCAACATAAAATCATAAAGACTTCCAATTTGACTTTATTCACTCAGGTTGTAAAGGAGGCTTGATAAGTATCACTCTGATAACTGAATAGCAACAAAAAAGGGTTACCCTAGCAACCAAGTAACAACTCACATATCTCTGCACCAGAAAATCATACAGACTTCCAGGTTGACTTTATTCACTCAGGATGGAAAGGAGGCTTGATAAGTATCACCCTGATAACTGCATAGCAACAAAACAAGGTTTCCCTAGCAACCAAGTAACAAATCACATATCTCTGCACCATAAATTCGTAGACACATCCTGTTTCACTTATTTCACTCAGGATGGAAAGTAGCCTTGAAATGTATCACTCTGGTAACTGCCTAGCAACCAGATGTGGTTACACTAGCTACCAAGTAACAAATCATATATCTCTGCACCAGAATATAATACAGACTTCCTGTTTCACTTATTTCACTCAGGATGGAAAGTAGCCTTGATATGTATCACTCAGGTAACTGCCTATCAACCAGATGTGGTTATCCCAGCAAACAAGTAACTAATAACATATCTCTGCAACAGAAAATCATAAAGACTTCCATGATGAATTTATTCACTCAGGATGGAAAGTAGCCTTGATATGTATAACTCTGGTAGCTGCCTAGCAACCAGATGTGGTTACCCTAGCAACCAAGTAAAAATAACATATCTTTGAACTAGAACATTGTAGAGACTTAGGGGTAGACATACTTCACACAGGATTACAAGGAGCCTCATGAGTATCACTTTGGTAACTGCCTAGCAACCAGATGTGGTTACCCTAGCAACCTAGTAACAAACCACCCTAGCAACAAAGTAACAAATCACATTTCTCTGCAACAGAAAATCATAGAGACTACCGTGTTGACTTTCACTCAAGATAGAAAACAGGCTTGATAAATATCATCCTGGTAAATGCATAGCAACCAGACAGGGTTAACATAGCAACCAATTAACAAATCACATATCTCTGCACCAGAAAATCAAACACACCTCCTGTTTCACTTATTTCACTCAGGATGGAAAGTAGCCTTGATATGTATCACTCTGGTAACTGCCTAGCAACCAGATGTGGTTACACATCTCTGCACCAGAAAATATTATAGACTTTCTGTTTCAATTATTTCACTCAGGAAGGAAAGTAGCCTTGATATGTATCACTCTGGTAAGTGCCTAGCAAAGAAATGTGGTTACCCTAGCAACCAAGTAACAAATCACATATCTCTGCACCAGAAAATCATACAGACTTCCTGTTTCACTTATTTCACTCAGGATGGAAAGTAGCCTTGATATGTATCAGTCTGGTAACTGCCTAGCAACCAGATGTGGTTATCCTTGCAACCAAGTAACTAATAACATATCTCTGCAACAGAAAATCATAAAGACTTCCAATTTGACTTTATTCACTCAGGATGGAAAGGAGGCTTGATAAGTATCACCCTGATAACTGCATAGCAACAAAACAGGTTTACGCTAGCAACCAAGTAACAAATCACATATCTCTGCACCATAAAATCGTAGACACATCCTGTTTCACTTATTTCACTCAGGATGGAAAGGAGCCTTGATATGTATCACTCTGGTTGCTGCCTAGCAACCAGATGTGCTTACCCTAGCGACCAAGTAACAAATAACATATCTTTGAACTAGAACATTGTAGAGACTTAGGGGTTGACATACTTCACACAGGATTACAAGGAGCTTTATGAGTATCACTTTGGTAACTGCCTAGCAACCAGATGTGGTTACCCTAGCAACCAAGTAACAAATCACCATAGCAACAAAGTAACAAATCACATATCTCTGCAACAGAAAATCATAGAGACTACCGGGTTGACTTTCACTCAGGATGGAAAACAGGCTTGATAAGCATCACCCTGGTAACTGCATAGCAACCAGACAGGGTTAACATAGCAACCAATTAACAAATCACATATCTCTGCACCAGAAAATCATACACACTTCCTGTTTCACTTATTTCACTCAGGATGTTAAGTAGCCTTGATATGTATCACTGGTAACTGCCTAGCAATCAGATGTGGTTATCCTAGCAACCAAGTAACAAATAACATATCTCTGCCACAGAAAATCATAGACTTCCAGATTGACTTTATTCACTCAGGATGGAAAGGAGGCTTGATAAGTATCACCCTGGTAACTGCATAGCAACAAAACAGGGTTTCCCTTGCAACCAAGTAACAAATAACATATCTCTGCACAAGAAAATCGTAGAGACTTTCTGTTTCACTTATTTCACTCAGGATGAAAAGTAGTCTTGATATGTATTACTCTGGTAACTGCCTAGCAACCAGATGTGGTTACCCTAGCACTCAAGTAACAAATCACATATCTTTGAACCAGAACATCGTAGAGACTTAGGGGTAGACGTCTTTCACACATGATTGCAAGGAGCCTTATGAGTATCACTTTGGTTTGTGCATAGCAACAAAATGGGTTTACCCTAGCAACCAACTAACAAATCACATATCTCTGCACCAGAAAATTGTAGAGACTTCCTGTTTCACTTATTTCACTCAGGATTGAAAGTAGCCATGATATGTATCACTCTGGTAACTGCATAGCAACGATATGTGGTTACCCTAGCAACCAAGTAACAAATCATTTATCTCTGCACCAGAAAATCATACAGACTTCCTGTTTCACTTATTTCACTCACTATGGAATTACCCTTGATATGTATTACTCTGGTAACTGCCTAGCAACCAGATGTGATTATCCTAGCAACCACGTAACAAATAACATATCTCTACAACAGAAAATCATAGAGACTCCAGGGTTGACTTTTGTTCACTCAGGATGGAAAGGAGGCTTCATATGTATCACCCTAGTAACTGCAGAGCAACCAGACAGGGTTACCCTAGCAACAAAGTAACAAATCACATATCTCTGCACCAGAAAATCGTAGAGACTTCCTGTTTCACTTATTTCACTCAGGATGGAAAGTAGCCTTGATATGTATAACTCTGGTAAATACCTAGCAACCAGATGGGGTTACCCTAGCAACCAAGTAACAAATCATATATCTCTGCACCAGAATATAATACAGACTTCCTGTTTCACTTATTTCACTCAGGATGGAAAGTAGCCTTGATATGTATCACTCAGGTAACTGCCTATCAACCAGATGTGGTTATCCCAGCAAACAAGTAACTAATAACATATCTCTGCAACAGAAAATCATAAAGACTTCCATGATGAATTTATTCACTCAGGATGGAAAGTAGCCTTGATATGTATAACTCTGGTAGCTGCCTAGCAACCAGATGTGGTTACCCTAGCAACCAAGTAACAAATAACATATCTTTGAACTAGAACATTGTAGAGACTTAGGGGTTGACATACTTCACACAGGATTACAAGGAGCTTTATGAGTATCACTTTGGTAACTGCCTAGCAACCAGATGTGGTTACCCTAGCAACCAAGTAACAAATCACCATAGCAACAAAGTAACAAATCACATATCTCTGCAACAGAAAATCATAGAGACTACCGGGTTGACTTTCACTCAGGATGGAAAACAGGCTTGATAAGCATCACCCTGGTAACTGCATAGCAACCAGACAGGGTTAACATAGCAACCAATTAACAAATCACATATCTCTGCACCAGAAAATCATACACACTTCCTGTTTCACATATTTCACTCAGGATGGAAAGTAGCCTTGATATGTATCACTCTGGTAACTGCTTAGCAACCAGATTTGGTTACAAATATCTGCACCAGAAAATCGTATAGACTTTCTGTTTCATTTATTTCACTCAGGATGGAAAGTAGCCTTGATATGTATCACTCGGGTAACTGCCTAGCAACTAGATGTGGTTACACTAGCTACCAAGTAACAAATCATATATCTCTGCACCAGAAAATTGTAGAGACTTCCTGTTTCACTTATTTCACTCAGGATGGAAAGTAGCCTTGATATGTATAACTCTGGTAAGTGCCTAGCAACGAGATGTGGTTACCGTAGCAAACAAGTAACAAATCACATATCTTTGCACCAGAAAATCATAAAGACTTCCAGGATGACTTTATTCACTCAGGATGGAAAGGAGGCTTGATAAGTATCAGCCTGATAAATGCATAGCAACAAAACAGGGTTTCCCTAGCAACCAAGTAACAAATCACATATCTCTGCACCATAAAATCATACACACTTCCTGTTTCACTTATTTCACTCAGGATGTTAAGTAGCCTTGATATGTATCACTCTGGTAACTGCTTAGCAACCAGATGTGGTTACACATATCTGCACCAGAAAATCGTATAGACTTTCTGTTTCATTTATTTCACTCAGGATGGAAAGTAGCCTTGATATGTATCACTTGGGTAACTGCCCAGCAACTAGATGTGGTTACACTAGCTACCAAGTAACAAATCATATATCTCTGCACCAAAAGTTGTAGAGACTTCCTGTTTCACTTATTTCACTCAGGATGGAAAGTAGCCTTGATATGTATCACTCTGGTAACTGCTTAGCAACCAGATGTGGTTACACATATCTGCACCAGAAAATTGTAGAGACTTCCTGTTTCACTTATTTCACTCAGGATGGAAATTAGCCTTGATATGTATCACTCTGGTAGCTGCCTAGCAACCAGATGTGGTAACCCTAGCAACCAAGTAACAAATCACATATCTCTGCACCAGAAAATCATACAGACTTCCAGGGTGACTATTCATTCAGGATGGAAAGGAGGCTTGATAAGTATCACCCTGATAACTGCAGAGCAACAAAACAGAGTTACCCTAGCAAACAAGTAACAAATCACATATCTCTGCACCAGAAAATCATACAGACTTCCAGGGTGACTTTATTCATTCAGGATGGAAAGGAGGCTTGATAAGTATCACCCTGATAACTGCAGAGCAACAAAACAGGGTTACCCTAGCAACCAAGTAACAAATCACATATCTCTGCACCATAAAATTGTAGACACATCCTGTTTCACTTATTTCACTCAGGATGGAAAGTAGCCTTGATATGTATAAATCTGGTAGCTGCCTAGCAACCAGATGTGGTTACCCTTGCAACCAAGTAACAAATAACATATCTTTGAACTAGAACTTTGTAGATTTTTAGTTGTTGACATACTTCACACAGGATTACAAGGAGCCTTATGAGTATCAATTTGGTAAATGCCTAGCAACCAGATGTGGTTACCCTAGCAACCAAGTAACAAATCACATATCTCTGCACCAGAAAATCATACAGACTTCCTGTTTCACTTATTTCACTCAGGATGGAAAGTAGCCTTGATATGTATCAGTCTGGTAACTGCCTAGCAACCAAATGTGGTTATCCTTGCAACCAAGTAACTAATAAAATATCTCTGCAACAGAAAATCATAAAGACTTCCAATTTAACTTTATTCACTCAGGATGGAAAGGAGGCTTGATAAGTATCACCCTGATAACTGCATAGCAACAAAACAGGGTTACGCTAGCAACCAAGTAACAAATCACATATCTCTGCACCATAAAATCGTAGACACATCCTGTATCACTTATTTCACTCAGGATGGAAAGTAGCCTTGATATGTATCACTCTGGTAGCTGCCTAGCAACCAGATGTGCTTATCCTAGCAACCAAGTAACAAATCACATATCTCTGCATCAGAAAATCATACAGACTTCCAGTTTCACTTATTTCACTCAGGATGGAAAGTAGCCTTGATATGCATAACTCTGGTAGCTGCCTAGCAAACAGATGTGTTTACCCTAGCAACCAAGTAACAAACAACATATCTTTGAACTAGAACATTGTAGAGACTTAGGGGTTGACATACTTCACACAGGATTACAAGGAGCTTTATGAGTATCACTGTGGTAACTGCCTAGCAACCAGATGTGGTTACCCTAGCAACCAAGTAACAAATCACCATAGCAACAAAGTAACAAATCACATATCTCTGCAACAGAAAATCATAGAGACTACCGGGTTGACTTTTCACTCAGGATGGAAAACAGCCTTGATAAGTATCACCCTGATAACTGCACAGCAACAAAACAGGGTTACCCTAGCATCCAAGTAACAAATCACATATCTCTGTACCATAAAATCGTAGACACATCCTGATTCACTTATTTCACTCAGGATGGAAAGTAGCCTTGATATGTATCACTCTGGTAGCTGCCTAGCAACCAGATGTGGTTACCCTAGCAACCAAATAACAAATCACATATCTCTGCACCAGAAAATCATACAGACTTCCAGGTTGACTTTATTCACTCAGGATGGAAAGGAGACATGATAAGTATCATCCTGATAAATGCATAGCAACAAAACAGGGTTTCCCTAGCAACCAAGTAACAAATCACATATCTCTGCACCATAAAATCGTAGACACATCCTGATTCACTTATTTCACTCAGGATGGAAAGTAGCCTTAATATGTATCACTCTGGTAGCTGCCTAGCAACCAGATGTGGTTACCCTAGCAACCAAGTAACAAATCACATATCTCTGCACCAGAAAATCATACAGACTTCCTGTTTCACTTATTTCACTCAGGATGGAAAGTAGCCTTGATATGTATCAGTCTGGTAACTGCCTAGCAACCAGATGTGGTTATCCTTGCAACCAAGTAACTAATAACATATCTCTGCAACAGAAAATCATAAAGACTTCCAATTTAACTTTATTCACTCAGGATGGAAAGGAGGCTTGATAAGTATCACCCTGATAACTGCATAGCAACAAAACAGGGTTACGCTAGCAACCAAGTAACAAATCACATATCTCTGCACCATAAAATCGTAGACACATCCTGTTTCACTTATTTCACTCAGGATGGAAAGTAGCCTTGATATGTATAAATCTGGTAAGTGCCTAGCAACGAGATGTGGTTACCCTAGCAAACAAGTAACAAATCACATATCTTTGCACCAGAAAATCATAAAGACTTCCAGGATGACTTTATTCACTCAGGATGGAAAGGAGGCTTGATAAGTATCAGCCTGATAAATGCATAGCAACAAAACAGGGTTTCCCTAGCAACCCAGTAACAAATCACATATCTCTGCACCATAAAATCGTAGACACATCCTGTTTCACTTATTTCACTCAGGATGGAAAGTAGCCTTGATATGTATAATTCTGGTAGCTGCCTAGCAACCAGATGTGTTTACCTAGCAACCAAGTAACAAACAACATATCTTTGAACTAGAACATTGTAGAGACTTAGGGGTTGACATACTTCACACAGGATTACAAGGAGCTTTATGAGTATCACTTTGGTAACTGCCTAGCAACCAGATGTGGTTACCCTAGCAACCAAGTAACAAATCACCATAGCAACAAAGTAACAAATCACATATCTCTGCAACAGAAAATCATAGAGTCTACCGGGTTGACTTTCACTCAGGATGGAAAACAGGCTTGATAAGCATCACCCTGGTAAATACATAGCAACCAGACAGGGTTAACATAGCAACCAATTAACAAATCACACATATCTGCACCAGAAAATCGTATAAACTTTCTGTTTCATTTATTAAACTCAGGATGGAAAGTAGCCTTGATATGTATCACTCGGGTAACTGCCTAGCAACTAGATGTGGTTAAACTAGCTACCAAGTAACAAATAATATATCTCTGCACCAGAAAATTGTAGAGACTTCCTGTTTCACTTATTTCACTCAGGATGGAAAGTAGCCTTGATATGTATAACTCTGGTAAGTGCCTAGCAACGAGATGTGGTTACACTAGCAAACAAGTAACAAATCACATATCTTTGCACCAGAAAATCATAAAGACTTCCAGGATGACTTTATTCACTCAGGATGGAAAGGAGCCTTGATAAGTATCAGCCTGATAAATGCATAGCAACAAAACAGGGTTTCCCTAGCAACCAAGTAACAAATCACATATCTCTGCACCATAAAATCGTAGACACATCCTGTTTCACTTATTTCACTCAGGATGGAAATTAGCCTTGATATGTATAACTCTGGTAGCTGCCTAGCAAACAGATGTGGTCACCCTAGCAACCAAGTAACAAATCACATATCTCTGCACCAGAAAATAATACAGACTTCCAGGGTGACTTTATTCATTCAGGATGGAAAGGAGGCTTGATAAGTATCACCCTGATAACTGCAGAGCAACAAAACAGGGTTACCCTAGCAACCAAGTAACAAATCACATATCTCTGCACCAAATAATTGTAGACACATCCTGTTTCACTTATTTCACTCAGGATGGAAAGTAGCCTTGATATGTATAAATCTGGTAGCTGCCTAGCAACCAGATGTGGATACCCTTACAACCAAGTAACAAATAACATATCTTTGAACTAGAATATTGTAGATTTTTAGTTGTTGACATACTTCACACAGGATTACAAGGAGCCTTATGAGTATCACTTTGGTAACTGCCTAGCAACCAGATGTGGTTACCCTAGCAACCTAGTAACAATTCACCCTAGCAACAAAGTAACAAATCACATATCTCTGCAACAGAAAATCATAGAGACTACCGGGTTGACTTTCACTCAGGATGGAAAACAGGCTTGATAAGCATCACCCTGGTAACTGCATAGCAACCAGACAGGGTTAACATAGCAACCAATTAACAAATCACATATCTCTGCACCAGAAAATCATACACACTTCCTGTTTCACATATTTCACTCAGGATGGAAAGTAGCCTTGATATGTATCACTCTGGTAACTGCTTAGCAACCAGATGTGGTTACACATATCTGCACCAGAAAATCGTATAGACTTTCTGTTTCATTTATTTCACTCAGGATGGAAAGTAGCCTTGATATGTATCACTCGGGTAACTGCCTAGCAACTAGATGTGGTTACACTAGCTACCAAGTAACAAATCATATATCTCTGCACCAGAAAATTGTAGAGACTTCCTGTTTCACTTATTTCACTCAGGATGGAAAGTAGCCTTGATATGTATAACTCTGGTAAGTGCCTAGCAACGAGATGTGGTTACCGTAGCAAACAAGTAACAAATCACATATCTTTGCACCAGAAAATCATAAAGACTTCCAGGATGACTTTATTCACTCAGGATGGAAAGGAGGCTTGATAAGTATCAGCCTGATAAATGCATAGCAACAAAACAGGGTTTCCCTAGCAACCAAGTAACAAATCACATATCTCTGCACCATAAAATCGTAGACACATCCTGTTTCACTTATTTCACTCAGGATGTAAATTAGCCTTGATATGTATCACTCTGGTAGCTGCCTAGCAACCAGATGTGGTTACCCTAGCAACCAAGTAACAAATCACATATCTCTGCACCAGAAAATCATACAGACTTCCTGTTTCACTTATTTCACTCAGGATGGAAAGTAGCCTTGATATGTATCAGTCTGGTAACTGCCTAGCAACCAGATGTGGTTATCCTTGCAACCAAGTAACTAATATCATATCTCTGCAACAGAAAATCATAAAGACTTCCAATTTAACTTTATTCACTCAGGATGGAAAGGAGGCTTGATAAGTATCACTCTGATAACTGCTTAGCAACAAAACAGGTTTACGCTAGCAACCAAGTAACAAATCACATATCTCTGCACCATAAAATCGTAGACACATCCTGTTTCACTTATTTCACTCAGGATGGAAAATAGCCTTGATATGTATCACTCTGGTAGCTGCCTAGCAACCAGATGTGCTTACCCTAGCAACCATTTAACAAATCACATATCTCTGCATCAGAAAATCATACAGACTTCCAGTTTCACTTATTTCACTCAGGATGGAAAGTAGCCTTGATATGTATAACTCTGGTAGCTGCCTAGCAACCAGATGTGTTTACCCTAGCAACCAAGTAACAAACAACATATCTTTGAACTAGAACATTGTAGAGACTTAGGGGTTGACATACTTCACAAAGGATTACAAGGAGCTTTATGAGTATCACTTTGGTAACTGCCTAGCAACCAGATGTGGTTACCCTAGCAACCAAGTAACAAATCACCATAGCAACAAAGTAACAAATCACATATCTCTGCAACAGAAAATCATAGAGACTACCGGATTGACTTTTCACTCAGGATGGAAAACTGCCTTGATAAGTATCACCCTGATAACTGCATAGCAACAAAACAGGGTTACCCTAGCATCCAAGTAACAAATCACATATCTCTGCACCATAAAATCGTAGACACATCCTGATTCACTTATTTCACTCAGGATGGAAAGTAGCCTTGATATGTATCACTCTGGTAGCTGCCTAGCAACCAGATGTGGTTACCCTAGCAACCAAGTAACAAATCACATATCTCTGCAACAGAAAATCATAGAGACTACCGGATTGACTTTTCACACAGGATGGATAACTGCCTTGATAAGTATCACCCTGATAACTGCATAGCAACAAAACAGGGTTACCCTAGCATCCAAGTAACAAATCACATATCTCTGCACCATAAAATCGTAGACACATCCTGATTCACTTATTTCACTCAGGATGGAAAGTAGCCTTGATATGTATCACTCTGGTAGCTGCCTAGCAACCAGATGTGGTTACCCTAGCAACCAAGTAACAAATCACATATCTCTGCACCAGAAAATCATACAGACTTCCTGTTTCACTTATTTCACTCAGGATGGAAAGTAGCCTTGATATGTATCAGTCTGGTAACTGCCTAGCAACCAGATGTGGTTATCCTTGCAACCAAGTAACTAATAACATATCTCTGCAACAGAAAATCATAAAGACGTCCAATTTAACTTTATTCACTCAGGATTGAAAGGAGGCTTGATAAGTATCACCCTGATAACTGCATAGCAACAAAACAGGGTTACGCTAGCAACCAAGTAACAAATCACATATCTCTGCACCATAAAATCGTAGACACATCCTGTTTCACTTATTTCACTCAGGATGGAAATTAGCCTTGATATGTATCACTCTGGTAGCTGCCTTGCAACCAAATGTGCTTACCCTTGCAACCAAGTAACAAATCACATATCTCTGCATCAGAAAATCATACAGACTTCCAGGTTGACTTTATTCACTCAGGATGGAAAGGAGGCTTGATAAGTATCACCCTGATTACTGCATAGCAACAAAACAGTGTTACCCTAGCAACCAAGTAACAAATCACATATCTCTGCACCATAAAATCGTAGACACATCCTGTTTCACTTATTTCACTCAGGATGGAAAGTAGCCTTGATATGTATAACTCTGGTAGCTGCCTAGCAACCAGATGTGTTTACCCTAGCAACCAAGTAACAAACAACATATCTTTGAACTAGAACATTGTAGAGACTTAGGGGTTGACATACTTCACACAGGATTACAAGGAGCCTTATGAGTATCACTTTGGTAACTGCATAGCAACCAGATGTGGTTACCCTAGCAACCAAGTAACAAATCACCATAGCAAAAAAGTAACAAATCACATATCTCTGCAACAGAATATCATAGAGACTACAGGGTTGACTTTCACTCAGGATGGAAAACAGGCTTGATAAGCATCACCCTGGTAACTGCATAGCAACCAGACAGGGTTAACATAGCAACCAATTAACAAATCATATATCTCTGCACCAGAAAATCATACACACTTCCTGTTTCACTTATTTCACTCAGGATGGAAAGTAGCCTTGATATGTATCACTCTGGTAACTGCTTAGCAACCATATGTGGTTACACATGTCTGCACCAGAAAATCGTATAGACTTTCTGTTTCATTTATTTCACTCAGGATGGAAAGTAGCCTTGATATGTATAACTCTGGTAGCTGCCTAGCAACCAGATGTGTTTACCCTAGCAACCAAGTAACAAACAACATATCTTTGAACTAGAACATTGTAGAGACTTAGGGGTTGACATACTTCACACAGGATTACAAGGAGCCTTATGAGTATCACTTTGGTAACTGCCTAGCAACCAGATATGGTTACCCTAGCAAACAAGTAACAAATCACATATCTTTGCACCAGAAAATCATAAAGACTTCCAGGATGACTTTATTCACTCAGGATGGAAAGGAGGCTTGATAAGTATCAGCCTGATAAATGCATAGCAACAAAACAGGGTTACCCTAGCATCCAAGTAACAAATCACATATCTCTGCACCATAAAATCGTAGACACATCCTGATTCACTTATTTCACTCAGGATGGAAAGTAGCCTTGATATGTATCACTCTGGTAGCTGCCTAGCAACCAGATGTGGTTACCCTTGCAACCAAGTAACAAATCACATATCTCTGCACCAGAAAATTATACAGACTTCCTGTTTCACTTATTTCACTCAGGATGGAAAGTAGCCTTGATATGTATCAGTCTGGTAACTGCCTAGCAACCAGATGTGGTTATCCTTGCAACCAAGTAACTAATAACATATCTCTGCAACAGAAAATCATAAAGACTTCCAATTTAACTTTATTCACTCAGGATGGAAAGGAGGCTTGATAAGTATCACCCTGATAACTGCATAGCAACAAAACAGGGTTACGCTAGCAACCAAGTAACAAATCACATATCTCTGCACCATAAAATCGTAGACACATCCTGTTTCACTTATTTCACTCAGGATGGAAAGTAGCCTTGATATGTATCACTCTGGTAGCTGCCTAGCAACCAGATGTGCTTACCCTAGCAACCAAGTAACAAATCACATATCTCTGCATCAGAAAATCATACAGACTTCCAGGTTGACTTTATTCACTCAGGATGGAAAGGAGGCTTGATAAGTATCACCCTGATAACTGCATAGCAACAAAACAGTGTTACCCTAGCAACCAAGTAACAAATCACATATCTCTGCACCATAAAATCGTAGACACATCCTGTTTCACTTATTTCACTCAGGATGGAAAGTAGCCTTGATATGTATAACTCTGGTAGCTGCCTAGCAACCAGATGTGTTTACCTAGCAACCAAGTAACAAACAACATATCTTTGAACTAGAACATTGTAGAGACTTAGGGGTTGACATACTTCACACAGGATTACAAGGAGCCTTATGAGTATCACTTTGGTAACTGCATAGCAACCAGATGTGGTTACCCTAGCAACCAAGTAACAAATCACCATTGCAAAAAAGTAACAAATCACATATCTCTGCAACAGAAAATCATAGAGACTACTGGGTTGACTTTCACTCAGGATGGAAAACAGGCTTGATAAGCATCACCCTGGTAACTACAGAGCAACCAGACAGGGTTAACATAGCAACCAATTGACAAATCATATATCTCTGCACCAGAAAATCATACACACTTCCTGTTTCACTTATTTCACTAGGGATGGAAAGTAGCCTTGATATGTATCACTCTGGTAACTGCTTAGCAACCAGATGTGGTTACACATGTCTGCACCAGAAAATCGTATAGACTTTCTGTTTCATTTATTTCACTCAGGATGTAAAGTAGCCTTGATATGTATCACTCGGGTAACTGCCTAGCAACTAGATGTGGTTACACTAGCTACCAAGTAACAAATCATATATCTCTGCACCAGAAAATTGTAGAGACTTCCTGTTTCACTTATTTCACTCAGGATGGAAAGTAGCCTTGATATGTATAACTCTGGTAAGTGCCTAGCAACGAGATGTGGTTACCCTAGCAAACAAGTAACAAATCACATATCTTTGCACCAGAAAATCATAAAGACTTCCAGGATGACTTTATTCACTCAGGATGGAAAGGAGGCTTGATAAGTATCAGCCTGATAAATGCATAGCAACAAAACAGGGTTTCCCTAGCAACCAAGTAACAAATCACATATCTCTGCACCATAAAATCGTAGACACATCCTGTTTCACTTATTTCACTCAGGATGGAAATTAGCCTTGATATGTATCACTCTGGTAGCTGCCTAGCAACCAGATGTGGTAACCCTAGCAACCAAGTAACAAATCACATATCTCTGCATCAGAAAATCATACAGACTTCCAGGTTGACTTTATTCACTCAGGATGGAAAGGAGGCTTGATAAGTATCACCCTGATAACTGCATAGCAACAAAACAGTGTTACCCTAGCAACCAAGTAACAAATCACTTATCTCTGCACCATAAATCGTAGACACATCCTGTTTCACTTATTTCAGTCAGGATGGAAAGTAGCCTTGATATGTATAACTCTGGTAGCTGCCTAGCAACCAGATGTGTTTACCCTAGCAACCAAGTAACAAACAACATATCTTTGAACTAGAACATTGTAGAGACTTAGGGGTTGACATACTTCACACAGGATTACAAGGAGCCTTATGAGTATCACTTTGGTAACTTTATAGCAACCAGACGTGGTTACCCTAGCAACCAAGTAACAAATCACCATAGCAAAAAAGTAAAAAATCACATATCTCTGCAACAGAAAATCATAGAGACTACCGGGTTGACTTTCACTCAGGATGGAAAACAGGCTTGATAAGCATCACCCTGGTAACTGCATAGCAACCAGACAGGGTTAACAATGCAACCAATTAACAAATCATATATCTCTGCACCAGAAAATCATACACACTTCCTGTTTCACTTATTTCACTCAGGATGGAAAGTAGCCTTGATATGTATCACTCTGGTAACTGCTTAGCAACCAGATGTGGTTACACATGTCTGCACCAGAAAATCGTATAGACTTTCTGTTTCATTTATTTCACTCAGGATAGAAAGTAGCCTTGATATGTATCACTCGGGTAACTGCCTAGCAATTAGATGTGGTTACACTAGCTACCAAGTAACAAATCATATATCTCTGCACCAGAAAATTGTAGAGATTTCCTGTTTCACTTATTTCACTCAGGATGGAAAGTAGCCTTGATATGTATAACTCTGGTAAGTGCCTAGCAACGAGATGTGGTTACCCTAGCAAACAAGTAACAAATCACATATCTTTGCACCAGAAAATCATAAAGACTTCCAGGATGACTTTATTCACTCAGGATGGAAAGGAGGCTTGATAAGTATCAGCCTGATAAATGCAAAGCAACAAAACAGGGTTTCCCTAGCAACCAAGTAACAAATCACATATCTCTGCACCATAAAATCGTAGACACATCCTGTTTCACTTATTTCACTCAGGATGGAAATTAGCCTTGATATGTATCACTCTGGTAGCTGCCTAGCAATCAGATGTGGTAACCCTAGCAACCAAGTAACAAATCACATATCTCTGCACCATAAAATCGTAGACACATCCTGTTTCACTTATTTCACTCAGGATGGAAAGTAGCCTTGATATGAATAAATCTGGTAGCTGCCTAGCAACCAGATGTGGTTACCCTTGCAACCAAGTAACAAATAACATATCTTTGAACTAGAACATTGTAGATTTTTAGTTGTTGACATACTTCACACAGGATTACAAGGAGCCTTATGAGTATCACTTTGGTAACTGCCTAGCAACCAGATGTGGTTACCCTAGCAACCTAGTAACAATTCACCCTAGCAACAAAGTAACAAATCACATATCTCTGCAACAGAATATCATAGAGACTACCGGGTTGACTTTTCACTCAGGATGGAAAACAGGCTTGATAAGCATCACCCTGATAACTGCATAGCAACAAAACAGGGTTACCCTAGCATCCAAGTAACAAATCACATATCTCTGCACCATAAAATCGTAGACACATCCTGATTCACTTATTTCACTCAGGATGGAAAGTAGCCTTGATATGTATCACTCTGGTAGCTGCCTAGCAACCAGATGTGGTTACCCTAGCAACCAAGTAACAAATCACATATCTCTGCACCAGAAAATCATACAGACTTCCTGTTTCACTTATTTCACTCAGGATGGAAAGTAGCCTTGATATGTATCAGTCTGGTAACTGCCTAGCAACCAGATGTGGTTATCCTTGCAACCATGTAACTAATAACATATCTCTGCAACAGAAAATCATAAAGACTTCCAATTTAACTTTATTCACTCAGGATGGAAAGGAGGCTTGATAAGTATCACCCTGATAACTGCATAGTGTTGTGGTTCTTGCCTGATTTGTGAAAAACTCACTCTTAAAGACTTGGAGTTTTTGATTTCAGAAGAATAGACTTTATTATCAGACCATAAAGCCGAGTTGCCCCTGCAGAAACAACTGAAGTGTCTTGAATTTTGCACACGCTTACATAGGTCTCACAAGGTGTGGCTAAAACAATGCATATCCTGTTTTGAGCTGAAAAACATCTTTGGAGCCCTAACAAATCTTCTTTATCTTTAAACCAGAAGTCTTCAGTTACATCCTGTGAGCCATTTTCACACTATGTAAAAACACTTTACTAAGAGGGGCCCATCATATATCTTCTTTAGCTTCAACAAAAGTAAATAGGAAACATCTGCATGTCATTTATGTGTGAGTGTCCATGTACCTCTGACATTCCATTCCCAGACTTTTATGCTGAACCACTCACATACACAAAAAACACATATGACCAACAGAAATAATTGTAGAATAAAATGGCATCGATTATACTTGATTAATGTATACTCAACTTGATAAAAATACACCACATATCCCCTCTCTGTGACTTTCAGAAGTCACATTTCCATTTTTACTCAGAGTGCAGTTTCACAATTCAGTCGCCTCAGTTATGCTAACTAGTGACTAAATTAAGTCACACAGCTTCACTACCAATGACCAGATTATGCCACCGCACTCCGTTGGAGATCACAGAACCAAACATCTCTACTCAACTTTGCTTAAGAATAGAGTAAAAGATTCTGTCCCTATATTCATTCAAAAAATTAAACATACAAAATTGTTTTAAGCATGAGCATGCAATTGGTTCAGCCTTGTGTTTGGTTGTCACAGTTATGTAGAGTGTATCATACAAAATATTCATCATCATTTTAAGAGTTCTTGCTTTAATGTAGATGTCTTCAACCCAGATACTTTGCGCATCGAAGAGGGTCACCCTTTGGGGAGAGGTTAGGCTAGCACTTACACCCAGGGCATGGTTCTTCATATCTTCTTATATATATTCATTAGAGAGATCAATTTTCTCCCATCTTGGTCTTTCTGTCCATCCAGGTTAGTTGTCATTGCTTTGGACCATATACATCGATCAAGGTAATCTACTTACTGTTGCTCAAATCAAGAATGACTTTACCAATGGTAACACACAACAGAATATTATTCCTTCCACAATGTTGTTATTCCAAACATTATATTAATTTTAGCTTATTGTGCACCCCATTTCTTTAAGTAATCTATTTAAATCGCTATAAACAAGTCAAACCATGTTAATTTTAGTTACCACCATGTTTTCTTTTTTCCATTCTTCATTATTATTAAAATGCACATGAGTTCAATAAAAGCATAATCAAAAATAATTTTTCAATCTTAATTCTTCATCATACAAACAATCTCAGGTTTGTTCAATGCTTCTTTAATAATTTAGGCACCTCTTTGTATGCAACGGTTCTCAAAGCTTTACCCCCAAAATCAATCTATAACTTATCTTCTACACAGGGTGTGATCCCCTGATAACACAGTGATAGGATGCTTAGTATTTATCGCTGTGATGAAACATATTAATAAAGCGGTTATTAAGACACATTTGGGTTGAGTGGAACTCACAACTTCGGGCAGGTTACTTGTAAACCTCCCTTTTGATGCTTCTGTCCTAAAAGCATCCATCCACTTCCTTAAACCCATATTACCCTCCCATCTTGGGCAGGTTTCCAGGACGGTGGCGCCCTGTCTTAGGCCGCTCTCATTTTGCCATTGGAGAGTCTTTCCCGTCATTGGGTCACCACCTCCTGCCACTGGTCTGATACCGCTCAGTCCTATCAGCCAATTCTTAATAATTTGGTATCTGTAAACAGATATTTTCTTTTGCTTCAGGAAGTATCACTTGAGAACCGTCACAGCCAATGGAACCATCTAAATCTGCTTAAATATGGAGACAGTTCAAAACATGGTTAAATTCACAAAGCATTATTCAAAATTAAACAGTCTATTAAAACTTAACAAATTAAACAAAATGCTAAAATTTAACTCATTTCCAGAACATTCATTTTCATTCAAATTGTATTTCTGCTCCTTTAGCAAATGTCACAAAAAACCTTGTATAATCGTGGGAACTAATATCAGAATAAAACAAATACAGGGTAGCCTCTGTCGAGCTTCTAGGAAGCTTAATTTAAAACATCACCTTAATCAATAATGGTTTCTAGATAGTTTTGAACCTACATTTATTCTCTCAGATGAATGTTCAACTCAATCTCTTATCTTTAATATAAGCACCTAACATCAAATTGTCCTCTGAATTGGGATATATTCATTAATTGCCCTTAAAACCTTTAATCATGAGGAAAGCGGTTTGAACCTCTCCTTCATGTCACTGTATCTAACATTAGTGTTACGTCACATCATTTACCATATAAAAGAAAATTAAAAGAAAATTCAACAATTTAAAGATGTGCCTTTAGCATATACTTCAACATCTGCTCTTGAGTTTCTTGTTTCAAGCAGACACTTATCACACAGAGAGTGAGAAAGGGGAGGAGTTCTGAGGGGGACATTCCATCTCATTACAGCTGTTCCTTCTTTCTCATTTTAGAATCTCACAATAATATATTTAAGTTACCCTTCAACATTGAAAAAAGTGATCATTATAAGAATTCATTTTATTATCTGCTTTCAAACTTTTCCATTTTATACCATCTTCAAATAAAACCTCTTCCAGAACTTTCCATCTTCTTTTCTTGTTAGAAATTTGATTACAGTTCCTGACCCCTGACCTGCTGAGGGCACTGCTTCCAGACATGTGCTAAATCTATCTTTCTCATGTCCATATAATACATAAACACATGCTTGAATGGTCCTTCTGGCACTGGCATATGAGCTATGAGTGGTTTTATTCAACCATCTGTGCTTCATGAAAACGCCATATACATTGTGTCTTTTTCTCTTTCTCTTTTTTTTCTTCACATAGTATGTTCATAAGTTCATCAACACAAGCTTTTCCTCTCTTTTTCAACATTCTCTTTACATTCAATACAACTAACTTTAGCCTTCTGTTCAAGCAGATCTTTACATTTACAACACCCATCTTATCCCTTCTTTTTTCTTTCTGTTGAATAACTCTCTAATGATTCCTTTATCTGTTTTCTGACTCTCTCATGAGAAGCAAGTTCCATTCTATCTAATGAAACAACAAAAATCTCCTTTTTAAACTAACAGAAAAGTAAGTAAATGTTTAAACAAAATAAAGTATAAAAAAGGCACAATTAAAATTCATCAAATCTCTTGTGTTTTAAAATAATTGTTCAGTAAAATACATTAAATCCTTCTAATTTCTCATAACTCATCTTTTAAATCCTAATGTTTAGCATCATTTAACAATAAGATTTTTGTTTATTATTATTCTCTTATATTCCTCAGCATTTCCTTATAAATGATTCAGTTAAATCATAGAGACAAACACCACTGTGCAGAAACTGTATGCCTCTAAAGTGATACTTTCATAGATTCATCTCAAAATGGAAATATTTACATTGGAAAAAGATACTCTATCAACTCTTTGTAACACCCACTACCCTTTTTCTTTAAAGTGAGGGTACGCTCTGGAAATTTAGGTGAGTACCAATCCAATAGGTAACTCTTACTTTGCCATACATTTGTAATATTTTACTCTTTAAATCAATAACTCAGTGGTTAGATGCTGGATTTAAATTTAGACCCTCGGAACAATTTAGACATGGGTATCGAACCCATGGATGGCAGTTGGAGAATCAAACATCCAATTAGACATATATGACCAAAGTCAACTTATCCAGAGAAATTTAATCCACATTTGTAATGTCAATTCAGTAATGATTACCAGCAGTCATGATAGTGTGAGGGCCAATCAGATAATAGCCCACATCTTTCAGTCTTTTTCCCTCTGACTTCCTCCTGCAGGATTAGCCGCTTCAATAAATCATTTGGCCAGGTCATCTACAATGGTGAGAGACTAGTTGCAGAATGAGTTAGTGAACAACATACACATAATGATGACATCTTGAAATTCTTAATGATATTCAATTTAATCTCAGTGTTTCTGCATGGGTTTCGCCTGCTACCAATGACCAATTTTTAATAGCGTTCTCAATTATTTTTATATTAAATATATCACATATTGGGACTTTATTTAAATTTTATCTGGCATGATTGGTCATAGAACAAACCCAAGAAAAAACTTCTCAAAACTTAGCAAATTTGTAAAAGTAGAGAACATGAAATTATCTAACTCATTCTTTAAATGTATTTCCTCTAAATTTAGTTTTAGTGGCAGCTCTCAGTGTACCCATGATCAACCAATGCCTACACTGTCTATATAAAACAAGAAATAAAAGAAAAATATCTCATCTTAAAAGAATCTACTACCTATCTTTTCTAAATTCGGGGCGCCCCTTTGTTTGAGTGGAGAAATCAAGAGAGACGAGATTATTTAGAACAGGGCATACCCCCTCCTGCTCACTCTCCTTACAGAGCCTCACAGATCTCACTCAATCTCTCCATTCAGACATTCCCTAGCAAAAATAATAAACACTACCTGTCTTATTTTTGTTGGTTGATCAAGTTTACACTGACAAAGTTGCACTCTCATGTAAATTGTTCTCTAGACTTATTTAAACAAATCAAAAACAAAACATATAATCATGGGTTTTTACATTTAGATATCAAGACATTATAGTGTTTAATTTAATATTGACAAACATTTTTTTCTCATAAAATTGAATAGACAGCATTTAAAACAGATACATGAATGTGAAGTTTTCTCATTTAAGATTTACTTTTCATACTCCAGTTACAAAATCCTTCTTTTTAATTTCTCTTTCCATTATCTTGAGATGTTAGCATTTCCATTGTGGCTTTCTGGTATAGGTTTACTGCTTACCAGCATACGTGAATGCAAATAAGTGTCTACTTTCCTCTGCCACCGGAATACTGAAAAAGGCAGAGCATAAATCAATCATAGTAAAGTATTTGGCATCAAGAGGGACATTTGTCAGCAGCGTGTGCGGATTTGGAACATCAGCCGGACAATTTTCTACTATATCATTGATTGCTCGTAAGTCATGAACAAGGCGCCATTTAGATTTGTTTGCTTTGATCACAAGCAAAATTGGAGTATTACAGTAACTGTTTGTTTCTATTAATACTCCTGCTTTTACTAAACCATCTATAGTGTCTTTTATGCCTGTTTTACGCTCCAATTCTTTAAATAGTTCAGCATCAATAGTGTCTACCAATTTGTGTGTTGTTGTCATCTGTGTTTGTATATTTTTTTTATTGATGACTACTTCCTGAGGGGTACCCATCAATGGAGTCCCACACAAAATTTTAATGTAATTTTTGTCAACAGAATGAAAAATCAATGGATATACTGTTGTTTCCCATTGGCACTGTTTAGTTTTTTTCATCTTTGGCCCCCAATATTTTGCAATACAATTCTTCCCTATATATAAGAATACATATGGATCAGAATCTACTACATTACAAGTTCATTCTCAGTTATACTCAAAGCTGCTCCCTGTTTACCTCGTATGATGTATACATTTTTCAGTTTCTTTAATTCTTTTATGTATTTGTGCTTCTATTACTTGCGCTTCTGCTTCAATCTCCTCTTCTTCTGTTCTCACTTGCCCTAAAAGTTCTTTTTCACATACAGAATCTTCATCATATTTCAATTAAATTTTTCCTAAAGCTGCCCGTGCTTGTTCATAACAATCTAATTTTTTCTCACTTTTTCTGAACTTTTTTTATTTATTTATTTTTTATTTTCTTACTTTCTTTTTCTAAATCCACAATCCACATTCTCCTAAACCTTCTATAGTTCCCTTGAGTATTGGGAACTGACCTTCTGAGGGCACATATGGAGGTGGTTTGACAAGGGCCTTGTCTCCTTCCCTACTCATCTCCCTTCTGCATCCTTCAGTATTTTTATAGCCTGTCTTAGATTTTTCAGATAATTTTCTCCTTCTGTTTTGAACAATGCTAACAATTCTCTCTCCCTTTCTCTTTTTTCTTCTCTCTTTTTATTTTTATTCTTATCTTTAGTTTTGTAATCTTTTATCAATGTTTCCATTTCCTCACACAAAGATACATCAAATCTTCCTTTGGCTATTTTGTCATCAACTTTTTGGTTCTTTTTTGCCATTTGTTTGAGAGTTTATCTATAAGTTCCTTAAACACTGGATATTTTAATCCTAATATGTCCACAGAAGTGGCTGCCATAATTACACCTTATGTATTATAACAACACTTATCTTTACTACAACCTTTGTTTAAAATCCAATTACTCAGTTGAATTTAGTTTAATGCAAAACACTGGAGTTAAAGTTTTTTCTCAGATAATTTGATTTCCCAAATGAAATTCAAGTACTTTAAAGTTTTATATTATTTTAATATTCTTACTTGTCACTATGAAATGTAATCATAAGCACAGTTATATCACTTAACTGTATAACTTCTCTTGTATGAAGTTAAATACTTGTCTTTGCTTCAGTCTAGTTAGGAGTTATGACCAGTCAACAGCTGCTTTTTCTCAGTTTATCTAATCTTACACCAGGCTTCCTGTGTTGCCTGAATTGAACAGTCCTTGACTAAATTTTTTCTGCCAGCCAAAAGTTAATTTTTCCCTTCCATGCACATCTTTACAGCTGTGTTGTCTTATAGTTTTTATTATTCTCCCTATTGTTAATTTATACTGTATTACTCTTTTGCCTCATATATTGATGGAAGATTGAAAATAGGTCTAAATAGATATTCTTTTATATAAATTGCATATATACTCTTTGTTGGTTATGCATTAAAGACTGAGTTTTTTCCTTGGATCACAGAGGCAACCCATAAAGCCAGGATTTCTGTTGACCAAGGAAATTCCTTACCAAAGTTTCACGAGACAGGCTTTCATTCCCAACATCCATTCAACATATAAAAGACAAATCTTCTTTATTAGACAACTTTATTCCATTCATCCTGTCCCTTTTTAATTTTAGGGCTTATATTTCACACTTGTCCCTTATTTATAAGGCTCATAACATACACTCTGTGTTCCTTTTATTATTAAGGACTCATCATACATTCCAATCCCTGTACTGGGCTTATATTTGTACTCAGTCATACACTTCCATACACACCCTTTCAAACACAGACACAAGTACTCTCACAACCACAGCAATTTCACACTTATTACACACACAAGGCCTTTACAAACACAGAGCTCACAATAACACAACATAGTTCTAGAACACAACTATTCTACCACTCCTCTTGAGTGACCCGTTCCTACAGGATTTACACACACACACACTCCTCTTGAGTGACCTGTTCCTACAGGATTTATACACACACACACACTACTCTTGAGTGACCCGTTCCTACAGGATTTATACACACACACTCCTCTTGAGTGACCCGTTCCTACAGGATTTATACACACACACACTCTCCTCTTGAGTGACCTGTTCCTACAGGATTTACACACATACAAAAAATTTTTGCCTTCCTGGTCAAAAATTTCTGTACTATTAATTTTTTGTCATCCTCTAGGCCCACTTGAGAGTAGAAAATTATTAATTTTTTGTCATCCTCTAGGCCCACTTGACAGTAGAAAATTATTAATTTTTTGTCATCCTCTAGGCCCACTTGACAGTATAAAACTATTTTTTGTCATCCATCAAGGCCCTCTTGACAGTAGAAAACTATTTATTTTTTGTCATCCATCTAGGCCCACTTGACAGCAAAAATTTTTTTATCTATTTCATGCAATTATTTCTTCTGGAATCAAAACCCTCTATTTATTTTATTTTCCTTATCTGAATTTGGAAGAGCTTTTAGAGTGTTCTTACCACCACAGGTAAACTGGCAAGCAACACAAACTTTTATATAAGCAAAAATGCTTACCTTTTCGGTGGCCACCGTTTATTGTGTTGCTTGTCAAGAAAGCCTGTCGTGGTCACTCTTCTGCCCTGTTCCGTCCCTTCGTGGTCGCCATTTGTTGTGGTTCTTGCCTGATTTGTGAAAAACTCACTCTTAAAGACTTGGAGTTTTTGATTTCAGAAGAATAGACTTTATTATCAGACCATAAAGCCGAGTTGCCCCTGCAGAAACAACTGAAGTGTCTTGAATTTTGCACACGCTTACATAGGTCTCACAAGGTGTGGCTAAAACAATGCATATCCTGTTTTGAGCTGAAAAACATCTTTGGAGCCCTAACAAATCTTCTTTATCTTTAAACCAGAAGTCTTCAGTTACATCCTGTGAGCCATTTTCACACTATGTAAAAACACTTTACTAAGAGGGGCCCATCATATATCTTCTTTAGCTTCAACAAAAGTAAATAGGAAACATCTGCATGTCATTTATGTGTGAGTGTCCATGTACCTCTGACATTCCATTCCCAGACTTTTATGCTGAACCACTCACATACACAAAAAACACATATGACCAACAGAAATAATTGTAGAATAAAATGGCATCGATTATACTTGATTAATGTATACTCAACTTGATAAAAATACACCACAATAGCAACAAAACAGGGTTACGCTAGCAACCAAGTAACAAATCACATATCTCTGCACCATAAAATCGTAGACACATCCTGTTTCACTTATTTCACTCAGGATGGAAAGTAGCCTTGATATGTATCACTCTGGTAGCTGCCTAGCAACCAGATGTGCTTACCCTAGCAACAAAGTAACAAATCACATATCTCTGCATCAGAAAATCATACAGACTTCCAGGTTGACTTTATTCACTCAGGATGGAAAGGAGGCTTGATAAGTATCACCCTGATAACTGCATAGCAACAAAACAGTGTTACCCTAGCAACCAAGTAACAAATCACATATCTCTGCACCATAAAATCGTAGACACATCCTGATTCACTTATTTCACTCAGGATGAAAAGTAGCCTTGATATGTATCACTCTGGTAGCTGCCTAGCAACCAGATGTGGTTACCCTAGCAACCAAGTAACAAATCACATATCTCTGCACCAGAAAATCATACAGACTTCCTGTTTCACTTATTTCACTCAGGATGGAAAGTAGCCTTGATATGTATCAGTCTGGTAACTGCCTAGCAACCAGATGTGGTTATCCTTGCAACCAAGTAACTAATAACATATCTCTGCAACAGAAAATCATAAAGACTTCCAATTTAACATTATTCACTCAGGATGGAAAGGAGGCTTGATAAGTATCACCCTGATAACTGCATAGCAACAAAACAGGGTTACGCTAGCAACCAAGTAACAAATCACATATCTCTGCACCATAAAATCGTAGACACATCCTGTTTCACTTATTTCACTCAGGATGGAAAGTAGCCTTGATATGTATCACTCTGGTAGCTGCCTAGCAACCAGATGTGCTTACCCTAGCAACCAAGTAACAAATCACATATCTCTGCATCAGAAAATCATACAAACTTCCAGGTTGACTTTATTCAATCAGGATGGAAAGGAGGCTTGATAAGTATCACCCTGATAACTGCATAGCAACAAAACAGTGTTACCCTAGCAACCAAGTAACAAATCACATATCTCTGCACCATAAAATCGTAGACACATCCTGTTTCACTTATTTCACACAGGATGGAAAGTAGCCTTGATATGTATAACTCTGGTAGCTGCCTAGCAACCAGATGTGTTTACCCTAGCAACCAAGTAACAAACAACATATCTTTGAACTAGAACATTGTAGAGACTAAGGGGTTGACATACTTCACACAGGATTACAAGGAGCCTTATGAGTATCACTTTGGTAACTGCATAGCAACCAGATGTGGTTACCCTAGCAACCAAGTAACAAATCACCATAGCAAAAAAGTAACAAATCACATATCTCTGCAACAGAAAATCATAGAGACTACAGGGTTGACTTTCACTCAGGTTGGAAAACAGGCTTGATAAGCATCACCCTGGTAACTGCATAGCAACCAGACAGGGTAAACATAGCAACCAATTAACAAATCATATATCTCTGCACCAGAAAATCATACACACTTCCTGTTTCACTTATTTCACTCAGGATGGAAAGTAGCCTTGATATGTATCACTCTGGTATCTGCTTAGCAACCATATGTGGTTACACATGTCTGCACCAGAAAATCGTATAGACTTTCTGTTTCATTTATTTCACTCAGGATGGAAAGTAGCCTTGATATGTATCACTCGGGTAACTGCCTAGCAACTAGATGTGGTTACACTAGCTACCAGGTAACAAATCATATATCTCTGCACCAGAAAATTGTAGAGACTTCCTGTTTCACTTATTTCACTCAGGATGGAAAGTAGCCTTGATATGTATAACTCTGGTAAGTGCCTAGCAACGAGATGTGGTTACCCTAGCAAACAAGTAACAAATCACATATCTTTGCACCAGAAAATCATAAAGACTTCCAGGATGACTTTATTCACTCAGGATGGAAAGGAGGCTTGATAAGTATCAGCCTGATAAATGCATAGCAACAAAACAGGGTTTCCCTAGCAACCAAGTAACAAATCACATATCTCTGCACCATAAAATCGTATACACATCCTGTTTCACTTATTTCACTCAGGATGGAAATTAGCCTTGATATGTATCACTCTGGTAGCTGCCTAGCAACCAGATGTGGTAACCCTAGCAACCAAGTAACAAATCACATATCTCTGCATCAGAAAATCATACAGACTTCCAGGTTGACTTTATTCACTCAGGATGGAAAGGAGGCTTGATAAGTATCACCCTGATAACTGCATAGCAACAAAACAGTGTTACCCTAGCAACCAAGTAACAAATCACTTATCTCTGCACCATAAAATCGTAGACACATCCTGTTTCACTTATTTCAGTCAGGATGGAAAGTAGCCTTGATATGTATAACTCTGGTAGCTGCCTAGCAACCAGATGTGTTTACCCTAGCAACCAAGTAACAAACAACATATCTTTGAACTAGAACATTGTAGAGACTTAGGGGTTGACATACTTCACACAGGATTACAAGGAGCCTTATGAGTATCACTTTGGTAACTTTATAGCAACCAGATGTGGTTACCCTAGCAACCAAGTAACAAATCACCATAGCAAAAAAGTAAAAAATCACATATCTCTGCAACAGAAAATCATAGAGACTACCGGGTTGACTTTCACTCAGGATGGAAAACAGGCTTGATAAGCATCACCCTGGTAACTGCATAGCAACCAGACAGGGTTAACAATGCAACCAATATACAAATCATATATCTCTGCACCAGAAAATCATACACACTTCCTGTTTCACTTATTTCACTCAGGATGGAAAGTAGCCTTGATATGTATCACTCTGGTAACTGCTTAGCAACCAGATGTGGTTACACATGTCTGCACCAGAAAATCGTATAGACTTTCTGTTTCATTTATTTCACTCAGGATAGAAAGTAGCCTTGATATGTATCACTCGGGTAACTGCCTAGCAATTAGATGTGGTTACACTAGCTACCAAGTAACAAATCATATATCTCTGCACCAGAAAATTGTAGAGATTTCCTGTTTCACTTATTTCACTCAGGATGGAAAGTAGCCTTGATATGTATAACTCTGGTAAGTGCCTAGCAACGAGATGTGGTTACCCTAGCAAACAAGTAACAAATCACATATCTTTGCACCAGAAAATCATAAAGACTTCCAGGATGACTTTATTCACTCAGGATGGAAAGGAGGCTTGATAAGTATCAGCCTGATAAATGCATAGCAACAAAACAGGGTTTCCCTAGCAACCAAGTAACAAATCACATATCTGCACCATAAAATCGTAGACACATCCTGTTTCACTTATTTCACTCAGGATGGAAATTAGCCTTGATATGTATCACTCTGGTAGCTGCCTAGCAATCAGATGTGGTAACCCTAGCAACCAAGTAACAAATCACATATCTCTGCACCATAAAATAGTAGACACATCCTGTTTCACTTATTTCACTCAGGATGGAAAGTAGCCTTGATATGAATAAATCTGGTAGCTGCCTAGCAACCAGATGTGGTTACCCTTGCAACCAAGTAACAAATAACATATCTTTGCATCAGAAAATCATACAGACTTCCAGGTTGACTTTATTCACTCAGGATGGAAAGGAGGCTTGATAAGTATCACCCTGATAACTGCATAGCAACAAAACAGTGTTACCCTAGCAACCAAGTAACAAATCACATATCTCTGCACCATAAAATCGTAGACACATCCTGATTCACTTATTTCACTCAGGATGAAAAGTAGCCTTGATATGTATCACTCTGGTAGCTGCCTAGCAACCAGATGTGGTTACCCTAGCAACCAAGTAACAAATCACATATCTCTGCACCAGAAAATCATACAGACTTCCTGTTTCACTTATTTCACTCAGGATGGAAAGTAGCCTTGATATGTATCAGTCTGGTAACTGCCTAGCAACCAGATGTGGTTATCCTTGCAACCAAGTAACTAATAACATATCTCTGCAACAGAAAATCATAAAGACTTCCAATTTAACATTATTCACTCAGGATGGAAAGGAGGCTTGATAAGTATCACCCTGATAACTGCATAGCAACAAAACAGGGTTACGCTAGCAACCAAGTAACAAATCACATATCTCTGCACCATAAAATCGTAGACACATCCTGTTTCACTTATTTCACTCAGGATGGAAAGTAGCCTTGATATGTATCACTCTGGTAGCTGCCTAGCAACCAGATGTGCTTACCCTAGCAACCAAGTAACAAATCACATATCTCTGAATCAGAAAATCATACAAACTTCCAGGTTGACTTTATTCAATCAGGATGGAAAGGAGGCTTGATAAGTATCACCCTGATAACTGCATAGCAACAAAACAGTGTTACCCTAGCAACCAAGTAACAAATCACATATCTCTGCACCATAAAATCGTAGACACATCCTGTTTCACTTATTTCACACAGGATGGAAAGTAGCCTTGATATGTATAACTCTGGTAGCTGCCTAGCAACCAGATGTGTTTACCCTAGCAACCAAGTAACAAACAACATATCTTTGAACTAGAACATTGTAGAGACTAAGGGGTTGACATACTTCACACAGGATTACAAGGAGCCTTATGAGTATCACTTTGGTAACTGCATAGCAACCAGATGTGGTTACCCTAGCAACCAAGTAACAAATCACCATAGCAAAAAAGTAACAAATCACATATCTCTGCAACAGAAAATCATAGAGACTACAGGGTTGACTTTCACTCAGGTTGGAAAACAGGCTTGATAAGCATCACCCTGGTAACTGCATAGCAACCAGACAGGGTAAACATAGCAACCAATTAACAAATCATATATCTCTGCACCAGAAAATCATACAAACTTCCTGTTTCACTTATTTCACTCAGTATGGAAAGTAGCCTTGATATGTATCACTCTGGTATCTGCTTAGCAACCATATGTGGTTACACATGTCTGCACCAGAAAATAGTATAGACTTTCTGTTTCATTTATTTCACTCAGGATGGAAAGTAGCCTTGATATGTATCACTCGGGTAACTGCCTAGCAACTAGATGTGGTTACACTAGCTACCAGGTAACAAATCATATATCTCTGCACCAGAAAATTGTAGAGACTTCCTGTTTCACTTATTTCACTCAGGATGGAAAGTAGCCTTGATATGTATAACTCTGGTAAGTGCCTAGCAACGAGATGTGGTTACCCTAGCAAACAAGTAACAAATCACATATCTTTGCACCAGAAAATCATAAAGACTTCCAGGATGACTTTATTCACTCAGGATGGAAAGGAGGCTTGATAAGTATCAGCCTGATAAATGCATAGCAACAAAACAGGGTTTCCCTAGCAACCAAGTAACAAATCACATATCTCTGCACCATAAAATCGTAGACACATCCTGTTTCACTTATTTCACTCAGGATGGAAATTAGCCTTGATATGTATCACTCTGGTAGCTGCCTAGCAACCAGATGTGGTAACCCTAGCAACCAAGTAACAAATCACATATCTCTGCATCAGAAAATCATACAGACTTCCAGGTTGACTTTATTCACTCAGGATGGAAAGGAGGCTTGATAAGTATCACCCTGATAACTGCATAGCAACAAAACAGTGTTACCCTAGCAACCAAGTAACAAATCACTTATCTCTGCACCATAAAATCGTAGACACATCCTGTTTCACTTATTTCAGTCAGGATGGAAAGTAGCCTTGATATGTATAACTCTGGTAGCTGCCTAGCAACCAGATGTGTTTACCCTAGCAACCAAGTAACAAACAACATATCTTTGAACTAGAACATTGTAGAGACTTAGGGGTTGACATACTTCACACAGGATTACAAGGAGCCTTATGAGTATCACTTTGGTAACTTTATAGCAACCAGAAGTGGTTACCCTAGCAACCAAGTAACAAATCACCATAGCAAAAAAGTAAAAAATCACATATCTCTGCAACAGAAAATCATAGAGACTACCGGGTTGACTTTCACTCAGGATGGAAAACAGGCTTGATAAGCATCACCCTGGTAACTGCATAGCAACCAGACAGGGTTAACAATGCAACCAATTAACAAATCATATATCTCTGCACCAGAAAATCATACACACTTCCTGTTTCACTTATTTCACTCAGGTTGGAAAGTAGCCTTGATATGTATCACTCTGGTAACTGCTTAGCAACCAGATGTGGTTACACATGTCTGCACCAGAAAATCGTATAGACTTTCTGTTTCATTTATTTCACTCAGGATAGAAAGTAGCCTTGATATGTATCACTCGGGTAACTGCCTAGCAATTAGATGTGGTTACACTAGCTACCAAGTAACAAATCATATATCTCTGCACCAGAAAATTGTAGAGATTTCCTGTTTCACTTATTTCACTCAGGATGGAAAGTAGCCTTGATATGTATAACTCTGGTAAGTGCCTAGCAACGAGATGTGGTTACCCTAGCAAACAAGTAACAAATCACATATCTTTGCACCAGAAAATCATAAAGACTTCCAGGATGACTTTATTCACTCAGGATGGAAAGGAGGCTTGATAAGTATCAGCCTGATAAATGCATAGCAACAAAACAGGGTTTCCCTAGCAACCAAGTAACAAATCACATATCTGCACCATAAAATCGTAGACACATCCTGTTTCACTTATTTCACTCAGGATGGAAATTAGCCTTGATATGTATCACTCTGGTAGCTGCCTAGCAATCAGATGTGGTAACCCTAGCAACCAAGTAACAAATCACATATCTCTGCACCATAAAATAGTAGACACATCCTGTTTCACTTATTTCACTCAGGATGGAAAGTAGCCTTGATATGAATAAATCTGGTAGCTGCCTAGCAACCAGATGTGGTTACCCTTGCAACCAAGTAACAAATAACATATCTTTGAACTAGAACATTGTAGATTTTTAGTTGTTGACATACTTCACACAGGATTACAAGGAGCCTTATGAGTATCACTTTGGTAACTGCCTAGCAACCAGATGTGGTTACCCTAGCAACCTAGTAACAATTCACCCTAGCAACAAAGTAACAAATCACATATCTCTGCAACAGAATATCATAGAGACTACCGGGTTGACTTTTCACTCAGGATGGAAAACAGGCTTGATAAGCATCACCCTGATAACTGCATAGCAACAAAACAGGGTTACCCTAGCATCCAAGTAACAAATCACATATCTCTGCACCATAAAATCGTAGACACATCCTGATTCACTTATTTCACTCAGGATGGAAAGTAGCCTTGATATGTATAACTCTGGTAAGTGCCTAGCAACGAGATGTGGTTACCCTAGCAAACAAGTAACAAATCACATATCTTTGCACCAGAAAATCATAAAGACTTCCAGGATGACTTTATTCACTCAGGATGGAAAGGAGGCTTGATAAGTATCAGCCTGATAAATGCATAGCAACAAAACAGGGTTTCCCTAGCAACCAAGTAACAAATCACATATCTCTGCACCATAAAATCGTAGACACATCCTGTTTCACTTATTTCACTCAGGATGGAAATTAGCCTTGATATGTATCACTCTGGTAGCTGCCTAGCAATCAGATGTGGTAACCCTAGCAACCAAGTAACAAATCACATATCTCTGCACCATAAAATCGTAGACACATCCTGTTTCACTTATTTCACTCAGGATGGAAAGTAGCCTTGATATGAATAAATCTGGTAGCTGCCTAGCAACCAGATGTGGTTACCCTTGCAACCAAGTAACAAATAACATATCTTTGAACTAGAACATTGTAGATTTTTAGTTGTTGACATACTTCACACAGGATTACAAGGAGCCTTATGAGTATCACTTTGGTAACTGCCTAGCAACCAGATGTGGTTACCCTAGCAACCTAGTAACAATTCACCCTAGCAACAAAGTAACAAATCACATATCTCTGCAACAGAATATCATAGAGACAACCGGGTTGACTTTTCACTCAGGATGGAAAACAGGCTTGATAAGCATCACCCTGATAACTGCATAGCAACAAAACAGGGTTACCCTAGCATCCAAGTAACAAATCACATATCTCTGCACCATAAAATCGTAGACACATCCTGATTCACTTATTTCACTCAGGATGGAAAGTAGCCTTGATATGTATCACTCTGGTAGCTGCCTAGCAACCAGATGTGGTTACCCTAGCAACCAAGTAACAAATCACATATCTCTGCACCAGAAAATCATACAGACTTCCTGTTTCACTTATTTCACTCAGGATGGAAAGTAGCCTTGATATGTATCAGTCTGGTAACTGCCTAGCAACCAGATGTGGTTATCCTTGCAACCAAGTAACTAATAACATATCTCTGCAACAGAAAATCATAAAGACTTCCAATTTAACTTTATTCACTCAGGATGGAAAGGAGGCTTGATAAGTATCACCCTGATAACTGCATAGCAACAAAACAGGGTTACGCTAGCAACCAAGTAACAAATCACATATCTCTGCACCATAAAATCGTAGACACATCCTGTTTCACTTATTTCACTCAGGATGGAAAGTAGCCTTGATATGTATCACTCTGGTAGCTGCCTAGCAACCAGATGTGCTTACCCTAGCAACCAAGTAACAAATCACATATCTCTGCATCAGAAAATCATACAGACTTCCAGGTTGACTTTATTCACTCAGGATGGAAAGGAGGCTTGATAAGTATCACCCTGATAACTGCATAGCAACAAAACAGTGTTACCCTATCAACCAAGTAACAAATCACATATCTCTGCACCATAAAATCGTAGACACATCCTGATTCACTTATTTCACTCAGGATGAAAAGTAGCCTTGATATGTATCACTCTGGTAGCTGCCTAGCAACCAGATGTGGTTACCCTAGCAACCAAGTAACAAATCACATATCTCTGCACCAGAAAATCATACAGACTTCCTGTTTCACTTAAATCACTCAGGATGGAAAGTAGCCTTGATATGTATCAGTCTGGTAACTGCCTAGCAACCAGATGTGGTTATCCTTGCAACCAAGTAACTAATAACATATCTCTGCAACAGAAAATCATAAAGACTTCCAATTTAACTTTATTCACTCAGGATGGAAAGGAGGCTTGATAAGTATCACCCTGATAACTGCATAGCAACAAAACAGGGTTACGCTAGCAACCAAGTAACAAATCACATATCTCTGCACCATAAAATCGTAGACACATCCTGTTTCACTTATTTCACACAGGATGGAAAGTAGCCTTGATATGTATAACTCTGGTAGCTGCCTAGCAACCAGATGTGTTTACCCTAGCAACCAAGTAACAAACAACATATCTTTGAACTAGAACATTGTAGAGACTTAGGGGTTGACATACTTCACACAGGATTACAAGGAGCCTTATGAGTATCACTTTGGTAACTGCCTAGCAACCAGATGTGGTTACCCTAGCAAACAAGTAACAAATCACATATCTTTGCACCAGAAAATCATAAAGACTTCCAGGATGACTTTATTCACTCAGGATGGAAAGGAGGCTTGATAAGTATCAGCCTGATAAATGCATAGCAACAAAACAGGGTTTCCCTAGCAACCAAGTAACAAATCACATATCTCTGCACCATAAAATCGTAGACACATCCTGTTTCACTTATTTCACTCAGGATGGAAATTAGCCTTGATATGTATCACTCTGGTAGCTGCCTAGCAACCAGATGTGGTAACCCTAGCAACCAAGTAACAAATCACATATCTCTGCACCAGAAAATCATACAGACTTCCAGGGTGACTTTATTCATTCAGGATGGAAAGGAGGCTTGATAAGTATCACCCTGATAACTGCAGAGCAACAAAACAGGGTTACCCTAGCAACCAAGTAACAAATCACATATCTCTGCACCATAAAATCGTAGACACATCCTGTTTCACTTATTTCACTCAGGATGGAAAGTAGCCTTGATATGTATAAATCTGGTAGCTGCCTAGCAACCAGATATGGTTACCCTTTCAACCAAGTAACAAATAACATATCTTTGAACTAGAACATTGTAGATTTTTAGTTGTTGACATACTTCACACAGGATTACAAGCAGCCTTATGAGTATCACTTTGGTAACTGCCAAGCAACCAGATGTGGTTACCCTAGCAACCTAGTAACAATTCACCCTAGCAACAAAGTAACAAATCACATATCCCTGCAACAGAAAATCATAGAGACTACCGGGTTGACTTTTCACTCAGGATGGAAAACAGGCTTGATAAGCATCACCCTGATAACTGCATAGCAACAAAACAGGGTTACCCTAGCATCCAAGTAACAAATCACATATCTCTGCACCATAAAATCGTAGACACATCCTGATTCACTTATTTCACTCAGGATGGAAAGTAGCCTTGATATGTATCAGTCTGGTAACTGCCTAGCAACCAGATGTGGTTATCCTTGCAACCAAGTAACTAATAACATATCTCTGCAACAGAAAATCATAAAGACTTCCAATTTAACTTTATTCACTCAGGATGGAAAGGAGGCTTGATAAGTATCACCCTGATAACTGCATAGCAACAAAACAGGGTTACGCTAGCAACCAAGTAACAAATCACATATCTCTGCACCATAAAATCGTAGACACATCCTGTTTCACTTATTTCACTCAGGATGGAAAGTAGCCTTGATATGTATCACTCTGGTAGCTGCCTAGCAACCAGATGTGCTTACCCTAGCAACCAAGTAACAAATCACATATCTCTGCATCAGAAAATCATACAGACTTCCAGGTTGACTTTATTCACTCAGGATGGAAAGGAGGCTTGATAAGTATCACCCTGATAACTGCATAGCAACAAAACAGTGTTACCCTAGCAACCAAGTAACAAATCACATATCTCTGCACCATAAAATCGTAGACACATCCTGTTTCACTTATTTCACTCAGGATGGAAAGTAGCCTTGATATGTATAACTCTGGTAGCTGCCTAGCAACCAGATGTGTTTACCTAGCAACCAAGTAACAAACAACATATCTTTGAACTAGAACATTGTAGAGACTTAGGGGTTGACATACTTCACACAGGATTACAAGGAGCCTTATGAGTATCACTTTGGTAACTGCATAGCAACCAGATGTGGTTACCCTAGCAACCAAGTAACAAATCACCATTGCAAAAAAGTAACAAATCACATATCTCTGCAACAGAAAATCATAGAGACTACCGGGTTGACTTTCACTCAGGATGGAAAACAGGCTTGATAAGCATCACCCTGGTAACTACATAGCAACCAGACAGGGTTAACATAGCAACCAATTAACAAATCATATATCTCTGCACCAGAAAATCATACACACTTCCTGTTTCACTTATTTCACTAGGGATGGAAAGTAGCCTTGATATGTATCACTCTGGTAACTGCTTAGCAACCAGATGTGGTTACACATATCTGCACCAGAAAATCGTATAGACTTTCTGTTTCATTTATTTCACTCAGGATGGAAAGTAGCCTTGATATGTATCACTCGGGTAACTGCCTAGCAACTAAATGTGGTTACACTTGCAACCAAGTAACAAATCATATATCTCTGCACCAGAAAATTATAGAGACTTCCTGTTTCACTTATTTCACTCAGGATGGAAAGTAGCCTTGATATGTATAACTCTGGTAAGTGCCTAGCAACGAGATGTGGTTACCCTAGCAAACAAGCAACAAATCACATATCTTTGCACCAGAAAATCATAAAGACTTCCAGGATGACTTTATTCACTCAGGATGGAAAGGAGGCTTGATAAGTATCAGCCTGATAAATGCATAGCAACAAAACAGGGTTTCCCTAGCAACCAAGTAACAAATCACATATCTCTGCACCATAAAATCGTAGACACATCCTGTTTCACTTATTTCACTCAGGATGGAAATTAGCCTTGATATGTATCACTCTGGTAGCTGCCTAGCAACCAGATGTGGTAACCCTAGCAACCAAGTAACAAATCACATATCTCTGCACCAGAAAATCATACAGACTTCCAGGGTGACTATTCATTCAGGATGGAAAGGAGGCTTGATAAGTATCACCCTGATAACTGCAGAGCAACAAAACAGAGTTACCCTAGCAACCAAGTAACAAATCACATATCTCTGCACCATAAAATCGTAGACACATCCTGTTTCACTTATTTCACTCAGGATGGAAAGTAGCCTTGATATGTATAACTCTGGTAGATGCCTATCAACCAGATGTGTTTACCCTAGCAACCAAGTAACAAACAACATATCTTTGAACTAGAACATTGTAGAGACTTAGGGGTTGACATACTTCACACAGGATTACAAGGAGCTTTATGAGTATCACTTTGGTAACTGCCTAGCAACCAGATGTGGTTACCCTAGCAACCAAGTAACAAATCACCATAGCAACAAAGTAACAAATCACATATCTCTGCAACAGAAAATCATAGAGACTACCGGGTTGACTTTCACTCAGGATGGAAAACAGGCTTGATAAGCATCACCCTGGTAACTACATAGCAACCAGACAGGGTTAACATAGCAACCAATTAACAAATCACACATATCTGCACCAGAAAATCGTATAGACTTTCTGTTTCATTTATTAAACTCAGGATGGAAAGTAGCCTTGATATGTATCACTCGGGTAACTGCCTAGCAACTAGATGTGGTTATACTAGCTACCAAGTAACAAATCATATATCTCTGCACCAGAAAATTGTAGAGACTTCCTGTTTCACTTATTTCACTCAGGATGGAAAGTAGCCTTGATATGTATAACTCTGGTAAGTGCCTAGCAACGAGATGTGGTTACACTAGCAAACAAGTAACAAATCACATATCTTTGCACCAGAAAATCATAAAGACTTCCAGGATGACTTTATTCACTCAGGATGGAAAGGAGGCTTGATAAGTATCAGCCTGATAAATGCATAGCAACAAAACAGGGTTTCCCTAGCAACCAAGTAACAAATCACATATCTCTGCACCAGAAAATCGTAGACACATCCTGTTTCACTTATTTCACTCAGGATGGAAATTAGCCTTGATATGTATAACTCTGGTAGCTGCCTAGCAACCAGATGTGGTCACCCTAGCAACCAAGTAACAAATCACATATCTCTGCACCAGAAAATCATACAGACTTCCAGGGTGAATTTATTCATTCAGGATGGAAAGGAGGCTTGATAAGTATCACCCTGATAACTGCAGAGCAACAAAACAGGGTTACCCTAGCAACCAAGCAACAAATCACATATCTCTGCACCATAAAATTGTAGACACATCCTGTTTCACTTATTTCACTCAGGATGGAAAGTAGCCTTGATATGTATAAATCTGGTAGCTGCCTAGCAACCAGATGTGGATACCCTTTCAACCAAGTAACAAATAACATATCTTTGAACTAGAATATTGTAGATTTTTAGTTGTTGACATACTTCACACAGGATTACAAGGAGCCTTATGAGTATCACTTTGGTAACTGCCTAGCAACCAGATGTGGTTACCCTAGCAACCTAGTAACAATTCACCCTAGCAACAAAGTAACAAATCACATATCTCTGCAACAGAAAATCATAGAGACTACCGGGTTGACTTTCACTCAGGATGGAAAACAGGCTTGATAAGCATCACCCTGGTAACTGCATAGCAACCAGACAGGGTTAACATAGCAACCAATTAACAAATCACATATCTCTGCACCAGAAAATCATACACACTTCCTGTTTCACTTATTTCACTCAGGGTGGAAAGTAGCCTTGATATGTATCACTCTGGTAACTGCTTAGCAACCAGATGTGGTTACACATATCTGCACCAGAAAATCGTATAGACTTTCTGTTTCATTTATTTTACTCAGGATGGAAAGTAGCCTTGATATGTATCACTCAGGTAACTGCCTAGCAACTAGATGTGGTTACACTAGCTACCAAGTAACAAATCATATATCTCTGCACCAGAAAATTGTAGAGACTTCCTGTTTCACTTATTTCACTCAGGATGGAAATTAGCCTTGATATGTATCACTCTGGTAGCTGCCTAGCAACCAGATGTGGTAACCCTAGCAACCAAGTAACAAATCACATATCTCTGCACCAGAAAATCATATTGACTTCCAGGGTGACTTTATTCATTCAGGATGGAAAGGAGGCTTAATAAGTATCACCCTGATAACTGCAGAGCAACAAAACAGGGTTACCCTAGCAACCAAGTAACAAATCACATATCTCTGCACCATAAAATCGTAGACACATCCTGTTACACTTATTTCACTCAGGATGGAAAGTAGCCTTGATATGTATAAATCTGGTAGCTGCCTAGCAACCAGATGTGGTTACCCTTGCAACCAAGTAACAAATAACTTATCTTTGAACTAGAACATTGTAGATTTTTAGTTGTTGACATACTTCACACAGGATTACAAGGAGCCTTATGAGTATCACTTTGGTAACTGCCTAGCAACCAGATGTGGTTACCCTAGCAACCTAGTAACAATTCACCCTAGCAACAAAGTAACAAATCACATATCTCTGCAACAGAAAATCATAGAGACTACCAGGTTGACTTTTCACTCAGGATGGAAAACAGGCTTGATAAGCATCACCCTGATAACTGCATAGCAACAAAACAGGGTTACCCTAGCATCCAAGTAACAAATCACATATCTCTGCACCATAAAATCGTAGACACATCCTGATTCACTTATTTCACTCAGGATGGAAAGTAGCCTTGATATGTATCACTCTGGTAGCTGCCTAGCAACCAGATGTGGTTACCCTAGCAACCAAGTAACAAATCACATATCTCTGCACCAGAAAATCATACAGACTTCCTGTTTCACTTATTTCACTCAGGATGGAAAGTAGCCTTGATATGTATCAGTCTGGTAACTGCCTAGCAACCAGATGTGGTTATCCTTGCAACCAAGTAACTAATAATATATCTCTGCAACAGAAAATCATAAAGACTTCCAATTTAACTTTATTCACTCAGGATGGAAAGGAGGCTTGATAAGTAACACCCTGATAACTGCATAGCAACAAAACAGGGTTACGCTAGCAACCAAGTAACAAATCACATATCTCTGCACCATAAAATCGTAGACACATCCTGTTTCACTTATTTCACTCAGGATGGAAAGTAGCCTTGATATGTATCACTCTGGTAGCTGCCTAGCAACCAGATGTGCTTACCCTAGCAACCAAGTAACAAATCACATATCTCTGCATCAGAAAATCATACAGACTTCCAGTTTCACTTATTTCACTCAGGATGGAAAGTAGCCTTGATATGTATAACTCTGGTAGCTGCCTAGCAAACAGATGTGTTTACCCTAGCAACCAAGTAACAAATCACCATAGCAACCAAGTAACAAATCACATATCTCTGCACCAGAAAATCATACAGACTTCCAGGTTAACTTTATTCACTCAGGATGGAAAGGAGGCTTGATAAGTATCATCCTCATAAATGCAAAGCAACAAAACAGGGTTACCCTAGCAACCAAGTAACAAATCACATATCTCTGCACCATAAACTTGTAGACACATCCTGTTTCACTTATTTCACTCAGGATGGAAAGTAGCCTTGATATGTATAAATCTGGTAGCTGCCTAGCAACCAGATGTGGTTACCCTTGCAACCAAGTAACAAATAACATATCTTTGAACTAGAACATTGTAGATTTTTAGTTGTTGACATACGTCACACAGGATTACAAGGAGCCTTATGAGTATCACTTTGGTAACTGCCTAGCAACCAGATGTGGGTACCCTAGCAACCTAGTAACAATTCACCCTAGCAACAAGTAACAAATCACATATCTCTGCAACAGAAAATCATAGAGACTACCGGGTTGACTTTCACTCAGGATGGAAAACAGGCTTGATAAGCATCACCCTGGTAACTGCATAGCAACCAGACAGGGTTAACATAGCAACCAATTAACAAATCAAATATCTCTGCACCAGAAAATCATACACACTTCCTGTTTCACTTATTTCACTCATGATGGAAAGTAGCCTTGATATGTATCACTCTGGTAACTGCTTAGCAACCAGATGTGGTTACACATATCTGCACCAGAAAATCGTATAGACTTTCTGTTTCATTTATTTCACTCAGGATGGAAAGTAGCCTTGATATGTATCACTCGGGTAACTGCCTAGCAACTAGATGTGGTTACACTAGCTACCAAGTAACAAATCATATATCTCTGCACCAGAAAATTGTAGAGACTTCCTGTTTCACTTATTTCACTCAGGATGGAAAGTAGCCTTGATATTTATAACTCTGGTAAGTGACTAGCAACGAGATGTGTTTACCCTAGCAAACAATTAACAAATCACATATCTTTGCACCAGAAAATCATACAGACTTCCAGGTTAACTTTATTCACTCAGGATGGAAAGGAGGCTTGATAAGTATCATCCTCATAAATGCAAAGCAGCAAAACAGGGTTACCCTAGCAACCAAGTAACAAATCACATATCTCTGCACCATAAACTTGTAGACACATCCTGTTACACTTATTTCACTCAGGATGGAAAGTAGCCTTGATATGTATAAATCTGGTAGCTGCCTAGCAACCAGATGTGGTTACCCTTGCAACCAAGTAACAAATAACTTATCTTTTAACTAGAACATTGTAGATTTTTAGTTGTTGACATACTTCACACAGGATTACAAGGAGCCTTATGAGTATCACTTTGGTAACTGCCTAGCAACCAGATGTGGTTACCCTAGCAACCTAGTAACAATTCACCCTAGCAACAAAGTAACAAATCACATATCTCTGCAACAGAAAATCATAGAGACTACCGGGTTGACTTTTCACTCAGGATGGAAAACAAACTTGATAAGCATCACCCTGATAACTGCATAGCAACAAAACAGGGTTACCCTAGCATCCAAGTAACAAATCACATATCTCTGCACCAGAAAATCGTACACATCCTGATTCACTTATTTCACTCAGTATGGAAAGTAGCCTTGATATGTATCACTCTGGTAGCTGCCTAGCAACCAGATGTGGTTACCCTAGCAACCAAGTAACAAATCACATATCTCTGCACAAGAAAATCATACAGACTTCCTGTTTCACTTATTTCACTCAGGATGGAAAGTAGCCTTGATATGTATCAGTCTGGTAACTGCCTAGCAACCAGATGTGGTTATCCTTGCAACCAAGTAACTAATAACATATCTCTGCAACAGAAAATCATAAAGACTTCCAATTTAACTTTATTCACTCAGGATGGAAAGGAGGCTTGATAAGTATCACCCTGATAACTGCATAGCAACAAAACAGGGTTACGCTAGCAACCAAGTAACAAATCACATATCTCTGCACCATAAAATCGTAGACACATCCTGTTTCACTTATTTCACTCAGGATGGAAAGTAGCCTTGATATGTATCACTCTGGTAGCTGCCTAGCAACCAGATGTGCTTACCCTAGCAACCAAGTAACAAATCACATATCTCTGCATCAGAAAATCATACAGACTTCCAGTTTCACTTATTTCACTCAGGATGGAAAGTAGCCTTGATATGTATAACTCTGGTAGCTGCCTAGCAACCAGATGTGTTTACCCTAGCAACCAAGTAACAAACAACATATCTTTGAACTAGAACATTGTAGAGACTTAGGGGTTGACATACTTCACACAGGATTACAAGGAGCTTTATGAGTATCACTTTGGTAACTGCCTTGCAACCAGATGTGGTTACCCTAGCAACCAAGTAACAAATCACCATAGCAACAAAGTAACAAATCACATATCTCTGCAACAGAAAATCATAGAGAGTACCGGGTTGACTTTCACTCAGGATGGAAAACAGGCTTGATAAGTATCACTCTGGTAACTGCTTAGCAACCAGATGTGGTTACACATATCTGCACCAGAAAATCGTATAGACTTTCTGTTTCATTTATTTCACTCAGGAGGGAAAGTAGCCTTGATATGTATCACTCGGGTAACTGCCTAGCAACTAGATGTGGTTACACTAGCTACCAAGTAACAAATCATATATCTCTGCACCAGAAAATTGTAGAGACTTCCTGTTTCACTTATTTCACTCAGGATGGAAAGTAGCCTTAATATGTATCACTCTGGTAGCTGCCTAGCAACCAGATGTGGTTACCCTAGCAACCAAGTAACAAATCACATATCTCTGCACCAGAAAATCATACAGACTTCCTGTTTCACTTATTTCACTCAGGATGGAAAGTAGCCTTGATATGTATCAGTCTGGTAACTGCCTAGCAACCAGATGTGGTTATCCTTGCAACCAAGTAACTAATAACATATCTCTGCAACAGAAAATCATAAAGACGTCCAATTTAACTTTATTCACTCAGGATTGAAAGGAGGCTTGATAAGTATCACCCTGATAACTGCATAGCAACAAAACAGGGTTACGCTAGCAACCAAGTAACAAATCACATATCTCTGCACCATAAAATCGTAGACACATCCTGTTTCACTTATTTCACTCAGGATGGAAATTAGCCTTGATATGTATCACTCTGGTAGCTGCCTAGCAACCAAATGTGCTTACCCTTGCAACCAAGTAACAAATCACATATCTCTGCATCAGAAAATCATACAGACTTCCAGGATGACTTTATTCACTCAGGATGGAAAGGAGGCTTGATAAGTATCACCCTGATAACTGCATAGCAACAAAATAGTGTTACCCTAGCAACCAAGTAACAAATCACATATCTCTGCACCATAAAATCGTAGACACATCCTGTTTCACTTATTTCACTCAGGATGGAAAGTAGCCTTGATATGTATAACTCTGGTAGCTGCCTAGCAACCAGATGTGTTTACCCTAGCAACCAAGTAACAAACAACATATCTTTGAACTAGAACATTGTAGAGACTTAGGGGTTGACATACTTCACACAGGATTACAAGGAGCCTTATGAGTATCACTTTGGTAACTGCATAGCAACCAGATGTGGTTACCCTAGCAACCAAGTAACAAATCACCATAGCAGAAAAGTAACAAATCACATATCTCTGCAACAGAAAATCATAGAGACTACAGGGTTGACTTTCACTCAGGATGGAAAACAGGCTTGATAAGCATCACCCTGGTAACTGCATAGCAACCAGACAGGGTTAACATAGCAACCAATTAACAAATCATATATCTCTGCACCAGAAAATCATACACACTTCCTGTTTCACTTATTTCACTCAGGATGGAAAGTAGCCTTGATATGTATCACTCTGGTAACTGCTTAGCAACCATATGTGGTTACACATGTCTGCACCAGAAAATCGTATAGACTTTCTGTTTCTTTTATTTCACTCAGGATGGAAAGTAGCCTTGATATGTATCACTCGGGTAACTGCCTAGCAACTAGATGTGGTTACACTAGCTACCAGGTAACAAATCATATATCTCTGCACCAGAAAATTGTAGAGACTTCCTGTTTCACTTATTTCACTCAGGATAGAAAGTAGCCTTGATATGTATAACTCTGGTAAGTGCCTAGCAACGAGATGTGGTTACCCTAGCAAACAAGTAACAAATCACATATCTTTGCACCAGAAAATCATAAAGACTTCCAGGATGACTTTATTCACTCAGGATGGAAAGGAGGCTTGATAAGTATCAGCCTGATAAATGCATAGCAACAAAACAGGGTTTCCCTTGCAACCAAGTAACAAATCACATATCTCTGCACCATAAAATCGTAGACACATCCTGTTTCACTTATTTCACTCAGGATGGAAATTAGCCTTAATATGTATCACTCTGGTAGCTGCCTAGCAACCAGATGTGGTAACCCTAGCAACCAAGTAACAAATCACATATCTCTGCATCAGAAAATCATACAGACTTCCAGGTTGACTTTATTCACACAGGATGGAAAGGAGGCTTGATAAGTATCACCCTAATAACTGCATAGCAACAAAACAGTGTTACCCTAGCAACCAAGTAACAAATCACATATCTCTGCACCATAAAATCGTAGACACATCCTGTTTCACTTATTTCAGTCAGGATGGAAAGTAGCCTTGATATGTATAACTCTGGTAGCTTTCTAGCAACCAGATGTGTTTACCCTAGCAACCAAGTAACAAACAACATATCTTTGAACTAGAACATTGTAGAGACTTAGGGGTTGACATACTTCACACAGGATTACAAGGAGCCTTATGAGTATCACTTTGGTAACTTTATAGCAACCAGATGTGGTTACCCTAGCAACCAAGTAACAAATCACCATAGCAAAAAAGTAAAAAATCACATATCTCTGCAACAGAAAATCATAGAGACTACCGGGTTGACTTTCACTCAGGATGGAAAACAGGCTTGATAAGCATCACCCTGGTAACTGCATAGCAACCAGACAGGGTTAACAATGCAACCAATTAACAAATCATATATCTCTGCACCAGAAAATCATACACACTTCCTGTTTCACTTATTTCACTCAGGATGGAAAGTAGCCTTGATATGTATCACTCTGGTAACTGCTTAGCAACCAGATGTGGTTACACATGTCTGCACCAGAAAATCGTATAGACTTTCTGTTTCATTTATTTCACTCAGGATGGAAAGTAGCCTTGATATGTATCACTCGGGTAACTGCCTAGCAATTAGATGTGGTTACACTAGCTACCAAGTAACAAATCATATATCTCTGCACCAGAAAATTGTAGAGATTTCCTGTTTCACTTATTTCACTCAGGATGGAAAGTAGCCTTGATATGTATAACTCTGGTAAGTGCCTAGCAACGAGATGTGGTTACCCTAGCAACCAAGTAACAAATCACATATCTTTGCACCAGAAAATCATAAAGACTTCCAGGATGACTTTATTCACTCAGGATGGAAAGGAGGCTTGATAAGTATCACCCTGATAAATGCATAGCAACAAAACAGGGTTTCCCTAGCAACCAAGTAACAAATCACATATCTCTGCACCATAAAATCGTAGACACATCCTGTTTCACTTATTTCACTCAGGATGGAAATTAGCCTTGATATGTATCACTCTGGTAGCTGCCTAGCAACCAGATGTGATCACCCTAGCAACCAAGTAACAAATCACATATCTCTGCACCAGAAAATCATACAGACTTCCAAGGTGACTTTATTCATTCAGGATGGAAAGGAGGCTTGATAAGTATCACCCTGATAACTGCAGAGCAACAAAACAGGGTTACCCTAGCAACCAAGTAACAAATCACATATCTCTGCACCATAAAATTGTAGACACATCCTGTTTCACTTATTTCACTCAGGATGGAAAGTAGCCTTGATATGTATAACTCTGGTAGCTGCCTAGCAACCAGATGTGTTTACCCTAGCAACCAAGTAACAAACAACATATCTTTGAACTAGAACATTGTAGAGACTTAGGGGTTGACATACTTCACACAGGATTACAAGGAGCTTTATGAGTATCACTTTGGTAACTGCCTAGCAACCAGATGTGGTTACCCTAGCAACCAAGTAACAAATCACCATAGCAACAAAGTAACAAATCACATATCTCTGCAACAGAAAATCATAGAGACTACCGGGTTGACTTTCACTCAGGATGGAAAACAGGCTTGATAAGCATCAACCTGGTAACTACATAGCAACCAGACAGGGTTAACATAGCAACCAATTAACAAATCACACATATCTGCACCAGAAAATCGTATAGACTTTCTGTTTCATTTATTAAACTCAGGATGGAATGTAGCCTTGATATGTATAAATCTGGTAGCTGCCTAGCAACCAGATGTGGTTACCCTTGCAACCAAGTAACAAATAACATATCTTTGAAATAGAACATTGTTGATTTTTAGTTGTTGACATACTTCACACAGGATTACAAGGAGCCTTATGAGTATCACTTTGGTAACTGACTAGCAACTAGATGTGGTTACCCTAGCAACCTAGTAACAAATCAACCTATCAACAAAGTAACAAATCACATATCTCTGCAACAGAAAATCATAGAGACTACCGGGTTGACTTTTCACTCAGGATGGAAAACAGCCTTGATAAGTATCACCCTGATAACTGCATAGCAACAAAACAGGGTTACCCTAGCATCCAAGTAACAAATCACATATCTCTGCACCATAAAATAGTAGACACATCCTGATTCACTTATTTCACTCAGGATGGAAAGTAGCCTTGATATGTATCACTCTGGTAGCTGCCTAGCAACCAGATGTGGTAACCCTAGCAACCAAGTAACAAATCACATATCTCTGCACCAGAAAATCATACAGACTTCCAGGTTGACTTTATTCATTCAGGATGGAAAGGAGGCTTGATAAGTATCACTCTGATAACTGCATAGCAACAAAACAGGGTTACCCTAGCAACAAAGTAACAAATCACAAATCTCTGCACCATAAAATCGTAGACACATCCTGTTTCACTTATTTCACTCAGGATGGAAAGTAGCCTTGATATGTATAACTCTGGTAGCTGCCTAGCAACCAGATGTGGTCACCTTAGCAACCAAGTAACAAATCACATATCTCTGCACCAGAAAATCATACAGACTTCCTGTTTCACTTATTTCACTCAGGATGGAAAGTAGCCTTGATATGTATCAGTCTGGTAACTGCCTAGCAACGAGATGTGGTTACCCTAGCAAACAAGTAACAAATCACATATCTTTGCACCAGAAAATCATAAAGACTTCCAGGATGACTTCATTCACTCAGGATGGAAAGGAGGCTTGATAAGTATCAGCCTGATTAATGCACAGCAACAAAACAGGGTTTCCCTAGCAACCAAGTAACAAATCACATATCTCTGCACCATAAAATCGTAGACACATCCTGTTTCACTTATTTCACTCAGGATGGAAAGTAGCCTTGATATGTATAATTCTGGTAGCTGCCTAGCAACCAGATGTGGTTACCCTTGCAACCAAGTAACAAATAACATATCTTTGAACTAGAACATTGTAGATTTTTAGTTGTTGACATACTTCACACAGGATTACAAGGAGACTTATGAGTATCACTTTGGTAACTGCCAAGAAACCAGATGTGGTTACCCTAGCAACCTAGTAACAATTCACCCTAGCAACAAAGTAACAAATCACATATCTCTGCAACAGAAAATCATAGAGACTACCGGGTTTACTTTCACTCAGGATGGAAAACAGGCTTGATAAGCATCACCCTGGTAACTGCATAGCAACCAGACAGGGTTAACATAGCAACCAATTAACAAATCACATATCTCTGCACCAGAAAATCATACACACTTCCTGTTTCAATTATTTCACTCAGGATGGAAAGTAGCCTTGATATGTATCACTCTGGTAACTGCTTAGCAACCAGATGTGGTTACACATATCTGCACCAGAAAATCGTATAGACTTTCTGTTTCATTTATTTCACTCAGGATGGAAAGTAGCCTTGATATGTATCACTCGGGTAACTGCCTAGCAACTAGATGTGGTTACACTAGCTACCACGTAACAAATCATATATCTCTGCACCAGAAAATTGTAGAGACTTCCTGTTTCACTTATTTCACTTAGGATGGAAAGTAGCCTTGATATGTATAACTCTGGTAAGTGCCTAGCAACGAGATGTGGTTACCCTAGCAAACAAGTAACAAATCACATATCTTTGCACCAGAAAATCATAAAGACTTCCAGGATGACTTTATTCACTCAGGATGGAAAGGAGGCTTGATAAGTATCAGCCTGATAAATGCATAGCAACAAAACAGGGTTTCCCTAGCAACCAAGTAACAAATCACATATCTCTGCACCATAAAATCGTATACACATCCTGTTTCACTTATTTCACTCAGGATGGAAAGTAGCCTTGATATGTATCACTCTGGTAGCTGCCTAGCAACCAGATGTGGTCACCTTAGCAACCAAGTAACAAATCACATATCTCTGCACCAGAAAATAATACAGACTTCCAGGGTGACTTTATTCATTCAGGATGGAAAGGAGGCTTGATAAGTATCACCCTGATAACTGCAGAGCAACAAAACAGGGTTACCCTAGCAACCAAGTAACAAATCACATATCTCTGCACCATAAAATTGTAGACACATCCTGTTTCACTTATTTCACTCAGGATGGAAAGTAGACTTGATATGTATAAATCTGGTAGCTGCCTAGCAACCAGATGTGGTTACCCTTGCAACCAAGTAACAAATAACATATCTTTGAACTAGAACATTGTAGATTTTTAGTTGTTGACATACGTCACACAGGATTACAAGGAGCTTTATGAGTATCACTTTGGTAACTGCCTAGCAACCAGATGTGGTTACACTAGCAACCAAGTAACAAATCACATATCTCTGCACCAGAAAATCATACAGACTTCCTGTTTCACTTATTTCACTCAGGATGGAAAGTAGCCTTGATATGTATCAGTCTGGTAACTGCCTAGCAACGAGATGTGGTTACCCTAGCAAACAAGTAACAAATCACATATCTTTGCACCAGAAAATCATAAAGACTTCCAGGATGACTTCATTCACTCAGGATGGAAAGGAGGCTTGATAAGTATCAGCCTGATAAATGCATAGCAACAAAACAGGGTTTCCCTAGCAACCAAGTAACAAATCACATATCTCTGCACCATAAAATCGTAGACACATCCTGTTTCACTTATTTCACTCAGGATGGAAAGTAGCCTTGATATGTATAATTCTGGTAGCTGCCTAGCAACCAGATGTGGTTACCCTTGCAACCAAGTAACAAATAACATATCTTTGAACTAGAACATTGTAGATTTTTAGTTGTTGACATACTTCACACAGGATTACAAGGAGCTTTATGAGTATCAATTTGGTAACTGCCTAGCAACCAGATGTGGTTACCCTAGCAACCTAGTAACAATTCACCCTAGCAACAAAGTAACAAATCACATATCTCTGCAACAGAAAATCATAGAGACTACCGGGTTTACTTTCACTCAGGATGGAAAACAGGCTTGATAAGCATCACCCTGGTAACTGCATAGCAACCAGACAGGGTTAACATAGCAACCAATTAACAAATCACATATCTCTGCACCATAAAATCGTAGACACATCCTGATTCACTTATTTCACTCAGGATGGAAAGTAGCCTTGATATGTATCACTCTGGTAGCTGCCTAGCAACCAGATGTGGTTACCCTAGCAACCAAGTAACAAATCACATATCTCTGCACCAGAAAATCATACAGACTTCCTGTTTCACTTATTTCACTCAGGATGGAAAGTAGCATTGATATGTATAAATCTTGTAGCTGCCTAGCAACCAGATGTGGTTACCCTTGCAACCAAGTAACAAATAACATATCTTTGAACTAAAACATTGTAGAGACTTAGGGGTTGACATACTTCACACAGGATTACAAGGAGCCTTATGAGTATCACTTTGGTAACTGCCTAGCAACCAGATGTGCTTACCCTAGCAACCAAGTAACAAATCACCATAGCAACAAAGTAACAAATCACATATCTCTGCAACAGAAAATCATAGAGACTACCGGGTTGACTTTCACTCAGGATGGAAAACAGGCTTGATAAGCATCACCCTGGTAACTGCAGAGCAACTAGACAGGGTTAACATAGCAACCAATTAACAAATCATATATCTCTGCACCAGAAAATCATACACACTTCCTGTTTCACTTATTTCACTCAGAATGGAAAGTAGCCTTGATATGTATCACTCTGGTAACTGCATAGCAAACAGATGTGGTTACACATGTCTGCACCAGAAAATCGTATAAACTTTCTGTTTCATTTATTTCACTCAGGATGGAAAGTAGCCTTGATATGTATCACTCGGGTAACTGCCTAGCAACTAGATGTGGTTACACTAGCAACCAAGTAACAAATCACATATCTCTGCACCATAAAATCGTAGACACATCCTGTTTCACTTATTTCACTCAGAATGGAAATTATCCTTGATATGTATCACTCTGGTAGCTGCCTAGCAACCAGATGTGGTAACCCTAGCAACCAAGTAACAAATCACATATCTCTGCACCAGAAAATCATACAGACTTCCAGGGTGACTTTATTCATTAAGGATGGAAAGGAGGCTTGATAAGTATCACCCTGATAACTGCAGAGCAACAAAACAGGGTTACCCTAGCAACCAAGTAACAAATCACATATCTCTGCACCATAAAATTGTAGACACATCCTGTTTCACTTATTTCACTCAGGATGGAAAGTAGCTTTGATATGTATAAATCTGGTAGCTGCCTAGCAACCAGATGTGGTTACCCTTGCAACCAAGTAACAAATAACATATCTTTGAACTAGAACATTGTTGATTTTTAGTTGTTGACATACTTCACACAGGATTACAAGGAGCCTTATGAGTATCACTTTGGTAACTGACTAGCAACCAGATGTGGTTACCCTAGCAACCTAGTAACAAATCACCCTAGCAACAAAGTAACAAATCACATATCTCTGCAACAGAAAATCATAGAGACTACCGGGTTGACTTTTCACTCAGGATGGAAAACAGGCTTGATAAGTATCACCCTGATAACTGCATAGCAACAAAACAGGGTTACCCTAGCATCCAAGTAACAAATCACATATCTCTGCACCATAAAATCGTAGACACATCCTGATTCACTTATTTCACTCAGGATGGAAAGTACCCTTGATATGTATCACTCTGGTAGCTGCCTAGCAACCAGATGTGGTTACCCTAGCAACCAATAACAAATCACATATCTCTGCACCAGAAAATCATACAGACTTCCAGGTTGACTTTATGCACTCAGGATGGAAAGGAGGCTTGATAAGTATCATCCTGATAAATGCATAGCGACAAAACAGGGTTACCCTAGCAACCAAGTAACAAATCACATATCTCTGCACCATAAAATCGTAGACACATCCTGTTTCACTTATTTCACTCAGGATGGAAAGTAGCATTGATATGTATAAATCTGGTAGCTGCTTAGCAACCAGATATGGTTACCCTTGCAACCAAGTAACAAATAACATATCTTTGAACTAGAACATTGTAGAGACATAGGGGTTGACATACTTCACACAGGATTACAAGGAGCCTTATGAGTATCACATTGGTAACTGCCTAGCAACCAGATGTGGTTACCCTAGCAACCTAGTAACAAATCACCCTAGCAACAAAGTAACAAATCACATATCTCTGCAACAGAAAATCATAGAGACTACCGGGTTGACTTTTCACTCAGGATGGAAAACAGGCTTGATAAGTATCACCCTGATAACTGCATAGCAAAAAAACAGGGTTACCCAAGTAACCAAGTAACAAATCACATATCTCTGCACCATAAAATCGTAGACACATCCTGATTCACTTATTTCACTCAGGATGGAAAGTAGCCTTGATATGTATCACTCCGGTAGCTGCCTAGCAACCAGATGTGGTTACCCTTGCAACCAAGTAACAAATAACATATCTTTGAACTAGAACATTGTAGAGACATAGGGGTTGTCATACTTCACACAGGATTATAGGAGCCTTATGAGTATCACTTTGGTAACTGCCTAGCAACCAGATGTGGTTACCCTAGCAACCTAGTAACAATTCACCCTAGCAACAAAGTAACAAATCACATATCTCTGCAACAGAAAATCATAGAGACTACCGGGTTGACTTTTCACTCAGGATGGAATACAGGCTTGATAAGTATCACCCTGATAACTGCATAGCAACAAAACAGGGTTACCCTAGCATCCAAGTAACAAATCACATATCTCTGCACCATAAAATCGTAGTCACATCCTGATTCACTTATTTCACTCAGGATGGAAAGTAGCCTTGATTTGTATCACTCTGGTAGCTGCCTAGCAACCAGATGTGGTTACCCTAGCAACCAAGTAACAAATCACATATCTCTGCACCAGAAAATCATACAGACTTCCTGTTTCACTTATTTCCCTCAGGATGGAAATTAGCCTTGATATGTATCAGTCTGGTAACTGCCTAGCAACCAGATGTGGTTATCCTTGCAACCAAGTAACTAATAACATATATCTGCAACAGAAAATCATAAAGACTTCCAATTTGACTTTATTCACTCAGGATGGAAAGGAGGCTTGATAAGTATCACCCTGATAACTGCATAGCAACAAAACAGGGTTACACTAGCAACCAAGTAACAAATCACATATCTCTGCACCATAAAATCGTAGACACATCCTGTTTCACTTATTTCACTCAGAATGGAAAGTAGCCTTGATATGTATCACTCTGGTAGCTGCCTAGCAACCAGATGTGCTTACCCTAGCAACCAAGTAACAAATCACATATCTCTGCACCAGAAAATCATACAGACTTCCAGGTTGACTTTATTCACTCAGGATGGAAAGGAGGCTTGATAAGTATCACCCTGATAACTGCATAGCAACAAAACAGTGTTACCCTAGCAACCAAGTAACAAATCACATATCTCTGCACCATAAAATCGTAGACACTTCCTGTTTCACTTATTTCACTCAGGATGGAAAGTAGCATTGATATGTATAAATCTGGTAGCTGCCTAGCAACCAGATGTGGTTACCCTTGCAACCAAGTAACAAACAACATATCTTTGAACTAGAACATTGTAGAGACATAGGGGTTGACATACTTCACACAGGATTACAAGGAGCCTTATGAGTATCACTTTGGTAACTGCCTAGCAACCAGATGTGGTTACCCTAGCAACCAAGTAACAAATCACCATAGCAACAAAGTAACAAATCACATATCTCTGCAACAGAAAATAATAGAGACTACCGGGTTGATTTTCACTCAGGATGGAAAACAGGCTTGATAAGCATCACCCTGGTAACTGCATAGCAACCAGACAGGGTTAATATAGCAACCAATTAACAAATCACATATCTCTGCACCAGAAAATCATACACACTTCCTGTTTCACTTATTTCACTCAGGATGGAAAGTAGCCTTGATATGTATAAATCTGGTAGCCGCCTAGCAACCAGATGTGGTTACCCTTGCAACCAAGTAACAAATAACATATCTTTGAAGTAGAACATTGTAGATTTTTAGTTGTTGACATACTTCACACAGGATTACAAGGAGCCTTATGAGTATCACTTTGGTAACTGCCTAGCAACCAGATGTGGTTACCCTAGCAACCTAGTAACAATTCACCCTAGCAACAAAGTAACAAATCACATATCTCTGCAACAGAAAATCATAGAGACTACCGGGTTGACTTTTCACTCAGGATGGACAACAGGCTTGATAAGTATCACCCTGATAACTGCATAGCAACAAAACAGGGTTACCCTAGCATCCAAGTAACAAATCACATATCTCTGCACCATAAAATCGTAGACACATCCTGATTCACTTATTTCACTCAGGATGGAAAGTAGCCTTGATATGTATAAATCTGGTAGCTGCCTAGCAACCAGATATGGTTACCCTTGCAACCAAGTAACAAATAACATATCTTTGAACTAGAACATTGTAGATTTTTAGTTGTTGACATACTTCACACAGGATTACAAGGAGCCTTATGAGTATCACTTTGGTAACTGCCTAGCAACCAGATGTGGTTACACTAGCAACCAAGTAACAAATCACATATCTCTGCACCAGAAAATCATACAGACTTCCTGTTTCACTTATTTCACTCAGGATGGAAAGTAGCCTTGATATGTATCAGTCTGGTAACTGCCTAGCAACGAGATGTGGTTACCCTAGCAAACAAGTAACAAATCACATATCTTTGCACCAGAAAATCATAAAGACTTCCAGGATGACTTCATTCACTCAGGATGGAAAGGAGGCTTGATAAGTATCAGCCTGATTAATGCATAGCAACAAAACAGGGTTTCCCTAGCAACCAAGTAACAAATCACATATCTCTGCACCATAAAATCGTAGACACATCCTGTTTCACTTATTTCACTCAGGATGGAAAGTAGCCTTGATATGTATAATTCTGGTAGCTGCCTAGCAACCAGATGTGGTTACCCTTGCAACCAAGTAACAAATAACATATCTTTGAACTAGAACATTGTAGATTTTTAGTTGTTGACATACTTCACACAGGATTACAAGGAGACTTATGAGTATCACTTTGGTAACTGCCAAGAAACCAGATGTGGTTACCCTAGCAACCTAGTAACAATTCACCCTAGCAACAAAGTAACAAATCACATATCTCTGCAACAGAAAATCATAGAGACTACCGGGTTTACTTTCACTCAGGATGGAAAACAGGCTTGATAAGCATCACCCTGGTAACTGCATAGCAACCAGACAGGGTTAACATAGCAACCAATTAACAAATCACATATCTCTGCACCAGAAAATCATACACACTTCCTGTTTCAATTATTTCACTCAGGATGGAAAGTAGCCTTGATATGTATCACTCTGGTAACTGCTTAGCAACCAGATGTGGTTACACATATCTGCACCAGAAAATCGTATAGACTTTCTGTTTCATTTATTTCACTCAGGATGGAAAGTAGCCTTGATATCGGGTAACTCGGGTAACTGCCTAGCAACTAGATGTGGTTACACTAGCTACCACGTAACAAATCATATATCTCTGCACCAGAAAATTGTAGAGACTTCCTGTTTCACTTATTTCACTTAGGATGGAAAGTAGCCTTGATATGTATAACTCTGGTAAGTGCCTAGCAACGAGATGTGGTTACCCTAGCAAACAAGTAACAAATCACATATCTTTGCACCAGAAAATCATAAAGACTTCCAGGATGACTTTATTCACTCAGGATGGAAAGGAGGCTTGATAAGTATCAGCCTGATAAATGCATAGCAACAAAACAGGGTTTCCCTAGCAACCAAGTAACAAATCACATATCTCTGCACCATAAAATCGTATACACATCCTGTTTCACTTATTTCACTCAGGATGGAAAGTAGCCTTGATATGTATCACTCTGGTAGCTGCCTAGCAACCAGATGTGGTCACCTTAGCAACCAAGTAACAAATCACATATCTCTGCACCAGAAAATAATACAGACTTCCAGGGTGACTTTATTCATTCAGGATGGAAAGGAGGCTTGATAAGTATCACCCTGATAACTGCAGAGCAACAAAACAGGGTTACCCTAGCAACCAAGTAACAAATCACATATCTCTGCACCATAAAATTGTAGACACATCCTGTTTCACTTATTTCACTCAGGATGGAAAGTAGACTTGATATGTATAAATCTGGTAGCTGCCTAGCAACCAGATGTGGTTACCCTTGCAACCAAGTAACAAATAACATATCTTTGAACTAGAACATTGTAGATTTTTAGTTGTTGACATACGTCACACAGGATTACAAGGAGCTTTATGAGTATCACTTTGGTAACTGCCTAGCAACCAGATGTGGTTACACTAGCAACCAAGTAACAAATCACATATCTCTGCACCAGAAAATCATACAGACTTCCTGTTTCACTTATTTCACTCAGGATGGAAAGTAGCCTTGATATGTATCAGTCTGGTAACTGCCTAGCAACGAGATGTGGTTACCCTAGCAAACAAGTAACAAATCACATATCTTTGCACCAGAAAATCATAAAGACTTCCAGGATGACTTCATTCACTCAGGATGGAAAGGAGGCTTGATAAGTATCAGCCTGATAAATGCATAGCAACAAAACAGGGTTTCCCTAGCAACCAAGTAACAAATCACATATCTCTGCACCATAAAATCGTAGACACATCCTGTTTCACTTATTTCACTCAGGATGGAAAGTAGCCTTGATATGTATAATTCTGGTAGCTGCCTAGCAACCAGATGTGGTTACCCTTGCAACCAAGTAACAAATAACATATCTTTGAACTAGAACATTGTAGATTTTTAGTTGTTGACATACTTCACACAGGATTACAAGGAGCTTTATGAGTATCAATTTGGTAACTGCCTAGCAACCAGATGTGGTTACCCTAGCAACCTAGTAACAATTCACCCTAGCAACAAAGTAACAAATCACATAACTCTGCAACAGAAAATCATAGAGACTACCGGGTTTACTTTCACTCAGGATGGAAAACAGGCTTGATAAGCATCACCCTGGTAACTGCATAGCAACCAGACAGGGTTAACATAGCAACCAATTAACAAATCACATATCTCTGCACCATAAAATCGTAGACACATCCTGATTCACTTATTTCACTCAGGATGGAAAGTAGCCTTGATATGTATCACTCTGGTAGCTGCCTAGCAACCAGATGTGGTTACCCTAGCAACCAAGTAACAAATCACATATCTCTGCACCAGAAAATCATACAGACTTCCTGTTTCACTTATTTCACTCAGGATGGAAAGTAGCCTTGATATGTATAACTCTGTTAGCTGCCTAGCAACCAGATGTGTTTACCCTAGCAACCAAGTAACAAACAACATATCTTTGAAATAGAACATTGTAGAGACATAGGGGTTGACATACTTCACACAGGATTACAAGGAGCCTTATGAGTATCACTTTGGTAACTGCCTAGCAACCAGATGTGGTTACCCTAGCAACCAAGTAACAAATCACATATCTCTGCACCATAAAATAGTAGATATATCCTGTTTCACTTATTTCACTCAGGATGGAAAGTAGCATTGATATGTATAAATCTGGTAGCTGCCTAGCAACCAGATGTGGTTACCCTTGCAACCAAGTAACAAATAACATATCTTTGAACTAAAACATTGTAGAGACTTAGGGGTTGACATACTTCACACAGGATTACAAGGAGCCTTATGAGTATCACTTTGGTAACTGCCTAGCAACCAGATGTGCTTACCCTAGCAACCAAGTAACAAATCACCATAGCAACAAAGTAACAAATCACATATCTCTGCAACAGAAAATCATAGAGACTACTGGGTTGACTTTCACTCAGGATGGAAAACAGGCTTGATAAGCATCACCCTGGTAACTGCAGAGCAACCAGACAGGGTTAACATAGCAACCAATTAACAAATCATATATCTCTGCACCAGAAAATCATACACACTTCCTGTTTCACTTATTTCACTCAGAATGGAAAGTAGCCTTGATATGTATCACTCTGGTAACTGCATAGTAAACAGATGTGGTTACACATGTCTGCACCAGAAAATCGTATAAACTTTCTGTTTCATTTATTTCACTCAGGATGGAAAGTAGCCTTGATATGTATCACTCGGGTAACTGCCTAGCAACTAGATGTGGTTACACTAGCAACCAAGTAACAAATCACATATCTCTGCACCATAAAATCGTAGACACATCCTGTTTCACTTATTTCACTCAGAATGGAAATTATCCTTGATATGTATCACTCTGGTAGCTGCCTAGCAACCAGATGTGGTAACCCTAGCAACCAAGTAACAAATCACATATCTCTGCACCAGAAAATCATACAGACTTCCAGGGTGACTTTATTCATTAAGGATGGAAAGGAGGCTTGATAAGTATCACCCTGATAACTGCAGAGCAACAAAACAGGGTTACCCTAGCAACCAAGTAACAAATCACATATCTCTGCACCATAAAATTGTAGACACATCCTGTTTCACTTATTTCACTCAGGATGGAAAGTAGCTTTGATATGTATAAATCTGGTAGCTGCCTAGCAACCAGATGTGGTTACCCTTGCAACCAAGTAACAAATAACATATCTTTGAACTAGAACATTGTTGATTTTTAGTTGTTGACATACTTCACACAGGATTACAAGGAGCCTTATGAGTATCACTTTGGTAACTGACTAGCAACCAGATGTGGTTACCCTAGCAACCTAGTAACAAATCACCCTAGCAACAAAGTAACAAATCACATATCTCTGCAACAGAAAATCATAGAGACTACCGGGTTGACTTTTCACTCAGGATGGAAAACAGGCTTGATAAGTATCACCCTGATAACTGCATAGCAACAAAACAGGGTTACCCTAGCATCCAAGTAACAAATCACATATCTCTGCACCATAAAATCGTAGACACATCCTGATTCACTTATTTCACTCAGGATGGAAAGTACCCTTGATATGTATCACTCTGGTAGCTGCCTAGCAACCAGATGTGGTTACCCTAGCAACCAATAACAAATCACATATCTCTGCACCAGAAAATCATACAGACTTCCAGGTTGACTTTATTCACTCAGGATGGAAAGGAGGCTTGATAAGTATCATCCTGATAAATGCATAGCGACAAAACAGGGTTACCCTAGCAACCAAGTAACAAATCACATATCTCTGCACCATAAAATCGTAGACACATCCTGTTTCACTTATTTCACTCAGGATGGAAAGTAGCATTGATATGTATAAATCTGGTAGCTGCTTAGCAACCAGATATGGTTACCCTTGCAACCAAGTAACAAATAACATATCTTTGAACTAGAACATTGTAGAGACATAGGGGTTGACATACTTCACACAGGATTACAAGGAGCCTTATGAGTATCACATTGGTAACTGCCTAGCAACCAGATGTGGTTACCCTAGCAACCTAGTAACAAATCACCCTAGCAACAAAGTAACAAATCACATATCTCTGCAACAGAAAATCATAGAGACTACCGGGTTGACTTTTCACTCAGGATGGAAAACAGGCTTGATAAGTATCACCCTGATAACTGCATAGCAAAAAAACAGGGTTACCCAAGTAACCAAGTAACAAATCACATATCTCTGCACCATAAAATCGTAGACACATCCTGATTCACTTATTTCACTCAGGATGGAAAGTAGCCTTGATATGTATCACTCCGGTAGCTGCCTAGCAACCAGATGTGGTTACCCTTGCAACCAAGTAACAAATAACATATCTTTGAACTAGAACATTGTAGAGACATAGGGGTTGTCATACTTCACACAGGATTATAGGAGCCTTATGAGTATCACTTTGGTAACTGCCTAGCAACCAGATGTGGTTACCCTAGCAACCTAGTAACAATTCACCCTAGCAACAAAGTAACAAATCACATATCTCTGCAACAGAAAATCATAGAGACTACCGGGTTGACTTTTCACTCAGGATGGAATACAGGCTTGATAAGTATCACCCTGATAACTGCATAGCAACAAAACAGGGTTACCCTAGCATCCAAGTAACAAATCACATATCTCTGCACCATAAAATCGTAGTCACATCCTGATTCACTTATTTCACTCAGGATGGAAAGTAGCCTTGATTTGTATCACTCTGGTAGCTGCCTAGCAACCAGATGTGGTTACCCTAGCAACCAAGTAACAAATCACATATCTCTGCACCAGAAAATCATACAGACTTCCTGTTTCACTTATTTCCCTCAGGATGGAAATTAGCCTTGATATGTATCAGTCTGGTAACTGCCTAGCAACCAGATGTGGTTATCCTTGCAACCAAGTAACTAATAACATATATCTGCAACAGAAAATCATAAAGACTTCCAATTTGACTTTATTCACTCAGGATGGAAAGGAGGCTTGATAAGTATCACCCTGATAACTGCATAGCAACAAAACAGGGTTACACTAGCAACCAAGTAACAAATCACATCTCTGCACCATAAAATCGTAGACACATCCTGTTTCACTTATTTCACTCAGAATGGAAAGTAGCCTTGATATGTATCACTCTGGTAGCTGCCTAGCAACCAGATGTGCTTACCCTAGCAACCAAGTAACAAATCACATATCTCTGCACCAGAAAATCATACAGACTTCCAGGTTGACTTTATTCACTCAGGATGGAAAGGAGGCTTGATAAGTATCACCCTGATAACTGCATAGCAACAAAACAGTGTTACCCTAGCAACCAAGTAACAAATCACATATCTCTGCACCATAAAATCGTAGACACTTCCTGTTTCACTTATTTCACTCAGGATGGAAAGTAGCATTGATATGTATAAATCTGGTAGCTGCCTAGCAACCAGATGTGGTTACCCTTGCAACCAAGTAACAAACAACATATCTTTGAACTAGAACATTGTAGAGACATAGGGGTTGACATACTTCACACAGGATTACAAGGAGCCTTATGAGTATCACTTTGGTAACTGCCTAGCAACCAGATGTGGTTACCCTAGCAACCAAGTAACAAATCACCATAGCAACAAAGTAACAAATCACATATCTCTGCAACAGAAAATAATAGAGACTACCGGGTTGATTTTCACTCAGGATGGAAAACAGGCTTGATAAGCATCACCCTGGTAACTGCATAGCAACCAGACAGGGTTAATATAGCAACCAATTAACAAATCACATATCTCTGCACCAGAAAATCATACACACTTCCTGTTTCACTTATTTCACTCAGGATGGAAAGTAGCCTTGATATGTATAAATCTGGTACCCGCCTAGCAACCAGATGTGGTTACCCTTGCAACCAAGTAACAAATAACATATCTTTGAAGTAGAACATTGTAGATTTTTAGTTGTTGACATACTTCACACAGGATTACAAGGAGCCTTATGAGTATCACTTTGGTAACTGCCTAGCAACCAGATGTGGTTACCCTAGCAACCTAGTAACAATTCACCCTAGCAACAAAGTAACAAATCACATATCTCTGCAACAGAAAATCATAGAGACTACCGGGTTGACTTTTCACTCAGGATGGACAACAGGCTTGATAAGTATCACCCTGATAACTGCATAGCAACAAAACAGGGTTACCCTAGCATCCAAGTAACAAATCACATATCTCTGCACCATAAAATCGTAGACACATCCTGATTCACTTATTTCACTCAGGATGGAAAGTAGCCTTGATATGTATCACTCTGGTAGCTGCCTAGCAACCAGATGTGGTTACCCTAGCAACCAAGTAACAAATCACATATCTCTGCACCAGAAAATCATACAGACTTCCTGTTTCACTTATTTCACTCAGGATGGAAATTAGCCTTGATATGTATCAGTCTGGTAACTGCCTAGCAACCAGATGTGGTTATCCTTGCAACCAAGTAACTAATAACATATCTCTGCAACAGAAAATCATAAAGACTTCCAATTTGACTTTATTCACTCAGGATGGAAAGGAGGCTTGATAAGTATCACCCTGATAACTGCATAGCAACAAAACAGGGTTACACTAGCAACCAAGTAACAAATCACATATCTCTGCACCATAAAATCGTAGACACATCCTGTTTCACTTATTTCACTCAGGATGGAAAGTAGCCTTGATATGTATCACTCTGGTAGCTGCCTAGCAACCATATGTGCTTACCCTAGCAACCAAGTAACAAATCACATATCTCTGCACCAGAAAATCATACAGACTTCCAGGTTGACTTTATTCACTCAGGATGGAAAGGAGGCTTGATAAGTATCACCCTGATAACTGCATAGCAACAAAACAGTGTTACCCTAGCAACCAAGTAACAAATCACATATCTCTGCACCATAAAATAGTAGATATATCCTGTTTCACTTATTTCACTCAGGATGGAAAGTAGCCTTGATATGTATAACTCTGTTAGCTGCCTAGCAACCAGATGTGTTTACCCTAGCAACCAAGTAACAAACAACATATCTTTGAAATAGAACATTGTAGAGACATAGGGGTTGACATACTTCACACAGGATTACAAGGAGCCTTATGAGTATCACTTTGGTAACTGCCTAGCAACCAGATGTGGTTACCCTAGCAACCAAGTAACAAATCACCATTGCAACAAAGTAACAAATCACATATCTCTGCAACAGAAAATCATAGAGACTACCGGGTTGACTTTCACTCAGGATGGAAAACAGGCTTGATAAGCATCACCCTGGTAACTGCATAGCAACCAGACAGGGTTAACACAGCAACCAATTAACAAATCACATATCTCTGCACTAGAAAATCATACACACTTCCTGTTTCACTTATTTCACTCAGGATGGAAAGTAGCCTTGATATGTATCACTCTGGTAACTGCTTAGCAACCAGATGTGGTTACACATATCTGCACCAGAAAATCGTATAGACTTTCTGTTTCATTTATTTCACTCAGGATGGAAAGTAGCCTTGATATGTATCACTCTGGTAACTGCCTAGCAACTAGATGTGGTTACACTAGCTACCAAGTAACAAATCATATATCTCTGCACCAGAAAACTGTAGAGACTTCCTGTTTCACTTATTTCACTCAGAATGGAAAGTAGCCTTGATATGTATAACTCTGGTAAGTCCCTAGCAATGAGATGTGGTTACCCTAGCAAACAAGTAACAAATCATATATCTTTGCACCAGAAAATCATAAAGACTTCTAGGATGACTTTATTCACTCAGGATGGAAAGGAGGCTTGATAAGTATCAGCCTGATAAATGCATAGCAACAAAACAGGGTTTCCCTAGCAACCAAGTAACAAATCACATATCTCTGCACCATAAAATCGTAGACACATCCTGTTTCACTTATTTCACTCAGAATGGAAATTATCCTTGATATTTATCACTCTGGTAGCTGCCTAGCAACCAGATGTGGTAACCCTAGCAACCAAGTAACAAATCACATATCTCTGCACCAGAAAATCATACAGACTTCCAGGGTGACTTTATTCATTAAGGATGGAAAGGAGGCTTGATAAGTATCACCCTGATAACTGCAGAGCAAAAAAACAGGGTTACCCTAGCAACCAAGTAACAAATCACATATCTCTGCACCAGAAAATCATACAGACTTCCTGTTTCACTTATTTCACTCAGGATGGAAAGTAGCCTTGATATGTATCAGTCTGGTAACTGCCTAGCAACCAGATGTGGTTATCCTTGCAACAAAGTAACTAATAACATATCTCTGCAACAGAAAATCATAAAGACTTCCAATTTAACTTTATTCACTCAGGATGGAAAGGAGGCTTGATAAGTATCACCCTGATAACTGCATAGCAACAAAACAGGGTTACGCTTGCAACCAAGTAACAAATCACATATCTCTGCACCATAAAATCGTAGACAAATCCTGTTTCACTTATTTCACTCAGGATGGAAAGTAGCCTTGATATGTATCACTCTGGTAGCTGCCTAGCAACCAGATTTGCTTACCCTAGCAACTGTCGTGGAATATTCACGATGATTCTCTCTAAGTTGTAAGAAAACTCTCGGAGTCCCAAGTTCCAGATGCCAAAGTTATAGTTTATTGAACACCAACAAACTACATGAGACCGGTCAGCTGTCCGTTCTACTTTCACTTTCCTAAGTTCCCAATTATGTACCTTTTTGTTATCTTTCTGCTCCTTATCTCTAGCCAATGGGATTATTTCCCTCAGTTCTTTCCCTCGCAACCAATATGTTTTATGTTGCTTGCTAATTAACTATTGGTGGAAAATCCCTTGCTCATCTATTTTTTAAAAAACGTGTATCTTTCACATTCAGCCAATTACCTCATATTTTGGACATATTCCATAGTTCATAGAAAGGGCTCTTTTATTCAGAAACATCTGTGTACGAGAAAAACAGCCATGTCCTCATCACACGTCCTTCACCCTTGATCTACAGGACAGTGTTTTTGTAATCAATGGATACTTTTTACCATACTGGCAGAAACTTAGCCTTAGTTTATTAATTTTGGCCATCTGTTGTTTCACTCCTTGTACATAACCTCCCTAATTATGTTACAACTGGGTACTTTCTGTGGTTTCTGCAGCAACAACACCTTTAGTAACCTCAAATGCCCTTTCCTGGGTCACACACACTTTTAGTAACCTCAAATGCTCTTTCCTGGGTCACACAAGGCCAGGAAACTCACATAAGTACTTTGATATAAAAGCATACTATAATATTTAAAAATATACTATATACTCCCTCCTCTGAGACTTATAAAAAGTCTCACCTCTATTGCCCTTACCCAGAGTGCAACCACACAAGCCAGCCTGTCTTATTCCATCATGTGGCCAAAAGAGGCCACGCAATGTCTTTACCCAATACTGTCTCTATGGGGCTGCACTCTGCAGGACTTGGGTCCAAACATCTCCTTCCACATTTAGCTAGAAAGGAGTAAAAGAACCCAATCCTTTAGCTATCACTATTCTTGGGGAGGGTGACAACAAATCAACGTTGTGTTATAAGCATGTGCATGAAATTGTAAAGCCCCGCGTGATGTAGAATACAATTGATTACATACTGGCTAGATACGTTAACAATCACTAGAATAACTGATATAGTAATATGCATCCATCGGTGCCAGAGGAACTCACAGACATTTCCGGTAGCCTGGAGTGCTATCTGGTGGCGTGTTGGAGCAGACAGCGGGTTTTTAAACCACCAGTTGAGTCTATTTGCTCTTGCTGCTAAGCACTGAGGTGCTCGTCGATCCTTTTCTTTATTTTGTAATGTCTTACTCTTTGGCCGTCCAGTGGTTCTTGCAGTGTGTAACAAATGCATACTATGTTTCATTCTACATCAATTTATTCAGTTAATAGTACCTTCAGAGATGATTCAAACAACAAATAATATTTCTAAAACATTTAAAAAGTTCATGTTTTCAAAATAAGCATTCCATTTTAATTGGTTATATTACCTTGTAACATTACCTTGTAACATGGATAATGATCTGCTTCAGAAACTCATCATTCCCTTTCATTATCATTGCTTGATTAGACAACAAACATAATTTTAAAGGAATACTAACTTCAGGAAGGGGTATTTGCCAAAATAATAAACAAAACACCCTCTATCTTCCTGCCTACTCTATCCAATCTAAAATACTACCTAATTTTATTATAAAAGAAAATACAATGAGTATGCTGACTCCCTTGCTATCCAAAAACAATAGAAAAGTGAAAATAAAGAGTCAAAATAAAAGGTTCCCCCTTCCCTACCACTCTTGTGAAATTCCAGGATTTTTTCTAGAAGTCGTCCAGGTCATCCAGTCCAGGGCATGTGGGTTATACAGTAGCCCCAATGTCACTTCCAGATGGTTTTACAGATACATTGGTCATCTGTTTGGCTGCAGCATTGGCCAGCATTGATCTAAGAAGAGGCACAACACAACAAAACAACAACAACACAAATAATAACAGCAGCTATGACTATTATTACTCCCACTTTAGTCCAGGATCCAAATAGTTTGTCAAACCAATTTCTAACCAAGCCATTTTACTTGTAGGTTCTAGTTGGCCTGTAGGCTTTCAATGAGTCATTAATGTAATTAATCAATCTTTGCTGACTGTAATTTTTTTCAAGGGAGAGTGCGAACATATTATATAACTCGTCATATTTGCTTGTTTTTCTGTATAATCTCGTCATATTTGCTTGTTTTACTATATATTCGGCCCATTTATACCAGTCATTTTGAGTTGCGTGTAGTTCCTCCTTTCCTGCGGACTCTACGGGTTCCTTAATATATTCTAGGTCTATGGGTTTTGGTACCCTCTGATGGGGCACTGTGTCAGGTTGGGTCTTATTTGGATTGTTCGGTTTGCCCTGTTTAGCCAAATTGCTTATCCAAATTCAAGTCTTTCCAGGTTCACCTTTGTTCAATGATCCAGGTGCTTGTTTCTGTCAGATTTCTCATTATATGCTATATTGTCTCTGCTCAGCCTGGGAAATAGAACTCAAGGTCTGTGGTGTCAATTGTAGGAAATTCATCATACCATGTTCGTAGTGATGGTCCTTCATCTGAAGAGTCTGATCTTTCCTGGGTCGCCTCTCCGGTAGGCCCTGTATGGGAGGCAATACCTGTCCCAAATATGTTAATAACAGCATCATCCACGCCAATACCTCTTTGAGCTTCCATTCTTTCCTCTGTGTCCCGCAACACTTCGTCCAGCAGCTGCATTTGCTGGCCTGTTTCATTTCCTTCAGTTGTTTCTGTATCTGGTTCAGTAAAATGAGCACTTTCTTCTCCTGCACTTTCTTGGTCCTGTTCTTCTGCAACATGTACTTCCGTCTCTCTTTCTATGCTTTCCTGCTCCACTGTGGCACGTACTTCAATCCCTCTATCTGCCTCAGCGTGCTCTTCCCCTACGTGCGTTTGTCCCTCTTCTACTTCCTCTTTTCATTCTTCATATTCTCTAGCCGGTGCTTGCGCATCTTCTCCTTCCTCAGGTTCTTGGTTTTGTGCTTGCTGCTCTTCTTCGTCTGAATCTTGCCTCGTATTCATCATTGGGAAGTCCATATTCATAGTTACTTCAATACAGTCCGTCAAGTGCTCTGTACTTTCTGAATTCACTTTCTGGAATATTTTGTTTTAGTTCAGCTTCATTGGAAAGGCCATCCAAGATCTCAAAGGCTGATTGTAGGGAACCCACTCTGCAGTGTGCTTTCTTAGAATTGTTCATCTGTGGATCCTGGTCCTTCTTGGGACGTTTCTGCGGTAGGCCTTTTATTGGGGGCAACACTTATCCCAAGTTTGTTAGTAATAACATCATCCAAATTAATATGTCTTTCTAATTCATTGGTATTGTAGGCCACAATTGTTTTCCTCCTTCTCTCCTTCAACGGGTCATCCTGTCCCAACTTGCTTCAATGATGGCAACAGCATTACTATATCATTTTATATGCATAAAGCAGACTGTAATCAACTCATATGGTTATATGTTTTATATTAACTAACAATCATTACTTTCTGCATTCATTTGATTAGTGTATTAAATGATTTCCCTTATTACAGTCATTGGCTACACACATTCTTGTAAGAGAGGAAATGTGTGCACACTCACATACATTTGTTGCATCTCATTTGTAGCACTAAATTACACATGGGTCCTCTGCCTCCTCCAGGCATGTGCCAGGCAGAGTCTGGCTTTGTTCCAATTAAAAACATTACACCATCCCTTTAGTATCTATACACAACATTTTTCATGGTCATCAGTGTCATCCGCTTGTTTGGATAAATAATTATCTAATCAATGGTAACACACAATAGAATATTATTCCCCTCACAAGAATTGCTGTTTCAATCATTATACCAATTTTAGCCAACCCTGCACCCTATTTCTTAAATAATTCCATGTAAATTGTTACAAGCAAACAAGACAAGCAATCTTAATCTTTTTAGTCACCAACATGTTTTCTTTTCCATACTTCATTACTTTTAAAATGTACATGAGTTCAATTAAAGCATAAGTAATAAATCATCTTCCATTCTAAATTAATTATCATACAAACATCCCCTTGTTTGTTTAATACTTCTATAAAAAGTCAGGCACTTCTTTGTCTGCAACGGTTCTCAAAACTTTACCCCCAAAACCAATCTATAATAATCCTCTACACAGGGTATGATCCCCTGATAACACAGTAACAGAATGCTTTGTTATTAAAATGCAGTCGGGTTCAGTGGAACTTTCCATTTTCGGGCAGGTCTCTTCTAGACCTCCCTTTTGATGCTTCTGATCTAAGAGCATTCATCCACTTCCTTAAACCCCTTTCAAGCCTTCTTGGGCAGGTTTCCAGGGCGGTGACGCCCTGCCTTAGGTCGCTCAACATTTTTGCCATTGTCAAGTCTTACCCGTCATCGGACCGTCACCTCTTGCCACTGGTCTTGATACTGCTCTGTCCTCAATCCTTAATAATTTGGTATCAGTAAACAGATATTTTCTTTCAGGGAGTATCACCAGAGAACCGACACAGCCAATGGAACCATCTACAACTGCTTAAATATGGAGACAATTCAAAACATAGTTAAATTCAAAAAGCATTATTAAAAATTCATCAATCTATTAAAATTGTCCAAATTAAAAATAAAATATGCTAAAATTGAACTCATTTATAGATCACTAATTTCCATTCAGGTTGTATTTCTGCTACTTTAGCAAATGTTACAAGAGACCATGTATCATGGTTGGGAATAACATCAGAACAAAGCCCTGTCAAGCTTCTAGGAAGCTTCATTTAAAAACGTCACCTTAATTCAATAATAGTCTCTAGACAGTTTTTTAACCTACATTTATTCTTTCAAATGAATTTTCAACTAAATGTCCTATCTTTAGTCCAGTCTTCATATCACTCTATCTAACATTATTGTCAAAGCACATCATTTTACATATAAAAATCAAATCAAATCAAATCAAAATAAAACAACTTAGAAATATTTCTTCAAAATCTGCTCTTGTGTTTCTGTTCCAAGCGGACGCTTATCAATTTTAGACCAAGAGTGAGGAGTGGGGGGGGGGGGGGCATTTCACTCCCTCACACTGTTTCTAATCTCATTACAGCTATTTCTTCTTCTTTCGTTTTAGAATCTCACAATAATATATTTGATTTATTCTTCAACAGTAAAAATAGTGATATCTATAATAATTGATTATATTAACTGCTTTCAAACTTTCTCATCTCACACCATTTAAAAACCAAAAACTACTCTCAACTCACTTCTTTACATTCAAACAACATACATAACCTTCAAATCTTTAATAAAACAGAACACAATGTCTTTTTTGACATCCTCTATATAATCAATTCAACTTACTTTTAGCTTTCTGTTCAAGCAGAGCTTTACATTTACAACACCTATCTTATTATTAATATATTATAATCCCCTTTTTACTATTTAAGTAATAACTCATTATTACTGCTTTCTCAATTTCTTACACTTTCTCAGGTTAAGGAACTTCCATTCTGTCTAATAAAATAATATAAATCAAGTTTTTAAACTAACAGAAAATTAAGTAAAAGTTTAAACAGAATAAAGTCATAAAGAGGCACAGTGGAAATTCAAACATATCTCTTGTCTTGTGTTTTGAAATAATTGCTCCGTAAAATACATTCTAAAATACACTACGCTCTTAATGTCTCATGACTCTTTTTTTTTTTAATCCAAATGTTTCAGCATCATTTAACAGTTATCATTATTATACCTCTAAAATTATACTTTCAGGTATTAATTATGGCAAATAGACACTCAATCAACTCTTTTTAGAACCCACTAACCTCTTTTTTATTTTTTTAATTATGAGGGTATTCTCTGGAAAATTTGGGGGAGTAACCAATCCGATAGGTAACTCTATAACTTTGTCATACGTTTGTAATATTTACTCTTCAAATCAATAAACCATTGGTTAGCTGCTGGATTTAAATTTAGACCCTCAGAACAATTTAGACACGGGTATTGAACCCCATTGATGGCATTCTGGAAAATCATAAAGTGATCGTATAAGACTGAAATCAATTTTTTTCCAGAGAAATTTTAATCCACATCATAAATGGCAGATCAGTAATGATTACAAGCAGTAATGAGCGCAGGAGGATCAATCAGATAATAGTCCACATCATTTTCAGTTTTTGTCTCTGGATTTCCTCCTTCATAATTAGTAACTTCTATAAAATCACCTTTCCCAGCCATCTGCAATGGTGAGAAACTAGTTCCAGAATGAGTTAGTGAAACAACATACACATAATGATGACAAAAGAAACACAGAATATACACATAAATATGAAGTTATTAACATTCATATTTGAGGACGTTATGATGTTCAATTTAATCTTAACCTATCTCCATGGGCTTCACCTGCCCCATAGACCAATTTTTAAATGATCCAAATCATTCTTACATTTATTTTCCTTTAATTTTAGTCTCAAATGCAGCTTCTCAGTGTACTCATGATCAACCAAGACCTATTCTGTGTATACCAAACAAAACAAAACAACAAAAAACAAATAAGAGAAAAATAAAATAAAAATAAAATATCTATCTATCTGCTATCTATCTTTTTCTAAAGTCGGGGCCCCTTTCTGTCTGTCTGAAGACACCAAGAGAGGCCTGTTTCCCCTCAAAATCATCCTCAATGCCTTCATCAGACAGTTCCTAACAAAAATAAAAAATCTCTATCTTTTGTTGGTTGATCAAGTCTACACCGACAGCACTGCACTCACATTTATATTGTTCTCCAAACACTTTTAAAATCATAGAAAAATCTAAAACAACTTTCTAGTGTATAATTTAATAATGTTAAAATAATTTTCTCTCATAAACTGGACCGGACAGAACATAAAACAGACACATGAATGTGAAGTTTTAATTTCATAAGATACAAAATATAATTTTCTTATTAGTTATTTTATCATCATATCATTGGCCCTCTTTTGCCATTTGCTTGAATATAACAACACTTATCTTATATACAATCTTTTTTTTTTAAATCCAATTACTTATTTGACTTCAGTTTAATGCAATACACTCAAAGCTTTATTGTTTCTCCAGATAATGTGATTTCCCAAATATAATTCAATCGCTTTAAAGTGATTTTATTTTTTATATAATCTAAATATTCTTACTCGTCACTTAGATATAAAAGGAGTTATGATCTGGCACATGTCATTCAACAGCTGCTCCCTCTCAGTTTAGTTCATCTCACATCAGGCTTCCTTCATGGCATGAAAAGAACAGCCCAACAATAAACATTGTCCAGTCAGCTAAGAGTTAACTTTTTGATTTCATGCACATTTTTGTTTTACATGTATTTGTTTGTTTATACTGTATTATATTTATCCTTATACATACATACATATTCATACATACACACATACACACACATATACATACACACATACATATACATACATACATACATCATACACACATTTTTTATCATTGGTTTTAATTCTACAACCAGAATATTCATTAATTGCCCTTTTTGTTTTTATTCATCAGATCTCTTCCGCCTCTCGTATTGATGGAAGTTTGAAAATAGCCTAAACAGATTTTCTTTGCTGTAAATTGCACACATACTCCTCATTAATTACACAGCAGAGGATCAATCGCTCTATCTGGATCCCAAATTCTAGAATTTTGATTATACTAAAACAAACCTATTACTTCTGCCCCTCCTTTTGCTCTCCTCTTTTTATCCCTCTCCTTTATTTCCATAAAAACCACTCGTTATTTACAGTGGTTGATTACTATATCTGTTACTTCTTCGGTTTTATATTAAAACCCATATACTTCCACCCACAGCTGTCTCATCCATTTTAGGTCTCTGTTCAAGACAATTTCTTCATTGGTGCTAATTCTCCTTTACTCTCTATTAAAAATCAACTCAACTTAAACTCTTTTTTTTTTTTTTTTTTTTTTCCTTTTTTATAGTTAATTTGTTCATAACTCCAGAAATGATCACTAATTCCTTGTTATTATTAATCTTTTTAATTCTATTTATTTTCTCCTCTCAGCCTGCCACCAAATTAGGATTTCTGTTTCATGAGGAAAACTAAGACAAGAAAAAAAAAAAAAAGTCTTCTCCGTTTCTGTGCATGCTCATAGCCCTCCCTTTACAGCTCTGTCTCTGCTCAGCAGCCCCTCCCCTACAACTCTTCACAGCACTCAGTCTCTAGTACTGTATATGAGAGATGTTACCTGCTGCGATTTCTTTCCAGACAACAAACGGATAAAACTCTCCTGTCTCTGCATTTTTCTCTACTCTTGTTCACTGCAATGGAAAACATTTTGCCTTTTCTTTATCTTTTTCTAATTATTCAATTTGTCTATTCTAAGTTTCCTCTCTCTTTCTCTCCCTCCCATGGGGCTGTCCGTTCAGCCAACCAGTGAGCGAGAGCAAGACAAGGAAATAACAGAGAATCAGATACCATTTGTCTCTAATTTTTCAACAGTCTTTTTACTCAGTAAATTTGTTGCAGTTTATTTGTCCCATTTCACTCTTGGGCATTTCTTTATTGTATCTGATTCTCCGCCTCTGCACACAATACCTCATCAACACTAGAATCATGCATTTAAACAAACACACAAAACCAGCGCAATTAGTATTTGTAAGTACACAGGCACTAACAACATAGTTAGTCATGCACATTATTCATTATTTCAAACACACACAGAGTTCAACAATTCAACAATTTTCTGCTCAGTCCGGGTTCCGTCAAATCACTGCAATAAATAATCTAATCTAACACCTGGAGGAATTATGACGCGAATTTTCCACTATAAATGCACCCGCGTTTGGATTTTCCACCTGTAGCTACAGGAATTTCACAACCTTCTGATTAAATATACCAAAACACGGGATTTTACACGCGCCGTCGCACTTCGACACACCTCTACAGGCCTTTTCTTTCTTCTCTAAATAACTACTCCCCCCCCCTCCCCAATTTTGAAATCTGGAACTCACCTCTATCTTAGCCAATTAGTCCACATTATTCTATGTTCGGCCGGCAAAGGTCTTAGGGAAGCCACTTACTGGGACTTGCTATCACAGATCACACAAAAACACCTTAAGCAAAACGCTTACCTCGATTTATGGCGCCGGTGATTTTTTGTGTGACCAGTGCCAGCGTCCTGTCAGCAACCTCTGGCCCCTGGACCTCAATGCCGGCCCCACGTTGGGCGCCAAAGAATATGTCGTGGAATATTCACGATGATTCTCTCTAAGTTGTAAGAAAACTCTCGGAGTCCCAAGTTCCAGATGCCAAAGTTATAGTTTATTGAACACCAACAAACTACATGAGACCGGTCAGCTGTCCGTTCTACTTTCACTTTCCTAAGTTCCCAATTATGTACCTTTTTGTTATCTTTCTGCTCCTTATCTCTAGCCAATGGGATTATTTCCCTCAGTTCTTTCCCTCGCAACCAATATGTTTTATGTTGCTTGCTAATTAACTATTGGTGGAAAATCCCTTGCTCATCTATTTTTTAAAAAACGTGTATCTTTCACATTCAGCCAATTACCTCATATTTTGGACATATTCCATAGTTCATAGAAAGGGCTCTTTTATTCAGAAACATCTGTGTACGAGAAAAACAGCCATGTCCTCATCACACGTCCTTCACCCTTGATCTACAGGACAGTGTTTTTGTAATCAATGGATACTTTTTACCATACTGGCAGAAACTTAGCCTTAGTTTATTAATTTTGGCCATCTGTTGTTTCACTCCTTGTACATAACCTCCCTAATTATGTTACAACTGGGTACTTTCTGTGGTTTCTGCAGCAACAACACCTTTAGTAACCTCAAATGCCCTTTCCTGGGTCACACACACTTTTAGTAACCTCAAATGCTCTTTCCTGGGTCACACAAGGCCAGGAAACTCACATAAGTACTTTGATATAAAAGCATACTATAATATTTAAAAATATACTATACAACCAAGTAACAAATCACATATCTCTGCACCATAAAATCGTAGACACATCCTGTTTCACTTATTTCACTCAGGATGGAAAGTAGCATTGATATGTATAAATCTGGTAGCTGCCTAGCAACCAGATGTGGTTACCCTTGCAACCAAGTAACAAATAACATATCTTTGAACTAGAACATTGTTGATTTTTAGTTGTTGACATACTTCACACAGGATTACAAGGAGCCTTATGAGTATCACTTTGGTAACTGACTAGCAACCAGATGTGGTTACCCTAGCAACCAGATGTGGTTACCCTAGCAACCAAGTAACAAATCACATATCTCTGCACCAGAAAATCATACAGACTTCCTGTTTCACTTATTTCACTCAGGATGGAAATTAGCCTTGATATGTATCAGTCTGGTAACTGCCTAGCAACCAGATGTGGTTATCCTTGCAACCAAGTAACTAATAACATATCTCTGCAACAGAAAATCATAAAGACTTCCAATTTGACTTTATTCACTCAGGATGGAAAGGAGGCTTGATAAGTATCACCCTGATAACTGCATAGCAACAAAACAGGGTTACACTAGCAACCAAGTAACAAATCACATTTATCTGCACCATAAAATCGTAGACACATCCTGTTTCACTTATTTCACTCAGGATGGAAAGTAGCCTTGATATGTATCACTCTGGTAGCTGCCTAGCAACCATATGTGCTTACCCTAGCAACCAAGTAACAAATCACATATCTCTGCACCAGAAAATCATACAGACTTCCAGGTTGACTTTATTCACTCAGGATGGAAAGGAGGCTTGATAAATATCACCCTGATAACTGCATAGCAACAAAACAGTGTTACCCTAGCAAACAAGTAACAAATCACATATCTCTGCACCATAAAATAGTAGACATATCCTGTTTCACTTATTTCACTCAGGATGGAAAGTAGCCTTGATATGTATAACTCTGGTAGCTGCCTAGCAACCAGATGTGTTTACCCTAGCAACCAAGTAACAAACAACATATCTTTGAACTAGAACATTGTAGAGACATAGGGGTTGACATACTTCACACAGGATTACAAGGAGCCTTATGAGTATCACTTTGGTAACTGCCTAGCAACCATATGTGGTTACCCTAGCAACCAAGTAACAAATCACCATTGCAACAAAGTAACAAATCACATATCTCTGCAACAGAAAATCATAGAGACTACCGGGTTGACTTTCACTCAGGATGGAAAACAGGCTTGATAAGCATCACCCTGGTAACTGCATAGCAACCAGACAGGGTTAACACAGCAACCAATTAACAAATCACATATCTCTGCACCAGAAAATCATACACACTTCCTGTTTCACTTATTTCACTCAGGATGGAAAGTAGCCTTGATATGTATCACTCTGGTAACTGCTTAGCAACCAGATGTGGTTACACATATCTGCACCAGAAAATCGTATAGACTTTCTGTTTCATTTATTTCACTCAGGATGGAAAGTAGCCTTGATATGTATCACTCTGGTAGCTGCCTAGCAACCAGATGTGGTCACCCTAGAAACCAAGTAACAAATCACATATCTCTGCACCAGAAAATCATACAGAATTCCAGGGTGACTTTATTCATTCAGGATGGAAAGGAGGCTTGATAAGTATCACCCTGATAACTGCAGAGCAACAAAACAGGGTTACCCTAGCAACCAAGTAACAAATCACATATCTCTGCACCATAAAATTGTAGACACATCCTGTTTCACTTATTTCACTCAGGATGGAAAGTAGCCTTGATATGTATAAATCTGGTAGCTGCCTAGCAACCAGATGTGGTTACCCTTGCAACCAAGTAACAAATAACATATCTTTGAACTAGAAAATTGTATATTTTTAGTTGTTGACATACTTCACACAGGATTACAAGGAGCCTTATGAGTATCACTTTGGTAACTGCCTAGCAACCAGATGTGGTTACCCTAGCAACCTAGTAACAATTCACCCTAGCAACAAAGTAAAAAATCACATATCTCTGCAACAGAAAATCATAGAGACTACATTGTTGACTTTTCACTCAGGATGGAAAACAGGCTTGATAAGTATCACCCTGATAACTGCATAGCAACAAAACAGGGTTACCCTAGCATCCAAGTAACAAATCACATATCTCTGCACCATAAAATCGTAGAAACATCCTGATTCACTTATTTCACTCAGGATGGAAAGTAGCCTTGATATGTATCACTCTGGTAGCTGCCTAGCAACCAGATGTGGTTACCCTAGCAACCAAGTAACAAATCACATATCTCTGCACCAGAAAATCATACAGACTTCCTGTTTCACTTATTTCACTCAGGATGGAAAGTAGCCTTGATATGTATCAGTCTGGTAACTGCCTAGCAACCAGATGTGGTTATCCTTGCAACCAAGTAACTAATAACATATCTCTGCAACAAAAAATCATAAAGACTTCCAATTTGACTTTATTCACTCAGGATGGAAAGGAGGCTTGATAAGTATCACCCTGATAACTGCATAGCAACAAAACAGGGTTACGCTAGCAACCAAGTAACAAATCACATATCTCTGCACCACAAAATCGTAGACACATCCTGTTTCACTTATTTCACTCAGGATGGAAAGTAGCCTTGCTATGTATCACTCTGGTAGCTGCCTAGCAACCAGATGTGCTTACCCTAGCAACCAAGTAACAAATCACATATCTCTGCACCAGAAAATCATACAGACTTCCAGGTTGACTTTATTCACTCAGGATGGAAAGGAGGCTTGATAAGTATCACTCGGGTAACTGCCTAACAACTAGATGTGGTTACACTAGCTACCAAGTAACAAATCATATATCTCTGCACCAGAAAATAGTAGAGACTTCCTGTTTCACTTATTTCACTCAGGAAGGAAAGTAGCCTTGATATGTATAACTCTGGTAAGTGCCTTGCAACGAGATGTGGTTACCCTAGCAAACAAGTAACAAATCATATATCTTTGCACCAGAAAATCATAAAGACTTCCAGGATGACTTTATTCACTCAGGATGGAAAGGAGGCTTGATAAGTATCAGCCTGATAAATGCAAAGCAACAAAACAGGGTTACCCTAGCAACCAAGTAACAAATCACATATCTCTGCACCATAAAATCGTAGACACATCCTGTTTCACTTATTTCACTCAGGATGGAAAGTAGCATTGATATGTATAAATCTGGTAGCTGCCTAGCAACCAGATGTTGTTACCCTTGCATCCAAGTAACAAATAACATATCTTTGAACTAGAACATTGTAGAGACTTAGGGGTTGACATACTTCACACAGGATTACAAGGAGCCTTATGAGTATCACTTTGGTAACTGCCTAGCAACCAGATGTGGTTACCCTAGCAACCAAGTAACAAATCACCATAGCAACAAAGTAACAAATCACATATCTCTGCAACAGAAAATCATAGAGACTACCGGGTTGACTTTCACTCAGGATGGAAAACAGGCTTGATAAGCATCGCCCTGGTAACTGCATAGCAACCAGACAGGGTTAACATAGCAACCAATTAACAAATCATATATCTCTGCACCAGAAAATCATACACACTTCCTGTTTCACTTATTTCACTCAGGATGGAAAGTAGCCTTGATATGTATCACTCTGGTAACTGCATAGCAAACAGATGTGGTTACACATGTCTGCACCAGAAAATCGTATAGACTCTCTGTTTCATTTATTTCACTCAGGATGGAAAGTAGCCTTGATATGTATCACTCGGGTAACTGCCTAGCAACTAGATGTGGTTACACTAGCAACCAAGTAACAAATCACAAATCTCTGCACCATAAAATCGTAGACACATCCTGTTTCACTTATTTCACTCAGAATGGAAATTATCCTTGATATGTATCACTCTGGTAGCTGCCTAGCAACCAGATGTGGTAACCCTAGCAACCAAGTAACAAATCACATATCTCTGCACCAGAAAATCATACAGACTTCCAGGGTGACTTTATTCATTAAGGATGGAAAGGAGGCTTGATAAGTATCACCCTGATAACTGCAGAGCAACAAAACAGGGTTACCCTAGCAACCAAGTAACAAATCACATATCTCTGCACCATAAAATCGTAGACACATCCTGTTTCACTTATTTCACTCAGGATGGAAAGTAGCCTTGATATGTATAAATCTGGTAGCTGCCTAGCAACCAGATGTGGTTACCCTTGCAACCAAGTAACAAATAACATATCGTTGAACTAGAACATTGTTGATTTTTAGTTGTTGACATACTTTACACAGGATTACAAGGAGCCTTATGAGTATCACTTTGGTAACTGACTAGCAACCAGATGTGGTTACCCTAGCAACCTAGTAACAAATCACCCTAGCAACAAAGTAACAAATCACATATCTCTGCAACAGAAAATCATAGAGACTACCGGGTTGACTTTTCACTCAGGATGGAAAACAGGCTTGATAAGTATCACCCTGATAACTGCATAGCAACAAAACAGGGTTACCCTAGCAACCAAGTAACAAATCACATATCTCTGCACCATAAAATCGTAGACACATCCTGTTTCACTTATTTCACTCAGGATGGAAAGTAGCATTGATATGTATAAATCTGGTAGCTGCCTAGCAACCAGATGTGGTTACCCTTGCAACCAAGTAACAAATAACATATCTTTGAACTAGAACATTGTAGAGACATAGGGGTTGACATACTTCACACAGGATTACAAGGAGCCTTATGAGTATCACATTGGTAACTGCCTAGCAACCAGATGTGGTTACCCTAGCAACCTAGTATCAAATCACCCTAGCAACAAAATAACAAATCACATATCTCTGCAACAGAAAATCATAGAGAATTCCAGGGTGACTTTATTCATTCAGGATGGAAAGGAGGCTTGATAAGTATCACCCTGATAACTGCAGAGCAACAAAACAGGGTTACCCTAGCAACCAAGTAACAAATCACATATCTCTGCACCATAAAATTGTAGACACATCCTGTTTCACTTATTTCACTCAGGATGGAAAGTAGCCTTGATATGTATAAATCTGGTAGCTGCCTAGCAACCAGATGTGGTTACCCTTGCAACCAAGTAACAAATAACATATCTTTGAACTAGAAAATTGTATATTTTTAGTTGTTGACATACTTCACACAGGATTACAAGGAGCCTTATGAGTATCACTTTGGTAACTGCCTAGCAACCAGATGTGGTTACCCTAGCAACCTAGTAACAATTCACCCTAGCAACAAATTAAAAAATCATATATCTCTGCAACAGAAAATCATAGAGACTACATTGTTGACTTTTCACTCAGGATGGAATACAGGCTTGATAAGTATCACCCTGATAACTGCATAGCAACAAAACAGGGTTACCCTAGCATCCAAGTAACAAATCACATATCTCTGCACCATAAAATCGTAGACACATCCTGTTTCACTTATTTCACTCAGGATGGAAATTAGCCTTGATATGTATCACTCAGGTAGCTGCCTAGCAACCAGATGTGGTAACCCTAGCAACCAAGTAACAAATCACATATCTCTGCACCAGAAAATCATACAGACTTCCAGGGTGACTTTATTCATTCAGGATGGAAAGGAGGCTTGATAAGTATCACCCTGATAACTGCATAGCAACAAAACAGGGTTACACTAGCAACCAAGTAACAAATCACATATCTCTGCACCATAAAATCGTAGACACATCCTGTTTCACTTATTTCACTCAGGATGGAAAGTAGCCTTGATATGTATCACTCTGGTAGCTGCCTAGCAACCATATGTGCTTACCCTAGCAACCAAGTAACAAATCACATATCTCTGCACCAGAAAATCATACAGACTTCCAGGTTGACTTTATTCACTCAGGATGGAAAGGAGGCTTGATAAGTATCACCCTGATAACTGCATAGCAACAAAACAGTGTTACCCTAGCAAACAAGTAACAAATCACATATCTCTGCAACATAAAATAGTAGACATATCCTGTTTCACTTATTTCACTCAGGATGGAAAGTAGCCTTGATATGTATAACTCTGGTAGCTGCCTAGCAACCAGATGTGTTTACCCTAGCAACCAAGTAACAAACAACATATCTTTGAACTAGAACATTGTAGAGACATAGGGGTTGACATACTTCACACAGGATTACAAGGAGCCTTATGAGTATCACTTTGGTAACTGCCTAGCAACCATATGTGGTTACCCTAGCAACCAAGTAACAAATCACCATTGCAACAAAGTAACAAATCACATATCTCTGCAACAGAAAATCATAGAGACTACCGGGTTGACTTTCACTCAGGATGGAAAACAGGCTTGATAAGCATCACCCTGGTAACTGCATAGCAACCAGACAGGGTTAACACAGCAACCAATTAACAAATCACATATCTCTGCACCAGAAAATCATACACACTTCCTGTTTCACTTATTTCACTCAGGATGGAAAGTAGCCTTGATATGTATCACTCTGGTAACTGCTTAGCAACCAGATGTGGTTACACATATCTGCACCAGAAAATCGTATAGACTTTCTGTTTCATTTATTTCACTCAGGATGGAAAGTAGCCTTGATATGTATCACTCTGGTAGCTGCCTAGCAACCAGATGTGGTCACCCTAGAAACCAAGTAACAAATCACATATCTCTGCACCAGAAAATCATAGAGAATTCCAGGGTGACTTTATTCATTCAGGATGGAAAGGAGGCTTGATAAGTATCACCCTGATAACTGCAGAGCAACAAAACAGGGTTACCCTAGCAACCAAGTAACAAATCACATATCTCTGCACCATAAAATTGTAGACACATCCTGTTTCACTTATTTCACTCAGGATGGAAAGTAGCCTTGATATGTATAAATCTGGTAGCTGCCTAGCAACCAGATGTGGTTACCCTTGCAACCAAGTAACAAATAACATATCTTTGAACTAGAAAATTGTATATTTTTAGTTGTTGACATACTTCACACAGGATTACAAGGAGCCTTATGAGTATCACTTTGGTAACTGCCTAGCAACCAGATGTGGTTACCCTAGCAACCTAGTAACAATTCACCCTAGCAACAAATTAAAAAATCATATATCTCTGCAACAGAAAATCATAGAGACTACATTGTTGACTTTTCACTCAGGATGGAAAACAGGCTTGATAAGTATCACCCTGATAACTGCATAGCAACAAAACAGGGTTACCCTAGCATCCAAGTAACAAATCACATATCTCTGCACCATAAAATCGTAGAAATATCCTGATTCACTTATTTCACTCAGGATGGAAAGTAGCCTTGATATGTATCACTCTGGTAGCTGCCTAGCAACCAGATGTTGTTACCCTAGCAACCAAGTAACAAATCACATATCTCTGCACCAGAAAATCATACAGACTTCCTGTTTCACTTATTTCACTCAGGATGGAAAGTAGCCTTGATATGTATCAGTCTGGTAACTGCCTAGCAACCAGATGTGGTTATCCTTGCAACCAAGTAACTAATAACATATCTCTGCAACAAAAAATCATAAAGACTTCCAATTTGACTTTATTCACTCAGGATGGAAAGGAGGCTTGATAAGTATCACCCTGATAACTGCATAGCAACAAAACAGGGTTACGCTAGCAACCAAGTAACAAATCACATATCTCTGCACCACAAAATCGTAGACACATCCTGTTTCACTTATTTCACTCAGGATGGAAAGTAGCCTTGCTATGTATCACTCTGGTAGCTGCCTAGCAACCAGATGTGCTTACCCTAGCAACCAAGTAACAAATCACATATCTCTGCACCAGAAAATCATACAGACTTCCAGGTTGACTTTATTCACTCAGGATGGAAAGGAGGCTTGATAAGTATGCATAGCAACAAAACTCTGGTAGCTGCCTAGCAACCAGATGTGCTTACCCTAGCAACAAAGTAACAAATCACATATCTCTGCAACAGAAAATCATAGAGACTACCGGGTTGACTTTTCACTCAGGATGGAAAACAGGCTTGATAAGTATCACCCTGATAACTGCATAGCAACAAAACAGGGTTACCCTAGCAACCAAGTAACAAATCACATATCTCTGCACCATAAAATCGTAGACACATCCTGTTTCACTTATTTCACTCAGGATGGAAAGTAGCATTGATATGTATAAATCTGGTAGCTGCCTAGCAACCAGATGTTGTTACTCTTGCATCCAAGTAACAAATAACATATCTTTGAACTAGAACATTGTAGAGACTTAGGGGTTGACATACTTCACACAGGATTACAAGGAGCCTTATGAGTATCACTTTGGTAACTGCCTAGCAACCAGATGTGGTTACCCTAGCAACCAAGTAACAAATCACCATAGCAACAAAGTAACAAATCACATATCTCTGAAACAGAAAATCATAGAGACTACCGGGTTGACTTTCACTCAGGATGGAAAACAGGCTTGTTAAGCATCACCCTGGTAACTGCATAGCAACCAGACAGGGTTAACATAGCAACCAATTAACAAATCATATATCTCTGCACCAGAAAATCATACACACTTCCTGTTTCACTTATTTCACTCAGGATGGAAAGTAGCCTTGATATGTATCACTCTGGTAACTGCATAGCAAACAGATGTGGTTACACATGTCTGCACCAGAAAATCGTATAGACTCTCTGTTTCATTTATTTCACTCAGGATGGAAAGTAGCCTTGATATGTATAACTCGGGTAACTGCCTAGCAACTAGATGTGTTTACACTAGCAACCAAGTAACAAATCACAAATCTCTGCACCATAAAATCGTAGACACATCCTGTTTCACTTATTTCACTCAGAATGGAAATTATCCTTGATATGTATCACTCTGGTAGCTGCCTAGCAACCAGATGTGGTAACCCTAGCAACCAAGTAACAAATCACATATCTCTGCACCAGAAAATCATACAGACTTCCAGGGTGACTTTATTCATTAAGGATGGAAAGGAGGCTTGATAAGTATCACCCTGATAACTGCAGAGCAACAAAACAGGGTTACCCTAGCAACCAAGTAGCAAATCACATATCTCTGCACCATAAAATCGTAGACACATTCTGTTTCACTTATTTCACTCAGGATGGAAAGTAGCCTTGATATGTATAAATCTGGTAGCTGCCTAGCAACCATATGTGGTTACCCTTGCAACCAAGTAACAAATAACATATCGTTGAACTAGAACATTGTTGATTTTTAGTTGTTGACATACTTCACACAGGATTACAAGGAGCCTTATGAGTATCACTTTGGTAACTGACTAGCAACCAGTTGTGGTTACCCTAGCAACCTAGTAACAAATCACCCTAGCAACAAAGTAACAAATCACATATCTCTGCAACAGAAAATCATAGAGACTACCGGGTTGACTTTTCACTCAGGATGGAAAACAGGCTTGATAAGTATCACCCTGATAACTGCATAGCAACAAAACAGGGTTACCCTAGCATCCAAGTAACAAATCACATATCTCTGCACCAGAAAATCATACAGACTTCCAGGTTTACTTTATTCACTCAGGATGGACAGGAGGCTTGATAAGTATCATCCTGATAAATGCATAGCAACAAAACAGGGTTACCCTAGCAACCAAGTAACAAATCACATATCTCTGCACCATAAAATCGTAGACACATCCTGTTTCACTTATTTCACTCAGGATGGAAAGTAGCATTGATATATATAAATCTGGTAGCTGCCTAGCAACCAGATGTGGTTACCCTTGCAACCAAGTAACAAATAACATATCTTTGAACTAGAACATTGTAGAGACATAGGGGTTGACATACTTCACACAGGATTACAAGGAGCCTTATGAGTATCACATTGGTAACTGCCTAGCAACCAGATGTGGTTACCCTAGCAACCTAGTAACAAATCACCCTAGCAACAAAGTAACAAATCACATATCTCTGCAACAGAAAATCATAGAGACTACCGGGTTGACTTTTCACTCAGGATGGAAAACAGGCTTGATAAGTATCACCCTGATAACTGCATAGCAAAAAAACAGGGTTACCCAAGTAACCAAGTAACAAATCACATATCTCTGCACCATAAAATCGTAGACACATCCTGATTCACTTATTTCACTCAGGATGTAAAGTAGCCTTGATATGTATCACTCCGGTAGCTGCCTAGCAACCAGATGTGGTTACCCTTGCAACCAAGCAACAAATAACATATCTTTGAACTAGAACATTGTAGATATTTAGTTAGTGACATACTTCACACAGGATTACAAGGAGCCTTATGAGTATCACTTTGGTAACTGCCTAGCAACCAGATGTGGTTACCCTAGCAACCTAGTAACAATTCACCCTAGCAACCAAGTAACAAATCACATATCTCTGCACCAGAAAATCATACAGACTTCCAGGGTGACTTTATTCATTCAGGATGGAAAGGAGGCTTGATAAGTATCACCCTGATAACTGCAGAGCAACAAAACAGGGTTACCCTAGCAACCAAGTAACAAATAACATATCTCTGCAACAGAAAATCATAGAGACTACCGGGTTGACTTTTCACTCAGGATGGAAAACAGGCTTGATAAGTATCACCCTGATAACTGCATAGCAACAAAACAGGGTTACCCTAGCATCCAAGTAACAAATCACATATCTCTGCACCATAAAATCGTAGACACATCCTGATTCACTTATTTCACTCAGGATGGAAAGTAGCCTTGATATGTATCACTCTGGTAGCTGCCTAGCAACCAGATGTGGCTACCCTAGCAACCAAGTAACAAATCACATATCTCTGCACCAGAAAATCATACAGACTTCCTGTTTCACTTATTTCACTCAGGATGGAAATTATCCTTGATATGTATCAGTCTGGTAACTGCCTAGCAACCAGATGTGGTTATCCTTGCAAGCAAGTAACTAATAACATATCTCTGCAACAGAAAATCATAAAGACTTCCAATTTGACTTTATTCACTCAGGATGGAAACTAGGCTTGATAAGTATCACCCTGATAACTGCATAGCAACAAAACAGGGTTACACTAGCAACCAAGTAACAAATCATATATCTCTGCACCATAAAATCGTAGACACATCCTGTTTCACTTATTTCACTCAGGATGGAAAGTAGCCTTGATATGTATAACTCTGGTAGCTGCCTAGCAACCAGATGTGTTTACCCTAGCAACCAAGTAACAAACAACATATCTTTGAACTAGAACATTGTAGAGACATAGGGGTTGACATACTTCACACAGGATTACTAGGAGCCTTATGAGTATCACTTTGGTAACTGCCTAGCAACCAGATGTGGTTACCCTAGCAACCAAGTAACAAATCACCATTGCAACAAAGTAACAAATCACATATCTCTGCAACAGAAAATCATAGAGACTACCGGGTTGACTTTCACTCAGGATGGAAAACAGGCTTGATAAGCATCACCCTGGTAACTGCATAGCAACCAGAAAGGGTTAACACAGCATCCAATTAACAAATCACATATCTCTGCACCAGAAAATCATACACACTTCCTGTTTCACTTATTTCACTCAGGATGGAAAGTAGCCTTGATATGTATCACTCTGGTAACTGCTTAGCAACCAGATGTGGTTACACATATCTGCACCAGAAAATCGTATAGACTTTCTGTTTCATTTATTTCACTCAGGATGGAAAGTAGCCTTGATATGTATCACTCTGGTAACTGCCTAGCAACTAGATGTGGTTACACTAGCTACCAAGTAACAAATCATATATCTCTGCACCAGAAAATTGTAGAGACTTCCTGTTTCACTTATTTCACTCAGGATGGAAAGTAGCATTGATATGTATAAATCTGGTAGCTGCCTAGCAACCAGATGTTGTTACTCTTGCATCCAAGTAACAAATAACATATCTTTGAACTAGAACATTGTAGAGACTTAGGGGTTGACATACTTCACACAGGATTACAAGGAGCCTTATGAGTATCACTTTGGTAACTGCCTAGCAACCAGATGTGGTTACCCTAGCAACCAAGTAACAAATCACCATAGCAACAAAGTAACAAATCACATATCTCTGAAACAGAAAATCATAGAGACTACCGGGTTGACTTTCACTCAGGATGGAAAACAGGCTTGATAAGCATCACCCTGGTAACTGCATAGCAACCAGACAGGGTTAACATAGCAACCAATTAACAAATCATATATCTCTGCACCAGAAAATCATACACACTTCCTGTTTCACTTATTTCACTCAGGATGGAAAGTAGCCTTGATATGTATCACTCTGGTAACTGCATAGCAAACAGATGTGGTTACACATGTCTGCACCAGAAAATCGTATAGACTCTCTGTTTCATTTATTTCACTCAGGATGGAAAGTAGCCTTGATATGTATCACTCGGGTAACTGCCTAGCAACTAGATGTGGTTACACTAGCAACCAAGTAACAAATCACAAATCTCTGCACCATAAAATCGTAGACACATCCTGTTTCACTTATTTCACTCAGAATGGAAATTATCCTTGATATGTATCACTCTGGTAGCTGCCTAGCAACCAGATGTGGTAACCCTAGCAACCAAGTAACAAATCACATATCTCTGCACCAGAAAATCATACAGACTTCCAGGGTGACTTTATTCATTAAGGATGGAAAGGAGGCTTGATAAGTATCACCCTGTTAACTGCAGAGCAACAAAACAGGGTTACCCTAGCAACCAAGTAGCAAATCACATATCTCTGCACCATAAAATCGTAGACACATCCTGTTTCACTTATTTCACTCAGGATGGAAAGTAGCCTTGATATGTATAAATCTGGTAGCTGCCTAGCAACCATATGTGGTTACCCTTGCAACCAAGTAACAAATAACATATCGTTGAACTAGAACATTGTTGATTTTTAGTTGTTGACATACTTCACACAGGATTACAAGGAGCCTTATGAGTATCACTTTGGTAACTGACTAGCAACCAGATGTGGTTACCCTAGCAACCTAGTAACAAATCACCCTAGCAACAAAGTAACAAATCACATATCTCTGCAACAGAAAATCATAGAGACTACCGGGTTGACTTTTCACTCAGGATGGAAAACAGGCTTGATAAGTATCACCCTGATAACTGCATAGCAACAAAACAGGGTTACCCTAGCATCCAAGTAACAAATCACATATCTCTGCACCAGAAAATCATACAGACTTCCAGGTTGACTTTATTCACTTAGGATGGAAAGGAGGCTTGATAAGTATCATCCTGATAAATGCATAGCAACAAAACAGGGTTACCCTAGCAACCAAGTAACAAATCACATATCTCTGCACCATAAAATCGTAGACACATCCTGTTTCACTTATTTCACTCAGGATGGAAAGTAGCATTGATATATATAAATCTGATAGCTGCCTAGCAACCAGATGTGGTTACCCTTGCAACCAAGTAACAAATAACATATCTTTGAACTAGAACATTGTAGATTTTTAGTTGTTGACATACTTCACACAGGATTACAAGGAGCCTTATGAGTATCACTTTGGTAACTGCCTAGCAACCAGATGTGGTTACCCTAGCAACCTAGTAACAATTCACCATAGCAACAAAGTAACAAATCACATATCTCTGCAACAGAAAATCATAGAGACTACCGGGTTGACTTTTCACTCAGGATGGAAAACAGGCTTGATAAGTATCACCCTGATAACTGCATAGCAACAAAACAGGGTTACCCTAGCATCCAAGTAACAAATCACATATCTCTGCACCATAAAACCGTAGACACATCCTGTTTCACTTATTTCACTCAGGATGGAAAGTAGCCTTGATATGTATCACTCTGGTAGCTGCCTAGCAACCAGATGTGCTTACCCTAGCAACCAAGTAACAAATCACATATCTCTGCACCAGAAAATCATACAGAATTCCAGGTTGACTTTATTCACTCAGGATGGAAAGGAGGCTTGATAAGTATCACCCTGATAACTGCATAGCAACAAAAAAAGTGTTACCCTAGCAACCAAGTAACAAATCACATATCTCTGCACCATAAAATCGTAGACACATCCTGTTTCACTTATTTCACTCAGGATGGAAAGTAGCCTTGATATATATAACTCTGGTAGCTGCCTAGCAACCAGATGTGTTTACCCTAGCAACCAAGTAACAAACAACATATCTTTGAACTAGAACATTGTAGAGACATAGGGGTTGACATACTTCACACAGGATTACAAGGAGCCTTATGAGTATCACTTTGGTAACTGCCTAGCAACCAGATGTGGTTACCCTAGCAACCAAGTAACAAATCACCATAGCAACAAAGTAACAAATCACATATCTCTGCAACAGAAAATCATAGAGACTACCGGGTTGACTTTCACTCAGGATGGAAAACAGGCTTGATAAGTATCACCCTGGTAACTGCATAACAACCAGACAGGGTTAACATAGCAACCAATTAAGAAATCACATATCTCTGCACCAGAAAATCATACACACTTCCTGTTTCACTTTTTTCACTCAGGATGGAAAGTAGCCTTGATATGTATCACTCTGGTAACTGCTTAGCAACCAGATGTGGTTACACATGTCTGCACCAGAAAATCGTATACACTTACTGTTTCATTTATTTCACTCAGGATGGAAAGTAGCCTTGATATGTATCAATCGGGAAACTGCCTAACAACTAGATGTGGTTACACTAGCTACCAAGTAACAAATCATATATCTCTGCACCAGAAAATTGTAGAGACTTCCTGTTTCACTTATTTCACTCAGGATGGAAAGTAGCCTTGATATGTATAACTCTGGTAAGTGCCTAGCAACGAGATGTGGTTTCCCTAGCAAACAAGTAACAAATCACATATCTTTGCACCAGAAAATCTTAAAGACTTCCAGGATGACTTTATTCACTCAGGATGGAAAGGAGGCTTGATAAGTATCAGCCTGATAAATGCATAGCAACAAAACATGGTTTCCCTAGCAACCAAGTAACAACTCACATATCTCTGCACTATAAAATCGTAGACACATCCTTTTTCACTTATTTCACTCAGGATGGAAATTAGCCTTGATATGTATCACTCTGGTAGCTGCCTAGCAACCAGATGTGGTAACCCTAGGAACCAAGTAACAAATCACATATCTCTGCACCAGAAAATCATACAGACTTCCAGGGTGACTTTATTCATTCAGGATGGAAAGGAGGCTTGATAAGTATCACCCTGATAACTGCAGAGCAACAAAACAGGGTTACCCTAGCAACCAAGTAACAAATCACAAATCTCTGCACCATAAAATCGTAGACATCCTGTTTCACTTATTTCACTCAGGATGGAAAGTAGCCTTGATATGTATAAATCTGGTAGCTGCCTAGCAACCAGATGTGGTTACCCTTGCAACCAAGTAACAAATAACTTATCTTTTAACTAGAACATTGTAGATTTTTAGTTGTTGACATACTTCACACAGGATTACAAGGAGCCTTATGAGTATCACTTTGGTAACTGCCTAGCAACCAGATGTGGTTACCCTAGCAACCTAGTAACAATTCACCCTAGCAACAAAGTAACAAATCACATATCTCTGCAACAGAAAATCATAGAGACTACCGGGTTGACTTTTCACTCAGGATGGAAAACAGGCTTGATAAGTATCACCCTGATAACTGCATAGCAACAAAACAGGGTTACCCTAGCATCCAAGTAACAAATCACATATCTCTGCACCATAAAATCGTAGACACATCCTGTTTCACTTATTTCACTCAGGATGGAAAGTAGCCTTGATATGTATCACTCTGGTAGCTGCCTAGCAACCAGATGTGCTTACCCTAGCAACCAAGTAACAAATCACATATCTCTGCACGAGAAAATCATACAGACTTCCAGGTTGACTTTATTCACTCAGGATGGAAAGGAGGCTTGATAAGTATCACCCTGATAACTGCATAGCAACAAAAAAGTGTTACCCTAGCAACCAAGTAACAAATCACATATCTCTGCACCATAAAATCGTAGACACATCCTGTTTCACTTATTTCACTCAGGATGGAAAGTAGCCTTGATATGTATAACTCTGGTAGCTGCCTAGCAACCAGATGTGTTTACCCTAGCAACCAAGTAACAAACAACATATCTTTGAACTAGAACATTGTAGAGACATAGGGGTTGACATACTTCACACAGGATTACAAGGAGCCTTATGAGTATCACTTTTGTAACTGCCTAGCAACCAGATGTGGTTACCCTTGCAACCAAGTAACAAATCACCATAGCAACAAAGTAACAAATCACATATCTCTGCAACAGAAAATCATAGAGACTGGTTGACTTTCACTCAGGATGGAAAACAGGCTTGATAAGCATCACCCTGGTAACTGCATAGCAACCAGACAGGGTTAACATAGCAACCAATTAACAAATCACATATCTCTGCACCAGAAAATCATACACACTTCCTGTTTCACATATTTCACTCAGGATGGAAAGTAGCCTTGATATGTATCACTCTGGTAATTGCTTAGCAACCAGATGTGGTTACACATGTCTGCACCAGAAAATCGTATAGACTTTCTGTTTCATTTATTTCACTCAGGATGGAAAGTAGCCTTGATATGTATCACTCGGGTAACTGCCTAACAACTAGAAGTGGTTACACTAGCTACCAAGTAACAAATCATATAACTCTGCACCAGAAAATTGTAGAGACTTCCTGTTTCACTTATTTCACTCAGGATGGAAAGTAGCCTTGATATGTATAACTCTGGTAAGTGCCTAGCAACGAGATGTGGTTACCCTAGCAAACAAGTAACAAATCACATATCTTTGCACCAGAAAATCATAAAGACTTCCAGGATGACTTTATTCACTCAGGATGGAAAGGAGGCTTGATATGTATCACTCTGGTAGCTGCCTAGCAACCAGATGTGGTTACCCTAACAACCAAGTAACAAATCACATATCTCTGCACCAGAAAATCATACAGACTTCCTGTTTCACTTATTTCACTCAGGATGGAAAGTAGCCTTGATATGTATCAGTCTGGTAACTGCCTAGCAACCAGATGTGGTTATCCTTGCAACCAAGTAACTAATAACATATCTCTGCAACAAAAAATCATAAAGACTTCCAATTTGACTTTATTCACTCAGGATGGAAAGGAGGCTTGATAAGTATCACCCTGATAACTGCATAGCAACAAAACAGGGTTACGCTAGCAACCAAGTAACAAATCACATATCTCTGCACCATAAAATCGTAGACACATCCTGTTTCACTTATTTCACTTAGGATGGAAAGTAGCCTTGATATGTATCACTCTGGTAACTGCCTAGCAACCAGATGTATTTACCCTAGCAACCAAGTAACAAACAACATATCTTTGAAATAGAACATTGTAGAGACATAGGGGTTGACATACTTCACACAGGATTACAAGGAGCCTTATGAGTATCACTTTGGTAACTGCCTAGCAACCAGATGTGTTTACCCTAGCAACCAAGTAACAAATCACCATAGCAACAAATTAACAAATCACATATCTCTGCAACAGAAAATCATAGAGACTACCGGGTTGACTTTCACTCAGGATGGAAAACAGGCTTGATAAGCATCACCCTGGTAACTGCATAGCAACCAGACAGGGTTAACATAGCAACCAATTAACAAATCACATATCTCTGCACCAGAAAATCATACACACTTCCTGTTTCACTTATTTCACTCAGGATGGAAAGTAGCCTTGATATGTATCACTCTGGTAACTGCTTAGCAACCAGATGTGGTTACACATGTCTGCACCAGAAAATCGTATAGACTTACTGTTTCATTTATTTCACTCAGGATGGAAAGTAGCCTTGATATGTATCACTCGGGTAACTGCCTAACAACTAGATGTGGTTACACTAGCTACCAAGTAACAAATCATATATCTCTGCACCAGAAAATTGTAGAGACTTCCTGTTTCACTTATTTCACTCAGGATGGAAAGTAGCCTTGATATGTATAACTCTGGTAAGTGCCTAGCAACGAGATGTGGTTTCCCTAGCAAACAAGTAACAAATCACATATCTTTGCACCAGAAAATCATAAAGACTTCCAGGATGACTTTATTCACTCAGGATGGAAAGGAGGCTTGAAAAGTATCAGCCTGATAAATGCATAGCAACAAAACATGGTTTCCCTAGCAACCAAGTAACAACTCACATATCTCTGCACCATAAAATCGTAGACACATCCTGTTTCACTTATTTCACTCAGGATGGAAATTAGCCTTGATATGTATCACTCTGGTAGCTGCCTAGCAACCAGATGTTGTAACCCTAGGAACCAAGTAACAAATCACATATCTCTGCACCAAGAAATCTTACAGACTTCCAGGGTGACTTTATTCATTCAGGATGGAAAGGAGGCTTGATAAGTATCACCCTGATAACTGCAGAGCAACAAAACAGGGTTACCCTAGCAACCAAGTAACAAATCACATATCTCTGCACCATACAATCGTAGACACATCCTGTTTCACTTATTTCACTCAGGATGGAATGTAGCCTTGATATGTATAAATCTGGTAGCTGCCTAGCAACCAGATGTGGTTACCCTTGAAACCAAGTAACAAATAACATATCTTTGAACTAGAACATTGTAGATTTTTAGTTGTTGACATACTTCACACAGGATTACAAGGAGCCTTATGAGTATCACTTTGGTAACTGCCTAGCAACCAGATGTGGTTACCCTAGCAACCAAGTAACAAATCACCATAGCAACTAAGTAACAAATCACATATCTCTGCAACAGAAAATCATAGAGACTACCGGGTTGACTTTCACTCAGGATGGAAAACAGGCTTGATAAGCATCACCCTGGTAACTGCATAGCAACCAGACAGGGTTAACATAGCAACCAATTAACAAATCACATATCTCTGCACCAGAAAATCATACACACTTCCTGTTTCACTTATTTCACTCAGGATGGAAAGTAGCCTTGATATGTATCACTCTGGTAACTGCTTAGCAACCAGATGTGGTTACACATGTCTGCACCAGAAAATCGTATAGACTTACTGTTTCATTTATTTCACTCAGGATGGAAAGTAGCCTTGATATGTATCACTCGGGTAACTGCCTAACAACTAGATGTGGTTACACTAGCTACCAAGTAACAAATCATATATCTCTGCACCAGAAAATTGTAGAGACTTCCTGTTTCACTTATTTCACTCAGGATGGAAAGTAGCCTTGATATGTATAACTCTGGTAAGTGCCTAGCAACGAGATGTGGTTTCCCTAGCAAACAAGTAACAAATCACATATCTTTGCACCAGAAAATCTTAAAGACTTCCAGGATGACTTTATTCACTCAGGATGGAAAGGAGGCTTGATAAGTATCAGCATGATAAATGCATAGCAACAAAACATGGTTTCCCTAGCAACCAAGTAACAACTCACATATCTCTGCACTATAAAATCGTAGACACATCCTGTTTCACTTATTTCACTCAGGATGGAAATTAGCCTTGATATGTATCACTCTGGTAGCTGCCTAGCAACCAGATGTGGTAACCCTAGGAACCAAGTAACAAATCACATATCTCTGCACCAGAAAATCATACAGACTTCCAGGGTGACTTTATTCATTCAGGATGGAAAGGAGGCTTGATAAGTATCACCCTGATAACTGCAGAGCAACAAAACAGGGTTACCCTAGCAACCAAGTAACAAATCACATATCTCTGCACCATACAATCGTAGACACATCCTGTTTCACTTATTTCACTCAGGATGGAATGTAGCCTTGATATGTATAAATCTGGTAGCTGCCTAGCAACCAGATGTGGTTACCCTTGAAACCAAGTAACAAATAACATATCTTTGAACTAGAACATTGTAGATTTTTAGTTGTTGACATACTTCACACAGGATTACAAGGAGCCTTATGAGTATCACTTTGGTAACTGCTTAGCAACCAGATGTGGTTACCCTAGCAACCTAGTAACAATTCACCCTAGCAACAAAGTAACAAATCACATATCTCTGCAACAGAAAATCATAGAGACTACCGGGTTGACTTTTCACTCAGGATGGAAAACAGGCTTGATAAGTATCACCCTGATAACTGCATAGCAACAAAACAGGGTTACCCTAGCATCCAAGTAACAAATCACATATCTCTGCACCATAAAATCGTAGACACATCCTGTTTCACTTATTTCATTCAGGATGGAAAGTAGCCTTGATATGTATCACTCTGGTAGCTGCCTAGCAACCAGATGTGCTTACCCTAGCAACCAAGTAACAAATCACATATCTCTGCACCAGAAAATCATACAGACTTCCAGGTTGACTTTATTCACTCAGGATGGAAAGGAGGCTTGATAAGTATCACCCTGATAACTGCATAGCAACAAAAAAGTGTTACCCTAGCAACCAAGTAACAAATCACATATCTCTGCACCATAAAATCGTAGACACATCCTGTTTCACTTATTTCACTCAGGATGGAAAGTAGCCTTGATATGTATAACTCTGGTAGCTGCCTAGCAACCAGATGTGTTTACCCTAGCAACCAAGTAACAAACAACATATCTTTGAACTAGAACATTGTAGAGACATAGGGGTTGACATACTTCACACAGGATTACAAGGACCCTTATGAGTATCACTTTGGTAACTGCCTAGCAACCAGATGTGGTTACCCTAGCAACCAAGTAACAAATCACCATAGCAACTAAGTAACAAATCACATATCTCTGCAACAGAAAATCATAGAGACTACCGGGTTGACTTTTACTCAGGATGGAAAACAGGCTTGATAAGCATCACCCTGGTAACTGCATAGCAACCAGACAGGGTTAACATAGCAACCAATTAACAAATCACATATCTCTGCACCAGAAAATCATACACACTTCCTGTTTCACTTATTTCACTCAGGATGGAAAGTAGCCTTGATATGTATCACTCTGGTAACTGCTTAGCAACCAGATGTGGTTACACATGTCTGCACCAGAAAATCGTATAGACTTACTGTTTCATTTATTTCACTCAGGATGGAAAGTAGCCTTGATATGTATCACTCGGGTAACTGCCTAACAACTAGATGTGGTTACACTAGCTACCAAGTAACAAATCATATATCTCTGCACCAGAAAATTGTAGAGACTTCCTGTTTCACTTATTTCACTCAGGATGGAAAGTAGCCTTGATATGTATAACTCTGGTAAGTGCCTAGCAACGAGATGTGGTTTCCCTAGCAAACAAGTAACAAATCACATATCTTTGCACCAGAAAATCTTAAAGACTTCCAGGATGACTTTATTCACTCAGGATGGAAAGGAGGCTTGATAAGTATCAGCATGATAAATGCATAGCAACAAAACATGGTTTCCCTAGCAACCAAGTAACAACTCACATATCTCTGCACTATAAAATCGTAGACACATCCTGTTTCACTTATTTCACTCAGGATGGAAATTAGCCTTGATATGTATCACTCTGGTAGCTGCCTAGCAACCAGATGTGGTAACCCTAGGAACCAAGTAACAAATCACATATCTCTGCACCAGAAAATCATACAGACTTCCAGGGTGACTTTATTCATTCAGGATGGAAAGGAGGCTTGATAAGTATCACCCTGATAACTGCAGAGCAACAAAACAGGGTTACCCTAGCAACCAAGTAACAAATCACATATCTCTGCACCATAAAATCGTAGACATCCTGTTTTACTTATTTCACTCAGGATGGAAAGTAGCCTTGATATGTATAAATCTGGTAGCTGCCTAGCAACCAGATGTGGTTACCCTTGAAAACAAGTAACAAATAACATATCTTTGAACTAGAACATTGTAGATTTTTAGTTGTTGACATACTTCACACAGGATTACAAGGAGCCTTATGAGTATCACTTTGGTAACTGCCTAGCAACCAAATGTGGTTACCCTAGCAACCTAGTAACAATTCACCCTAGCAACAAAGTAACAAATCACATATCTCTGCAACAGAAAATCATAGAGACTACCGGGTTGACTTTTCACTCAGGATGGAAAACAGGCTTGATAAGTATCACCCTGATAACTGCATAGCAACAAAACAGGGTTACCCTAGCATCCAAGTAACAAATCACATATCTCTGCACCATAAAATCGTAGACACATCCTGTTTCACTTATTTCATTCAGGATGGAAAGTAGCCTTGATATGTATCACTCTGGTAGCTGCCTAGCAACCAGATGTGCTTACCCTAGCAACCAAGTAACAAATCACATATCTCTGCACCAGAAAATCATACAGACTTCCAGGTTGACTTTATTCACTCAGGATGGAAAGGAGGCTTGATAAGTATCACCCTGATAACTGCATAGCAACAAAAAAGTGTTACCCTAGCAACCAAGTAACAAATCACATATCTCTGCACCATAAAATCGTAGACACATCCTGTTTCACTTATTTCACTCAGGATGGAAAGTAGCCTTGATATGTATAACTCTGGTAGCTGCCTAGCAACCAGATGTGTTTACCCTAGCAACCAAGTAACAAACAACATATCTTTGAACTAGAACATTGTAGAGACATAGGGGTTGACATACTTCACACAGGATTACAAGGACCCTTATGAGTATCACTTTGGTAACTGCCTAGCAACCAGATGTGGTTACCCTAGCAACCAAGTAACAAATCACCATAGCAACTAAGTAACAAATCACATATCTCTGCAACAGAAAATCATAGAGACTACCGGGTTGACTTTCACTCAGGATGGAAAACAGGCTTGATAAGCATCACCCTGGTAACTGCATAGCAACCAGACAGGGTTAACATAGCAACCAATTAACAAATCACATATCTCTGCACCAGAAAATCATACACACTTCCTGTTTCACTTATTTCACTCAGGATGGAAAGTAGCCTTGATATGTATCACTCTGGTAACTGCTTAGCAACCAGATGTGGTTACACATGTCTGCACCAGAAAATCGTATAGACTTACTGTTTCATTTATTTCACTCAGGATGGAAAGTAGCCTTGATATGTATCACTCGGGTAACTGCCTAACAACTAGATGTGGTTACACTAGCTACCAAGTAACAAATCATATATCTCTGCACCAGAAAATTGTAGAGACTTCCTGTTTCACTTATTTCACTCAGGATGGAAAGTAGCCTTGATATGTATAACTCTGGTAAGTGCCTAGCAACGAGATGTGGTTTCCCTAGCAAACAAGTAACAAATCACATATCTTTGCACCAGAAAATCTTAAAGACTTCCAGGATGACTTTATTCACTCAGGATGGAAAGGAGGCTTGATAAGTATCAGCATGATAAATGCATAGCAACAAAACATGGTTTCCCTAGCAACCAAGTAACAACTCACATATCTCTGCACTATAAAATTGTAGACACATCCTGTTTCACTTATTTCACTCAGGATGGAAATTAGCCTTGATATGTATCACTCTGGTAGCTGCCTAGCAACCAGATGTGGTAACCCTAGGAACCAAGTAACAAATCACATATCTCTGCACCAGAAAATCATACAGACTTCCAGGGTGACTTTATTCATTCAGGATGGAAAGGAGGCTTGATAAGTATCACCCTGATAACTGCAGAGCAACAAAACAGGTTTACCCTAGCAACCAAGTAACAAATCACATATCTCTGCACCATAAAATCGTAGACATCCTGTTTTACTTATTTCACTCAGGATGGAAAGTAGCCTTGATATGTATAAATCTGGTAGCTGCCTAGCAACCAGATGTGGTTACCCTTGAAACCAAGTAACAAATAACATATCTTTGAACTAGAACATTGTAGATTTTTAGTTGTTGACATACTTCACACAGGATTACAAGGAGCCTTATGAGTATCACTTTGGTAACTGCCTAGCAACCAAATGTGGTTACCCTAGCAACCTAGTAACAATTCACCCTAGCAACAAAGTAACAAATCACATATCTCTGCAACAGAAAATCATAGAGACTACCGGGTTGACTTTTCACTCAGGATGGAAAACAGGCTTGATAAGTATCACCCTGATAACTGCATAGCAACAAAACAGGGTTACCCTAGCATCCAAGTAACAAATCACATATCTCTGCACCATAAAATCGTAGACACATCCTGTTTCACTTATTTCATTCAGGATGGAAAGTAGCCTTGATATGTATCACTCTGGTAGCTGCCTAGCAACCAGATGTGCTTACCCTAGCAACCAAGTAACAAATCACATATCTCTGCACCAGAAAATCATACAGACTTCCAGGTTGACTTTATTCACTCAGGATGGAAAGGAGGCTTGATAAGTATCACCCTGATAACTGCATAGCAACAAAAAAGTGTTACCCTAGCAACCAAGTAACAAATCACATATCTCTGCACCAAAAAATCGTAGACACATCCTGTTTCACTTATTTCACTCAGGATGGAAAGTAGCCTTGATATGTATAACTCTGGTAGCTGCCTAGCAACCAGATGTGTTTACCCTAGCAACCAAGTAACAAACAACATATCTTTGAACTAGAACATTGTAGAGACATCGGGGTTGACATACTTCACACAGGATTACAAGGACCCTTATGAGTATCACTTTGGTAACTGCCTAGCAACCAGATGTGGTTACCCTAGCAACCAAGTAACAAATCACCATAGCAACTAAGTAACAAATCACATATCTCTGCAACAGAAAATCATAGAGACTACCGGGTTGACTTTCACTCAGGATGGAAAACAGGCTTGATAAGCATCACCCTGGTAACTGCATAGCACCCAGACAGGGTTAACATAGCAACCAATTAACAAATCACATATCTCTGCACCAGAAAATCATACACACTTCCTGTTTCACTTATTTCACTCAGGATGGAAAGTAGCCTTGATATGTATCACTCTGGTAACTGCTTAGCAACCAGATGTGGTTACACATGTCTGCACCAGAAAATCGTATAGACTTACTGTTTCATTTATTTCACTCAGGATGGAAAGTAGCCTTGATATGTATCACTCGGGTAACTGCCTAACAACTAGATGTGGTTACACTAGCTACCAAGTAACAAATCATATATCTCTGCACCAGAAAATTGTAGAGACTTCCTGTTTCACTTATTTCACTCAGGATGGAAAGTAGCCTTGATATGTATAACTCTGGTAAGTGCCTAGCAACGAGATGTGGTTTCCCTAGCAAACAAGTAACAAATCACATATCTTTGCACCAGAAAATCTTAAAGACTTCCAGGATGACTTTATTCACTCAGGATGGAAAGGAGGCTTGATAAGTATCAGCATGATAAATGCATAGCAACAAAACATGGTTTCCCTAGCAACCAAGTAACAACTCACATATCTCTGCACTATAAAATCGTAGACACATCCTGTTTCACTTATTTCACTCAGGATGGAAATTAGCCTTGATATGTATCACTCTGGTAGCTGCCTAGCAACCAGATGTGGTAACCCTAGGAACCAAGTAACAAATCACATATCTCTGCACCAGAAAATCATACAGACTTCCAGGGTGACTTTATTCATTCAGGATGGAAAGGAGGCTTGATAAGTATCACCCTGATAACTGCAGAGCAACAAAACAGGGTTACCCTAGCAACCAAGTAACAAATCACATATCTCTGCACCATAAAATCGTAGACATCCTGTTTCACTTATTTCACTCAGGATGGAAAGTAGCCTTGATATGTATAAATCTGGTAGCTGCCTAGCAACCAGATGTGGTTACCCTTGAAACCAAGTAACAAATAACATATCTTTGAACTAGAACATTGTAGATTTTTAGTTGTTGACATACTTCACACAGGATTACAAGGAGCCTTATGAGTATCACTTTGGTAACTGCCTAGCAACCAAATGTGGTTACCCTAGCAACCTAGTAACAATTCACCCTAGCAACAAAGTAACAAATCACATATCTCTGCAACAGAAAATCATAGAGACTACCGGGTTGACTTTTCACTCAGGATGGAAAACAGGCTTGATAAGTATCACCCTGATAACTGCATAGCAACAAAACAGGGTTACCCTAGCATCCAAGTAACAAATCACATATCTCTGCACCATAAAATCGTAGACACATCCTGTTTCACTTATTTCACTCAGGATGGAAAGTAGCCTTGATATGTATCACTCTGGTAGCTGCCTAGCAACCAGATGTGCTTACCCTAGCAACCAAGTAACAAATCACATATCTCTGCACGAGAAAATCATACAGACTTTCAGGTTGACTTTATTCACTCAGGATGGAAAGGAGGCTTGATAAGTATCACCCTGATAACTGCATAGCAACAAAAAAGTGTTACCCTAGCAACCAAGTAACAAATCACATATCTCTGCACCATAAAATCGTAGACACATCCTGTTTCACTTATTTCACTCAGGATGGAAAGTAGCCTTGATATGTATAACTCTGGTAGCTGCCTAGCAACCAGATGTGTTTACCCTAGCAACCAAGTAACAAACAACATATCTTTGAACTAGAACATTGTAGAGACATAGGGGTTGACATACTTCACACAGGATTACAAGGAGCCTTATGAGTATCACTTTTGTAACTGCCTAGCAACCAGATGTGGTTACCCTTGCAACCAAGTAACAAATCACCATAGCAACAAAGTAACAAATCACATATCTCTGCAACAGAAAATCATAGAGACTGGTTGACTTTCACTCAGGATGGAAAACAGGCTTGATAAGCATCACCCTGGTAACTGCATAGCAACCAGACAGGGTTAACATAGCAACCAATTAACAAATCACATATCTCTGCACCAGAAAATCATACACACTTCCTGTTTCACTTATTTCACTCAGGATGGAAAGTAGCCTTGATATGTATCACTCTGGTAATTGCTTAGCAACCAGATGTGGTTACACATGTCTGCACCAGAAAATCGTATAGACTTTCTGTTTCATTTATTTCATTCAGGATGGAAAGTAGCCTTGATATGTATCACTCGGGTAACTGCCTAACAACTAGAAGTGGTTACACTAGCTACCAAGTAACAAATCATATAACTCTGCACCAGAAAATTGTAGAGACTTCCTGTTTCACTTATTTCACTCAGGATGGAAAGTAGCCTTGATATGTATAACTCTGGTAAGTGCCTAGCAACGAGATGTGGTTACCCTAGCAAACAAGTAACAAATCACATATCTTTGCACCAGAAAATCATAAAGACTTCCAGGATGACTTTATTCACTCAGGATGGAAAGGAGGCTTGATATGTATCACTCTGGTAGCTGCCTAGCAACCAGATGTGGTTACCCTAGCAACCAAGTAACAAATCACATATCTCTGCACCAGAAAATCATACAGACTTCCTGTTTCACTTATTTCACTCAGGATGGAAAGTAGCCTTGATATGTATCAGTCTGGTAACTGCCTAGCAACCAGATGTGGTTATCCTTGCAACCAAGTAACTAATAACATATCTCTGCAACAAAAAATCGTAAAGACTTCCAATTTGACTTTATTCACTCAGGATGGAAAGGAGGCTTGATAAGTATCACCCTGATAACTGCATAGCAACAAAACAGGGTTACGCTAGCAACCAAGTAACAAATCACATATCTCTGCACCATAAAATCGTAGACACATCCTGTTTCACTTATTTCACTCAGGATGGAAAGTAGCCTTGATATGTATCACTCTGGTAGCTGCCTAGCAACCAGATGTGCTTACCCTAGCAACCAAGTAACAAATCACATATCTCTGCACCAGAAAATCATACAGACTTCCAGGTTGACTTTATTCACTCAGGATGGAAAGGAGGCTTGATAAGTATCACCCTGATAACTGCATAGCAACAAAACAGTGTTACCCTAGCAACCAAGTAACAAATCACATATCTCTGCACCATAAATATTTCACTCAGGATGGAAAGTAGCCTTGATATGTATAACTCTGGTAGCTGCCTAGCAACCAGATGTGTTTACCCTAGCAACCAAGTAACAAACAACATATCTTTGAAATAGAACATTGTAGAGACATAGGGGTTGACATACTTCACACAGGATTACAAGGATCCTTATGAGTATCACTTTGGTAACTGCCTAGCAACCAGATGTGGTTACCCTAGCAACCAAGTAACAAATCACCATAGCAACAAAGTAACAAATCACATATCTCTGCAACAGAAAATCATAGAGACTACCGGGTTGACTTTCACTCAGGATGGAAAACAGGCTTGATAAGCATCACCCTGGTAACTGCATAGCAACCAGACAGGGTTAACATAGCAACCAATTAACAAATCACATATCTCTGCACCAGAAAATCATACACACTTCCTGTTTCACTTATTTCACTCAGGATGGAAAGTAGCCTTGATATGTATCACTCTGGTAACTGCTTAGCAACCAGATGTGGTTACACATGTCTGCACCAGAAAATCGTATAGACTTACTGTTTCATTTATTTCACTCAGGATGGAAAGTAGCCTTGATATGTATCACTCGGGTAACTGCCTAACAACTAGATGTGGTTACACTAGCTACCAAGTAACAAATCATATATCTCTGCACCAGAAAATTGTAGAGACTTCCTGTTTCACTTATTTCACTCAGGATGGAAAGTAGCCTTGATATGTATAACTCTGGTAAGTGCCTAGCAACGAGATGTGGTTTCCCTAGCAAACAAGTAACAAATCACATATCTTTGCACCAGAAAATCATAAAGACTTCCAGGATGACTTTATTCACTCAGGATGGAAAGGAGGCTTGATAAGTATCAGCCTGATAAATGCATAGCAACAAAACATGGTTTCACTAGCAACCAAGTAACAACTCACATATCTCTGCACCATAAAATCGTAGACACATCCTGTTTCACTTATTTCACTCAGGATGGAAATTAGCCTTGATATGTATCACTCTGGTAGCTGCCTAGCAACCAGTTGTTGTAACCCTAGGAACCAAGTAACAAATCACATATCTCTGCACCAAAAAATCATACAGACTTCCAGGGTGACTTTATTCATTCAGGATGGAAAGGAGGCTTGATAAGTATCACCCTGATAACTGCAGAGCAACAAAACAGGGTTACCCTAGCAACCAAGTAACAAATCACATATCTCTGCACCATACAATCGTAGACACATCCTGTTTCACTTATTTCACTCAGGATGGAATGTAGCCTTGATATGTATAAATCTGGTAGCTGCCTAGCAACCAGATGTGGTTACCCTTGAAACCAAGTAACAAATAACATATCTTTAAACTAGAACATTGTAGATTTTTAGTTGTTGACATACTTCACACAGGATTACAAGGAGCCTTATGAGTATCACTTTGGTAACTGCCTAGCAACCAGATGTGGTTACCCTATCAACCTAGTAACAATTCACCCTAGCAACAAAGTAACAAATCACATATCTCTGCAACAGAAAATCATAGAGACTACCGGGTTGACTTTTCACTCAGGATGGAAAACAGGCTTGATAAGTATCACCCTGATAACTGCAGAGCAACAAAACAGGGTTACCCTAGCAACCAAGTAACAAATCACATATCTCTGCACCATACAATCGTAGACACATCCTGTTTCACTTATTTCACTCAGGATGGAATGTAGCCTTGATATGTATAAATCTGGTAGCTGCCTAGCAACCAGATGTGGTTACCCTTGAAACCAAGTAACAAATAACATATCTTTAAACTAGAAAATTGTAGATTTTTAGTTGTTGACATACTTCACACAGGATTACAAGGAGCCTTATGAGTATCACTTTGGTAACTGCCTAGCAACCAGATGTGGTTACCCTATCAACCTAGTAACAATTCACCCTAGCAACAAAGTAACAAATCACATATCTCTGCAACAGAAAATCATAGAGACTACCGGGTTGACTTTTCACTCAGGATGGAAAACAGGCTTGATAAGTATCACCCTGATAACTGCATAGCAACAAAACAGGGTTACCCTAGCATCCAAGTAACAAATCACATATCTCTGCAACATAAAATCGTAGACACATCCTGTTTCACTTATTTCATTCAGGATGGAAAGTAGCCTTGATATGTATCACTCTGGTAGCTGCCTAGCAACCAGATGTGCTTACCCTAGCAACCAAGTAACAAATCACATATCTCTGCACCAGAAAATCATACAGACTTCCAGGTTGACTTTATTCACTCAGGATGGAAAGGAGGCTTGATAAGTATCACCGTGTAACTGCATAGCAACAAAAAAGTGTTACCCTAGCAACCAAGTAACAAATCACATATCTCTGCACCATAAAATCGTAGACACATCCTGTTTCACTTATTTCACTCAGGATGGAAAGTAGCCTTGATATGTATAACTCTGGTAGCTGCCTAGCAACCAGATGTGTTTACCCTAGCAACCAAGTAACAAACAACATATTTTTGAACTAGAACATTGTAGAGACATAGGGGTTGACATACTTCACACAGGATTACAAGGAGCCTTATGAGTATCACTTTGGTAACTGCCTAGCAACCAGATGTGGTTACCCTAGCAACCAAGTAACAAATCACCATAGCAACAAAGTAACAAATCACATATCTCTGCAACAGAAAATCATAGAGACTATCGGGTTGACTTTCACTCAGGATGGAAAACAGGCTTGATAAGCATCACCCTGGTAACTGCATAGCAACCAAACAGGGTTAACATAGCAACCAATTAACAAATCACATATCTCTGCACCAGAAAATTGTAGAGACTTCCTGTTTCACTTATTTCACTCAGGATGGAAAGTAGCCTTGATATGTATAACTCTGGTAAGTGCCTAGCAACGAGATGTGGTTACCCTAGCAAACAAGTAACAAATCACATATCTTTGCACCAGAAAATCATAAAGACTTCCAGGATGACTTTATTCACTCAGGATGGAAAGGAGGCTTGATATGTATCACTCTGGTAGCTGCCTAGCAACCAGATGTGGTTACCCTAGCAACCAAGTAACAAATCACATATCTCTGCACCAGAAAATCATACAGACTACCTGTTTCACTTATTTCACTCAGGATGGAAAGTAGCCTTGATATGTATCAGTCTGGTAACTGCCTAGCAACCAGATGTGGTTATCCTTGCAACCAAGTAACTTATAACATATCTCTGCAACAAAAAATCATAAAGACTTCCAATTTGACTTTATTCACTCAGGATGGAAAGGAGGCTTGATAAGTATCACCCTGATAACTGCATAGCAACAAAACAGGGTTACGCTAGCAACCAAGTAACAAATCACATATCTCTGCACCATAAAATCGTAGACACATCCTGTTTCACTTATTTCACTCAGGATGGAAAGTAGCCTTGATATGTATCACTCTGGTAGCTGCCTAGCAACCAGATGTGCTTACCCTAGCAACCAAGTAACAAATCACATATCTCTGCACCAGAAAATCATACAGACTTCCAGGTTGACTTTATTCACTCAGGATGGAAAGGAGGCTTGATAAGTATCACCCTGATAACTGCATAGCAACAAAACAGTGTTACCCTAGCAACCAAGTAACAAATCACATATCTCTGCACCATAAATATTTCACTCAGGATGGAAAGTAGCCTTGATATGTATAACTCTGGTAGCTGCCTAGCAACCAGATGTGTTTACCCTAGCAACCAAGTAACAAACAACATATCTTTGAAATAGAACATTGTAGAGACATAGGGGTTGACATACTTCACACAGGATTACAAGGAGCCTTATGAGTATCACTTTGGTAACTGCCTAGCAACCAGATGTGGTTACCCTAGCAACCAAGTAACAAATCACCATAGCAACAAAGTAACAAATCACATATCTCTGCAACAGAAAATCATAGAGACTACCGGGTTGACTTTCACTCAGGATGGAAAACAGGGTTGATAAGCATCACCCTGGTAACTGCATAGCAACCAGACAGGGTTAACATAGCAACCAATTAACAAATCACATATCTCTGCACCAGAAAATCATACACACTTCCTGTTTCACTTATTTCACTCAGGATGGAAAGTAGCCTTGATATGTATCACTCTGGTAACTGCTTAGCAACCAGATGTGGTTACACATGTCTGCACCAGAAAATCGTATAGACTTACTGTTTCATTTATTTCACTCAGGATGGAAAGTAGCCTTGATATGTATCACTCGGGTAACTGCCTAACAACTAGATGTGGTTACACTAGCTACCAAGTAACAAATCATATATCTCTGCACCAGAAAATTGTAGAGACTTCCTGTTTCACTTATTTCACTCAGGATGGAAAGTAGCCTTGATATGTATAACTCTGGTAAGTGCCTAGCAACGAGATGTGGTTTCCCTAGCAAACAAGTAACAAATCACATATCTTTGCACCAGAAAATCATAAAGACTTCCAGGATGACTTTATTCACTCAGGATGGAAAGGAGGCTTGATAAGTATCAGCCTGATAAATGCATAGCAACAAAACATGGTTTCCCTAGCAACCAAGTAACAACTCACATATCTCTCCACCATAAAATTGTAGACACATCCTGTTTCACTTATTTCACTCAGGATGGAAATTAGCCTTGATATGTATCACTCTGGTAGCTGCCTAGCAACCAGTTGTTGTAACCCTAGGAACCAAGTAACAAATCACATATCTCTGCACCAAAAAATCATACAGACTTCCAGGGTGACTTTATTCATTCAGGATGGAAAGGAGGCTTGATAAGTATCACCCTGATAACTGCAGAGCAACAAAACAGGGTTACCCTAGCAACCAAGTAACAAATCACATATCTCTGCACCATACAATCGTAGACACATCCTGTTTCACTTATTTCACTCAGGATGGAATGTAGCCTTGATATGTATAAATCTGGTAGCTGCCTAGCAACCAGATGTGGTTACCCTTGAAACCAAGTAACAAATAACATATCTTTGAACTAGAACATTGTAGATTTTTAGTTGTTGACATACTTCACACAGGATTACAAGGAGCCTTATGAGTATCACTTTGGTAACTGCCTAGCAACCAGATGTGGTTACCCTAGCAACCTAGTAACAATTCACCCTAGCAACAAAGTAACAAATCACATATCTCTGCAACAGAAAATCATAGAGACTACCGGGTTGACTTTTCACTCAGGAGGGAAACAGGCTTGATAAGTATCACCCTGATAACTGCATAGCAACAAAACAGGGTTACCCTAGCATCCAAGTAACAAATCACATATCTCTGCACCATAAAATCGTAGACACATCCTGTTTCACTTATTTCATTCAGGATGGAAAGTAGCCTTGATATGTATCACTCTGGTAGCTGCCTAGCAACCAGATGTGCTTACCCTAGCAACCAAGTAACAAATCACATATCTCTGCACCAGAAAATCATACAGACTTCCAGGTTGACTTTATTCACTCAGGATGGAAAGGAGGCTTGATAAGTATCACCCTGATAACTGCATAGCAACAAAAAAGTGTTACCCTAGCAACCAAGTAACAAATCACATATCTCTGCACCATAAAATCGTAGACACATCCTGTTTCACTTATTTCACTCAGGATGGAAAGTAGCCTTGATATGTATAACTCTGGTAGCTGCCTAGCAACCAGATGTGTTTACCCTAGCAACCAAGTAACAAACAACATATCTTTGAACTAGAACATTGTAGAGACATAGGGGTTGACATACTTCACACAGGATTACAAGGAGCCTTATGAGTATCACTTTGGTAACTGCCTAGCAACCAGATGTGGTTACCCTAGCAACCAAGTAACAAATCACCATAGCAACAAAGTAACAAATCACATATCTCTGCAACAGAAAATCATAGAGACTATCGGGTTGACTTTCACTCAGGATGGAAAACAGGCTTGATAAGCATCACCCTGGTAACTGCATAGCAACCAAACAGGGTTAACATAGCAACCAATTAACAAATCACATATCTCTGCACCAGAAAATTGTAGAGACTTCCTGTTTCACTTATTTCACTCAGGATGGAAAGTAGCCTTGATATGTATAACTCTGGTAATTGCCTAGCAACGAGATGTGGTTACCCTAGCAAACAAGTAACAAATCACATATCTTTGCACCAGAAAATCATAAAGACTTCCAGGATGACTTTATTCACTCAGGATGGAAAGGAGGCTTGATATGTATCACTCTGGTAGCTGCCTAGCAACCAGATGTGGTTACCCTAGCAACCAAGTAACAAATCACATATCTCTGCACCAGAAAATCATACAGACTTCCTGTTTCACTTATTTCACTCAGGATGGAAAGTAGCCTTGATATGTATCAGTCTGGTAACTGCCTAGCAACCAGATGTGGTTATCCTTGCAACCAAGTAACTTATAACATATCTCTGCAACAAAAAATCATAAAGACTTCCAATTTGACTTTATTCACTCAGGATGGAAAGGAGGCTTGATAAGTATCACCCTGATAACTGCATAGCAACAAAACAGGGTTACGCTAGCAACCAAGTAACAAATCACATATCTCTGCACCATAAAATCGTAGACACATCCTGTTTCACTTATTTCACTCAGGATGGAAAGTAGCCTTGATATGTATCACTCTGGTAGCTGCCTAGCAACCAGATGTGCTTACCCTAGCAACCAAGTAACAAATCACATATCTCTGCATCAGAAAATCATACAGACTTCCAGTTTCACTTATTTCACTCAGGATGGAAAGTAGCCTTGATATGTATCACTCTGGTAGCTGCCTAGCAACCAGATGTGCTTACCCTAGCAACCAAGTAACAAATCACATATCTCTGCACCAGAAAATCATACAGACTTCCAGGTTGACTTTATTCACTCAGGATGGAAAGGAGGCTTGATAAGTATCACCCTGATAACTGCATAGCAACAAAACAGTGTTACCCTAGCAACCAAGTAACAAATCACATATCTCTGCACCATAAATATTTCACTCAGGATGGAAAGTAGCCTTGATATGTATAACTCTGGTAGCTGCCTATCAACCAGATGTGTTTACCCTAGCAACCAAGTAACAAACAACATATCTTTGAAATAGAACATTGTAGAGACATAGGGGTTGACATACTTCACACAGGATTACAAGGAGCCTTATGAGTATCACTTTGGTAACTGCCTAGCAACCAGATGTGGTTACCCTAGCAACCAAGTAACAAATCACCATAGCAACAAAGTAACAAATCACATATCTCTGCAACAGAAAATCATAGAGACTACCGGGTTGACTTTCACTCAGGATGGAAAACAGGGTTGATAAGCATCACCCTGGTAACTGCATAGCAACCAGACAGGGTTAACATAGCAACCAATTAACAAATCACATATCTCTGCACCAGAAAATCATACACACTTCCTGTTTCACTTATTTCACTCAGGATGGAAAGTAGCCTTGATATGTATCACTCTGGTAACTGCTTAGCAACCAGATGTGGTTACACATGTCTGCACCAGAAAATCGTATAGACTTACTGTTTCATTTATCTCACTCAGGATGGAAAGTAGCCTTGATATGTATCACTCGGGTAACTGCCTAACAACTAGATGTGGTTACACTAGCTACCAAGTAACAAATCATATATCTCTTTGCACCAGAAAATCATAAAGACTTCCAGGATGACTTTATTCACTCAGGATGGAAAGGAGGCTTGATAAGTATCAGCCTGATAAATGCATAGCAACAAAACATGGTTTCCCTAGCAACCAAGTAACAACTCACATATCTCTGCACCATAAAATCGTAGACACATCCTGTTTCACTTATTTCACTCAGGATGGAAATTAGCCTTGATATGTATCACTCTGGTAGCTGCCTAGCAACCAGTTGTTGTAACCCTAGGAACCAAGTAACAAATCACATATCTCTGCACCAAAAAATCATACAGACTTCCAGGGTGACTTTATTCATTCAGGATGGAAAGGAGGCTTGATAAGTATCACCCTGATAACTGCAGAGCAACAAAACAGGGTTACCCTAGCAACCAAGTAACAAATCACATATCTCTGCACCATACAATCGTAGACACATCCTGTTTCACTTATTTCACTCAGGATGGAATGTAGCCTTGATATGTATAAATCTGGTAGCTGCCTAGCAACCAGATGTGGTTACCCTTGAAACCAAGTAACAAATAACATATCTTTGAACTAGAACATTGTAGATTTTTAGTTGTTGACATACTACACACAGGATTACAAGGAGCCTTATGAGTATCACTTTGGTAACTGCCTAGCAACCAGATGTGGTTACCCTAGCAACCTAGTAACAATTCACCCTAGCAACAAAGTAACAAATCACATATCTCTGCAACAGAAAATCATAGAGACTACCGGGTTGACTTTTCACTCAGGAGGGAAACAGGCTTGATAAGTATCACCCTGATAACTGCATAGCAACAAAACAGGGTTACCCTAGCATCCAAGTAACAAATCACATATCTCTGCACCATAAAATCGTAGACACATCCTGTTTCACTTATTTCATTCAGGATGGAAAGTAGCCTTGATATGTATCACTCTGGTTGCTGCCTAGCAACCAGATGTGCTTACCCTAGCAACCAAGTAACAAATCACATATCTCTGCACCAGAAAATCATACAGATTCCAGGTTGACTTTATTCACTCAGGATGGAAAGGAGGCTTGATAAGTATCACCCTGATAACTGCATAGCAACAAAAAAGTGTTACCCTAGCAACCAAGTAACAAATCACATATCTCTGCACCATAAAATCGTAGACACATCCTGTTTCACTTATTTCACTCAGGATGGAAAGTAGCCTTGATATGTATAACTCTGGTAGCTGCCTAGCAACCAGATGTGTTTACCCTAGCAACCAAGTAACAAACAACATATCTTTGAACTAGAACATTGTAGAGACTTAGGGGTTGACATACTTCACACAGGATTACAAGGAGCCTTATGAGTATCACTTTGGTAACTGCCTAGCAACCAGATGTGGTTACCCTAGCAACCAAGTAACAAATCACCATAGCAACAAAGTAACAAATCACATATCTCTGCAACAGAAAATCATAGAGACTATCGGGTTGACTTTCACTCAGGATGGAAAACAGGCTTGATAAGCATCACCCTGGTAACTGCATAGCAACCAAACAGGGTTAACATAGCAACCAATTAACAAATCACATATCTCTGCACCAGAAAATCATACACACTTCCTGTTTCACTTATTTCACTCAGGATGGAAAGTAGCCTTGATATGTATCACTCTGGTAACTGCTTAGCAACCAGATGTGCTTACACATGTCTGCACCAGAAAATCGTATAGACTTTCTGTTTCATTTATTTCACTCATGATGGAAAGTAGCCTTGATATGTATCACTCGGGTAACTGCCTAACAACTAGATGTGGTTACACTAGCTACCAAGTAACAAATCATATAACTCTGCACCAGAAAATTGTAGAGACTTCCTGATTCACTTATTTCACTCAGGATGGAAAGTAGCCTTGATATGTATAACTCTGGTAAGTGCCTAGCAACGAGATGTGGTTACCCTAGCAAACAAGTAACAAATCACATATCTTTGCACCAGAAAATCATAAAGACTTCCAGGATGACTTTATTCACTCAGGATGGAAAGGAGGCTTGATATGTATCACTCTGGTAGCTGCCTAGCAACCAGATGTGGTTACCCTAGCAACCAAGTAACAAATCACATATCTCTGCACCAGAAAATCATACAGACTACCTGTTTCACTTATTTCACTCAGGATGGAAAGTAGCCTTGATATGTATCAGTCTGGTAACTGCCTAGCAACCAGATGTGGTTATCCTTGCAACCAAGTAACTTATAACATATCTCTGCAACAAAAAATCATAAAGACTTCCAATTTGACTTTATTCACTCAGGATGGAAAGGAGGCTTGATAAGTATCACCCTGATAACTGCATAGCAACAAAACAGGGTTACGCTAGCAACCAAGTAACAAATCACATATCTCTGCACCATAAAATCGTAGACACATCCTGTTTCACTTATTTCACTCAGGATGGAAAGTAGCCTTGATATGTATCACTCTGGTAGCTGCCTAGCAACCAGATGTGCTTACCCTAGCAACCAAGTAACAAATCACATATCTCTGCACCAGAAAATCATACAGACTTCCAGGTTGACTTTATTCACTCAGGATGGAAAGGAGGCTTGATAAGTATCACCCTGATAACTGCATAGCAACAAAACAGTGTTACCCTAGCAACCAAGTAACAAATCACATATCTCTGCACCATAAATATTTCACTCAGGATGGAAAGTAGCCTTGATATGTATAACTCTGGTAGCTGCCTAGCAACCAGATGTGTTTACCCTAGCAACCAAGTAACAAACAACATATCTTTGAAATAGAACATTGTAGAGACATAGGGGTTGACATACTTCACACAGGATTACAAGGAGCCTTATGAGTATCACTTTGGTAACTGCCTAGCAACCAGATGTGGTTACCCTAGCAACCAAGTAACAAATCACCATAGCAACAAAGTAACAAATCACATATCTCTGCAACAGAAAATCATAGAGACTACCGGGTTGACTTTCACTCAGGATGGAAAACAGGGTTGATAAGCATCACCCTGGTAACTGCATAGCAACCAGACAGGGTTAACATAGCAACCAATTAACAAATCACATATCTCTGCACCAGAAAATCATACACACTTCCTGTTTCACTTATTTCACTCAGGATGGAAAGTAGCCTTGATATGTATCACTCTGGTAACTGCTTAGCAACCAGATGTGGTTACACATGTCTGCACCAGAAAATCGTATAGACTTACTGTTTCATTTATTTCACTCAGGATGGAAAGTAGCCTTGATATGTATCACTCGGGTAACTGCCTAACAACTAGATGTGGTTACACTAGCTACCAAGTAACAAATCATATATCTCTGCACCAGAAAATTGTAGAGACTTCCTGTTTCACTTATTTCACTCAGGATGGAAAGTAGCCTTGATATGTATAACTCTGGTAAGTGCCTAGCAACGAGATGTGGTTTCCCTAGCAAACAAGTAACAAATCACATATCTTTGCACCAGAAAATCATAAAGACTTCCAGGATGACTTTATTCACTCAGGATGGAAAGGAGGCTTGATAAGTATCAGCCTGATAAATGCATAGCAACAAAACATGGTTTCCCTAGCAACCAAGTAACAACTCACATATCTCTCCACCATAAAATTGTAGACACATCCTGTTTCACTTATTTCACTCAGGATGGAAATTAGCCTTGATATGTATCACTCTGGTAGCTGCCTAGCAACCAGTTGTTGTAACCCTAGGAACCAAGTAACAAATCACATATCTCTGCACCAAAAAATCATACAGACTTCCAGGGTGACTTTATTCATTCAGGATGGAAAGGAGGCTTGATAAGTATCACCCTGATAACTGCAGAGCAACAAAACAGGGTTACCCTAGCAACCAAGTAACAAATCACATATCTCTGCACCATACAATCGTAGACACATCCTGTTTCACTTATTTCACTCAGGATGGAATGTAGCCTTGATATGTATAAATCTGGTAGCTGCCTAGCAACCAGATGTGGTTACCCTTGAAACCAAGTAACAAATAACATATCTTTGAACTAGAACATTGTAGATTTTTAGTTGTTGACATACTTCACACAGGATTACAAGGAGCCTTATGAGTATCACTTTGGTAACTGCCTAGCAACCAGATGTGGTTACCCTAGCAACCTAGTAACAATTCACCCTAGCAACAAAGTAACAAATCACATATCTCTGCAACAGAAAATCATAGAGACTACCGGGTTGACTTTTCACTCAGGAGGGAAACAGGCTTGATAAGTATCACCCTGATAACTGCATAGCAACAAAACAGGGTTACCCTAGCATCCAAGTAACAAATCACATATCTCTGCACCATAAAATCGTAGACACATCCTGTTTCACTTATTTCATTCAGGATGGAAAGTAGCCTTGATATGTATCACTCTGGTAGCTGCCTAGCAACCAGATGTGCTTACCCTAGCAACCAAGTAACAAATCACATATCTCTGCACCAGAAAATCATACAGACTTCCAGGTTGACTTTATTCACTCAGGATGGAAAGGAGGCTTGATAAGTATCACCCTGATAACTGCATAGCAACAAAAAAGTGTTACCCTAGCAACCAAGTAACAAATCACATATCTCTGCACCATAAAATCGTAGACACATCCTGTTTCACTTATTTCACTCAGGATGGAAAGTAGCCTTGATATGTATAACTCTGGTAGCTGCCTAGCAACCAGATGTGTTTACCCTAGCAACCAAGTAACAAACAACATATCTTTGAACTAGAACATTGTAGAGACATAGGGGTTGACATACTTCACACAGGATTACAAGGAGCCTTATGAGTATCACTTTGGTAACTGCCTAGCATCCAGATGTGGTTACCCTAGCAACCAAGTAACAAATCACCATAGCAACAAAGTAACAAATCACATATCTCTGCAACAGAAAATCATAGAGACTATCGGGTTGACTTTCACTCAGGATGGAAAACAGGCTTGATAAGCATCACCCTGGTAACTGCATAGCAACCAAACAGGGTTAACATAGCAACCAATTAACAAATCACATATCTCTGCACCAGAAAATTGTAGAGACTTCCTGTTTCACTTATTTCACTCAGGATGGAAAGTAGCCTTGATATGTATAACTCTGGTAATTGCCTAGCAACGAGATGTGGTTACCCTAGCAAACAAGTAACAAATCACATATCTTTGCACCAGAAAATCATAAAGACTTCCAGGATGACTTTATTCACTCAGGATGGAAAGGAGGCTTGATATGTATCACTCTGGTAGCTGCCTAGCAACCAGATGTGGTTACCCTAGCAACCAAGTAACAAATCACATATCTCTGCACCAGAAAATCATACAGACTTCCTGTTTCACTTATTTCACTCAGGATGGAAAGTAGCCTTGATATGTATCAGTCTGGTAACTGCCTAGCAACCAGATGTGGTTATCCTTGCAACCAAGTAACTTATAACATATCTCTGCAACAAAAAATCATAAAGACTTCCAATTTGACTTTATTCACTCAGGATGGAAAGGAGGCTTGATAAGTATCACCCTGATAACTGCATAGCAACAAAACAGGGTTACGCTAGCAACCAAGTAACAAATCACATATCTCTGCACCATAAAATCGTAGACACATCCTGTTTCACTTATTTCACTCAGGATGGAAAGTAGCCTTGATATGTATCACTCTGGTAGCTGCCTAGCAACCAGATGTGCTTACCCTAGCAACCAAGTAACAAATCACATATCTCTGCATCAGAAAATCATACAGACTTCCAGTTTCACTTATTTCACTCAGGATGGAAAGTAGCCTTGATATGTATCACTCTGGTAGCTGCCTAGCAACCAGATGTGCTTACCCTAGCAACCAAGTAACAAATCACATATCTCTGCACCAGAAAATCATACAGACTTCCAGGTTGACTTTATTCACTCAGGATGGAAAGGAGGCTTGATAAGTATCACCCTGATAACTGCATAGCAACAAAACAGTGTTACCCTAGCAACCAAGTAACAAATCACATATCTCTGCACCATAAATATTTCACTCAGGATGGAAAGTAGCCTTGATATGTATAACTCTGGTAGCTGCCTATCAACCAGATGTGTTTACCCTAGCAACCAAGTAACAAACAACATATCTTTGAAATAGAACATTGTAGAGACATAGGGGTTGACATACTTCACACAGGATTACAAGGAGCCTTATGAGTATCACTTTGGTAACTGCCTAGCAACCAGATGTGGTTACCCTAGCAACCAAGTAACAAATCACCATAGCAACAAAGTAACAAATCACATATCTCTGCAACAGAAAATCATAGAGACTACCGGGTTGACTTTCACTCAGGATGGAAAACAGGGTTGATAAGCATCACCCTGGTAACTGCATAGCAACCAGACAGGGTTAACATAGCAACCAATTAACAAATCACATATCTCTGCACCAGAAAATCATACACACTTCCTGTTTCACTTATTTCACTCAGGATGGAAAGTAGCCTTGATATGTATCACTCTGGTAACTGCTTAGCAACCAGATGTGGTTACACATGTCTGCACCAGAAAATCGTATAGACTTACTGTTTCATTTATCTCACTCAGGATGGAAAGTAGCCTTGATATGTATCACTCGGGTAACTGCCTAACAACTAGATGTGGTTACACTAGCTACCAAGTAACAAATCATATATCTCTTTGCACCAGAAAATCATAAAGACTTCCAGGATGACTTTATTCACTCAGGATGGAAAGGAGGCTTGATAAGTATCAGCCTGATAAATGCATAGCAACAAAACATGGTTTCCCTAGCAACCAAGTAACAACTCACATATCTCTGCACCATAAAATCGTAGACACATCCTGTTTCACTTATTTCACTCAGGATGGAAATTAGCCTTGATATGTATCACTCTGGTAGCTGCCTAGCAACCAGTTGTTGTAACCCTAGGAACCAAGTAACAAATCACATATCTCTGCACCAAAAAATCATACAGACTTCCAGGGTGACTTTATTCATTCAGGATGGAAAGGAGGCTTGATAAGTATCACCCTGATAACTGCAGAGCAACAAAACAGGGTTACCCTAGCAACCAAGTAACAAATCACATATCTCTGCACCATACAATCGTAGACACATCCTGTTTCACTTATTTCACTCAGGATGGAATGTAGCCTTGATATGTATAAATCTGGTAGCTGCCTAGCAACCAGATGTGGTTACCCTTGAAACCAAGTAACAAATAACATATCTTTGAACTAGAACATTGTAGATTTTTAGTTGTTGACATACTACACACAGGATTACAAGGAGCCTTATGAGTATCACTTTGGTAACTGCCTAGCAACCAGATGTGGTTACCCTAGCAACCTAGTAACAATTCACCCTAGCAACAAAGTAACAAATCACATATCTCTGCAACAGAAAATCATAGAGACTACCGGGTTGACTTTTCACTCAGGAGGGAAACAGGCTTGATAAGTATCACCCTGATAACTGCATAGCAACAAAACAGGGTTACCCTAGCATCCAAGTAACAAATCACATATCTCTGCACCATAAAATCGTAGACACATCCTGTTTCACTTATTTCATTCAGGATGGAAAGTAGCCTTGATATGTATCACTCTGGTTGCTGCCTAGCAACCAGATGTGCTTACCCTAGCATCCAAGTAACAAATCACATATCTCTGCACCAGAAAATCATACAGATTCCAGGTTGACTTTATTCACTCAGGATGGAAAGGAGGCTTGATAAGTATCACCCTGATAACTGCATAGCAACAAAAAAGTGTTACCCTAGCAACCAAGTAACAAATCACATATCTCTGCACCATAAAATCGTAGACACATCCTGTTTCACTTATTTCACTCAGGATGGAAAGTAGCCTTGATATGTATAACTCTGGTAGCTGCCTAGCAACCAGATGTGTTTACCCTAGCAACCAAGTAACAAACAACATATCTTTGAACTAGAACATTGTAGAGACTTAGGGGTTGACATACTTCACACAGGATTACAAGGAGCCTTATGAGTATCACTTTGGTAACTGCCTAGCAACCAGATGTGGTTACCCTAGCAACCAAGTAACAAATCACCATAGCAACAAAGTAACAAATCACATATCTCTGCAACAGAAAATCATAGAGACTATCGGGTTGACTTTCACTCAGGATGGAAAACAGGCTTGATAAGCATCACCCTGGTAACTGCATAGCAACCAAACAGGGTTAACATAGCAACCAATTAACAAATCACATATCTCTGCACCAGAAAATCATACACACTTCCTGTTTCACTTATTTCACTCAGGATGGAAAGTAGCCTTGATATGTATCACTCTGGTAACTGCTTAGCAACCAGATGTGCTTACACATGTCTGCACCAGAAAATCGTATAGACTTTCTGTTTCATTTATTTCACTCATGATGGAAAGTAGCCTTGATATGTATCACTCGGGTAACTGCCTAACAACTAGATGTGGTTACACTAGCTACCAAGTAACAAATCATATAACTCTGCACCAGAAAATTGTAGAGACTTCCTGATTCACTTATTTCACTCAGGATGGAAAGTAGCCTTGATATGTATAACTCTGGTAAGTGCCTAGCAACGAGATGTGGTTACCCTAGCAAACAAGTAACAAATCACATATCTTTGCACCAGAAAATCATAAAGACTTCCAGGATGACTTTATTCACTCAGGATGGAAAGGAGGCTTGATAAGTATCAGCCTGATAAATGCAAAGCAACAAAACAGGGTTTCCCTAGCAACCAAGTAACAAATCACATATCTCTGCACCACAAAATCGTAGACACATCCTGTTTCACTTATTTCACTCAGGATGGAAATTAGCCTTGATATGTATCACTCTGGTAGCTGCCTAGCAACCAGATGTGGTAACCCTAGCAACCAAGTAACAAATCACATATCTCTGCACCAGAAAATCATACAGACTTCCAGGGTGACTTTATTCATTCAGGATGGAAAGGAGGCTCTATAAGTATCACCCTGATAACTGCAGAGCAACAAAACAGGGTTACCCTAGCAACCAAGTAACAAATCACATATCTCTGCACCATAAAATCGTAGACACATCCTGTTTCACTTATTTCACTCAGGATGGAAAGTAGCCTTGATATGTATAAATCTGGTAGCTGCCTAGCAACCAGAAGTAGTTACCCTTGCAACCAAGTAACAAATAACATATCTTTGAACTAGAACATTGTAGATTTTTAGTTGTTGACATACTTCACACAGGATTACAAGGAGCCTTATGAGTATCACTTTGGTAACTGCCTAGCAACCAGATGTGGTTACCCTAGCAACCTAGTAACAATTCACCCTAGCAACAAAGTAACAATTCACATATCTCTGCACCATAAAATCGTAGACACATCCTGTTTCACTTATTTCACTCAGGATGGAAAGTAGCCTTGATATGTATAAATCTAGTAGCTGCCTAGCAACCAGATGTGGTTACCCTTGCAACCAAGTAACAAATAACATATCTTTGAACTAGAACATTGTAGATTTTTAGTTGTTGACATATTTCACACAGGATTACAAGGAGCCTTATGAGTATCACTTTGGTAACTGCCTAGCTACCAGATGTGGTTACCCTAGCAACCTAGTAACAATTCACACTAGCAACAAAGTAACAAATCACATATCTCTGCAACAGAAAATCATAGAGACTACCGGGTTGACTTTTCACTCAGGATGGAAAACAGGCTTGATAAGTATCACCCTGATAACTGCATAGCAACAAAACAGGGTTTCCCTAGCATCCAAGTAACAAATCACATATCTCTGCACCATAAAATCGTAGACACATCCTGATTCACTTATTTCACTCAGGATGGAAAGTAGCCTTGATATGTATCACTCTGGTAGCTGCCTAGCAACCAGATGTGGTTACCCTAGCAACCAAGTAACAAATCACATATCTCTGCACCAGAAAATCATACAGACTTCCTGTTTCACTTATTTCACTCAGGATGGAAAGTAGCCTTGATATGTATCAGTCTGGTAACTGCCTAGCAACCAGATGTGGTTATCCTTGCAACCAAGTAACTAATAACATATCTCTGCAACAAAAAATCATAAAGACTTCCAATTTGACTTTATTCACTCAGGATGGAAAGGAGGCTTGATAAGTATCACCCTGATAACTGCATAGCAACAAAACAGGGTTACGCTAGCAACCTAGTAACAAATCACATATCTCTGCACCAGAAAATCATACAGACTTCCAGGGTGACTTTATTCATTCAGGATGGAAAGGAGGCTTGATAAGTATCACCCTGATAACTGCAGAGCAGCAAAACAGGGTTACCCTAGCAACCAAGTAACAAATCACATATCTCTGCACCATAAAATCGTAGACACATCCTGTTTCACTTATTTCACTCAGGATGGAAAGTAGCCTTGATATGTATAAATCTGGTAGCTGCCTAGCAACCAGATGTGGTTACCCTTGCAACCAAGTAACAAATAACATATCTTTGAACTAGAACATTGTAGATTTTTAGTTGTTGACATACTTCACACAGGATTATAAGGAGCCTTATGAGTATCACTTTGGTAACTGCCTAGCAACCAGATGTGGTTACCCTAGCAACCTAGTAACAATTCACCCTAGCAACAATGTAACAAATCACATATCTCTGCAACAGAAAATCATAGAGACTACCGGGTTGACTTTCACTCAGGATGGAAAACAGGCTTGATAAGTATCACCCTGATAACTGCATAGCAACAAAACAGGGTTACCCTAGCATCCAAGTAACAAATCACATATCTCTGCACCATAAAATTGTAGACACATCCTGTTTCACTTATTTCACTCAGGATGGAAAGTAGCCTTGATATGTATCAGTCTGGTAACTGCCTAGCAACCAGATGTGGTTATCCTTGCAACCAAGTAACTAATAACATATCTATGCAACAGAAAATCATAAAGACTTCCAATTTGACTTTATTCACTCAGGATGGAAAGGAGGCTTGATAAGTATCACCCTGATAACTGCATAGCAACAAAACAGGGTTACCCTAGCATCCAAGTAACAAATCACATATCTCTGCACCATAAAATCGTAGACACATCCTGTTTCACTTATTTCATTCAGGATGGAAAGTAGCCTTGATATGTATCACTCTGGTAGCTGCCTAGCAACCAGATGTGCTTACCCTAGCAACCAAGTAACAAATCACATATCTCTGCACCAGAAAATCATACAGACTTCCAGGTTGACTTTATTCACTCAGGATGGAAAGGAGGCTTGATAAGTATCACCCTGATAACTGCATAGCAACAAAAAAGTGTTACCCTAGCAACCAAGTAACAAATCACATATCTCTGCACCATAAAATCGTAGACACATCCTGTTTCACTTATTTCACTCAGGATGGAAAGTAGCCTTGATATGTATAACTCTGGTAGCTGCCTAGCAACCAGATGTGTTTACCCTAGCAACCAAGTAACAAACAACATATCTTTGAACTAGAACATTGTAGAGACATAGGGGTTGACATACTTCACACAGGATTACAAGGAGCCTTATGAGTATCACTTTGGTAACTGCCTAGCAACCAGATGTGGTTACCCTAGCAACCAAGTAACAAATCACCATAGCAACAAAGTAACAAATCACATATCTCTGCAACAGAAAATCATAGAGACTATCGGGTTGACTTTCACTCAGGATGGAAAACAGGCTTGATAAGCATCACCCTGGTAACTGCATAGCAACCAAACAGGGTTAACATAGCAACCAATTAACAAATCACATATCTCTGCACCAGAAAATTGTAGAGACTTCCTGTTTCACTTATTTCACTCAGGATGGAAAGTAGCCTTGATATGTATAACTCTGGTAAGTGCCTAGCAACGAGATGTGGTTACCCTAGCAAACAAGTAACAAATCACATATCTTTGCACCAGAAAATCATAAAGACTTCCAGGATGACTTTATTCACTCAGGATGGAAAGGAGGCTTGATATGTATCACTCTGGTAGCTGCCTAGCAACCAGATGTGGTTACCCTAGCAACCAAGTAACAAATCACATATCTCTGCACCAGAAAATCATACAGACTTCCTGTTTCACTTATTTCACTCAGGATGGAAAGTAGCCTTGATATGTATCAGTCTGGTAACTGCCTAGCAACCAGATGTGGTTATCCTTGCAACCAAGTAACTTATAACATATCTCTGCAACAAAAAATCATAAAGACTTCCAATTTGACTTTATTCACTCAGGATGGAAAGGAGGCTTGATAAGTATCACCCTGATAACTGCATAGCAACAAAACAGGGTTACGCTAGCAACCAAGTAACAAATCACATATCTCTGCACCATAAAATCGTAGACACATCCTGTTTCACTTATTTCACTCAGGATGGAAAGTAGCCTTGATATGTATCACTCTGGTAGCTGCCTAGCAACCAGATGTGCTTACCCTAGCAACCAAGTAACAAATCACATATCTCTGCACCAGAAAATCATACAGACTTCCAGGTTGACTTTATTCACTCAGGATGGAAAGGAGGCTTGATAAGTATCACCCTGATAACTGCATAGCAACAAAACAGTGTTACCCTAGCAACCAAGTAACAAATCACATATCTCTGCACCATAAATATTTCACTCAGGATGGAAAGTAGCCTTGATATGTATAACTCTGGTAGCTGCCTAGCAACCAGATGTGTTTACCCTAGCAACCAAGTAACAAACAACATATCTTTGAAATAGAACATTGTAGAGACATAGGGGTTGACATACTTCACACAGGATTACAAGGAGCCTTATGAGTATCACTTTGGTAACTGCCTAGCAACCAGATGTGGTTACCCTAGCAACCAAGTAACAAATCACCATAGCAACAAAGTAACAAATCACATATCTCTGCAACAGAAAATCATAGAGACTACCGGGTTGACTTTCACTCAGGATGGAAAACAGGGTTGATAAGCATCACCCTGGTAACTGCATAGCAACCAGACAGGGTTAACATAGCAACCAATTAACAAATCACATATCTCTGCACCAGAAAATCATACACACTTCCTGTTTCACTTATTTCAATCAGGATGGAAAGTAGCCTTGATATGTATCACTCTGGTAACTGCTTAGCAACCAGATGTGGTTACACATGTCTGCACCAGAAAATCGTATAGACTTACTGTTTCATTTATTTCACTCAGGATGGAAAGTAGCCTTGATATGTATCACTCGGGTAACTGCCTAACAACTAGATGTGGTTACACTAGCTACCAAGTAACAAATCATATAACTCTGCACCAGAAAATTGTAGAGACTTCCTGATTCACTTATTTCACTCAGGATGGAAAGTAGCCTTGATATGTATAACTCTGGTAAGTGCCTAGCAACGAGATGTGGTTACCCTAGCAAACAAGTAACAAATCACATATCTTTGCACCAGAAAATCATAAAGACTTCCAGGATGACTTTATTCACTCAGGATGGAAAGGAGGCTTGATAAGTATCAGCCTGATAAATGCAAAGCAACAAAACAGGGTTTCCCTAGCAACCAAGTAACAAATCACATATCTCTGCACCACAACATCGTAGACACATCCTGTTTCACTTATTTCACTCAGGATGGAAATTAGCCTTGATATGTATCACTCTGGTAGCTGCCTAGCAACCAGATGTGGTAACCCTAGCAACCAAGTAACAAATCACATATCTCTGCACCAGAAAATCATACAGACTTCCAGGGTGACTTTATTCATTCAGGATGGAAAGGAGGCTCTATAAGTATCACCCTGATAACTGCAGAGCAACAAAACAGGGTTACCCTAGCAACCAAGTAACAAATCACATATCTCTGCACCATAAAATCGTAGACACATCCTGTTTCACTTATTTCACTCAGGATGGAAAGTAGCCTTGATATGTATAAATCTGGTAGCTGCCTAGCAACCAGAAGTAGTTACCCTTGCAACCAAGTAACAAATAACATATCTTTGAACTAGAACATTGTAGATTTTTAGTTGTTGACATACTTCACACAGGATTACAAGGAGCCTTATGAGTATCACTTTGGTAACTGCCTAGCAACCAGATGTGGTTACCCTAGCAACCTAGTAACAATTCACCCTAGCAACAAAGTAACAAATCACATATCTCTGCACCATAAAATCGTAGACACATCCTGTTTCACTTATTTCACTCAGGATGGAAAGTAGCCTTGATATGTATAAATCTGGTAGCTGCCTAGCAACCAGATGTGGTTACCCTTGCAACCAAGTAACAAATAACATATCTTTGAACTAGAACATTGTAGATTTTTAGTTGTTGACATATTTCACACAGGATTACAAGGAGCCTTATGAGTATCACTTTGGTAACTGCCTAGCTACCAGATGTGGTTACCCTAGCAACCTAGTAACAATTCACACTAGCAACAAAGTAACAAATCACATATCTCTGCAACAGAAAATCATAGAGACTACCGGGTTGACTTTTCACTCAGGATGGAAAACAGGCTTGATAAGTATCACCCTGATAACTGCATAGCAACAAAACAGGGTTTCCCTAGCATCCAAGTAACAAATCACATATCTCTGCACCATAAAATCGTAGACACATCCTGATTCACTTATTTCACTCAGGATGGAAAGTAGCCTTGATATGTATCACTCTGGTAGCTGCCTAGCAACCAGATGTGGTTACCCTAGCAACCAAGTAACAAATCACATATCTCTGCACCAGAAAATCATACAGACTTCCTGTTTCACTTATTTCACTCAGGATGGAAAGTAGCCTTGATATGTATCAGTCTGGTAACTGCCTAGCAACCAGATGTGGTTATCCTTGCAACCAAGTAACTAATAACATATCTCTGCAACAAAAAATCATAAAGACTTCCAATTTGACTTTATTCACTCAGGATGGAAAGGAGGCTTGATAAGTATCACCCTGATAACTGCATAGCAACAAAACAGGGTTACGCTAGCAACCTAGTAACAAATCACATATCTCTGCACCAGAAAATCATACAGACTTCCAGGGTGACTTTATTCATTCAGGATGGAAAGGAGGCTTGATAAGTATCACCCTGATAACTGCAGAGCAGCAAAACAGGGTTACCCTAGCAACCAAGTAACAAATCACATATCTCTGCACCATAAAATCGTAGACACATCCTGTTTCACTTATTTCACTCAGGATGGAAAGTAGCCTTGATATGTATAAATCTGGTAGCTGCCTAGCAACCAGATGTGGTTACCCTTGCAACCAAGTAACAAATAACATATCTTTGAACTAGAACATTGTAGATTTTTAGTTGTTGACATACTTCACACAGGATTACAAGGAGCCTTATGAGTATCACTTTGGTAACTGCCTAGCAACCAGATGTGGTTACCCTAGCAACCTAGTAACAATTCACCCTAGCAACAATGTAACAAATCACATATCTCTGCAACAGAAAATCATAGAGACTACCGGGTTGACTTTCACTCAGGATGGAAAACAGGCTTGATAAGTATCACCCTGATAACTGCATAGCAACAAAACAGGGTTACCCTAGCATCCAAGTAACAAATCACATATCTCTGCACCATAAAATTGTAGACACATCCTGTTTCACTTATTTCACTCAGGATGGAAAGTAGCCTTGATATGTATCAGTCTGGTAACTGCCTAGCAACCAGATGTGGTTATCCTTGCAACCAAGTAACTAATAACATATCTATGCAACAGAAAATCATAAAGACTTCCAATTTGACTTTATTCACTCAGGATGGAAAGGAGGCTTGATAAGTATCACCCTGATAACTGCATAGCAACAAAACAGGGTTACCCTAGCATCCAAGTAACAAATCACATATCTCTGCACCATAAAATCGTAGACACATCCTGTTTCACTTATTTCATTCAGGATGGAAAGTAGCCTTGATATGTATCACTCTGGTAGCTGCCTAGCAACCAGATGTGCTTACCCTAGCAACCAAGTAACAAATCACATATCTCTGCACCAGAAAATCATACAGACTTCCAGGTTGACTTTATTCACTCAGGATGGAAAGGAGGCTTGATAAGTATCACCCTGATAACTGCATAGCAACAAAAAAGTGTTACCCTAGCAACCAAGTAACAAATCACATATCTCTGCACCATAAAATCGTAGACACATCCTGTTTCACTTATTTCACTCAGGATGGAAAGTAGCCTTGATATGTATAACTCTGGTAGCTGCCTAGCAACCAGATGTGTTTACCCTAGCAACCAAGTAACAAACAACATATCTTTGAACTAGAACATTGTAGAGACATAGGGGTTGACATACTTCACACAGGATTACAAGGAGCCTTATGAGTATCACTTTGGTAACTGCCTAGCAACCAGATGTGGTTACCCTAGCAACCAAGTAACAAATCACCATAGCAACAAAGTAACAAATCACATATCTCTGCAACAGAAAATCATAGAGACTATCGGGTTGACTTTCACTCAGGATGGAAAACAGGCTTGATAAGCATCACCCTGGTAACTGCATAGCAACCAAACAGGGTTAACATAGCAACCAATTAACAAATCACATATCTCTGCACCAGAAAATTGTAGAGACTTCCTGTTTCACTTATTTCACTCAGGATGGAAAGTAGCCTTGATATGTATAACTCTGGTAAGTGCCTAGCAACGAGATGTGGTTACCCTAGCAAACAAGTAACAAATCACATATCTTTGCACCAGAAAATCATAAAGACTTCCAGGATGACTTTATTCACTCAGGATGGAAAGGAGGCTTGATATGTATCACTCTGGTAGCTGCCTAGCAACCAGATGTGGTTACCCTAGCAACCAAGTAACAAATCACATATCTCTGCACCAGAAAATCATACAGACTTCCTGTTTCACTTATTTCACTCAGGATGGAAAGTAGCCTTGATATGTATCAGTCTGGTAACTGCCTAGCAACCAGATGTGGTTATCCTTGCAACCAAGTAACTTATAACATATCTCTGCAACAAAAAATCATAAAGACTTCCAATTTGACTTTATTCACTCAGGATGGAAAGGAGGCTTGATAAGTATCACCCTGATAACTGCATAGCAACAAAACAGGGTTACGCTAGCAACCAAGTAACAAATCACATATCTCTGCACCATAAAATCGTAGACACATCCTGTTTCACTTATTTCACTCAGGATGGAAAGTAGCCTTGATATGTATCACTCTGGTAGCTGCCTAGCAACCAGATGTGCTTACCCTAGCAACCAAGTAACAAATCACATATCTCTGCACCAGAAAATCATACAGACTTCCAGGTTGACTTTATTCACTCAGGATGGAAAGGAGGCTTGATAAGTATCACCCTGATAACTGCATAGCAACAAAACAGTGTTACCCTAGCAACCAAGTAACAAATCACATATCTCTGCACCATAAATATTTCACTCAGGATGGAAAGTAGCCTTGATATGTATAACTCTGGTAGCTGCCTAGCAACCAGATGTGTTTACCCTAGCAACCAAGTAACAAACAACATATCTTTGAAATAGAACATTGTAGAGACATAGGGGTTGACATACTTCACACAGGATTACAAGGAGCCTTATGAGTATCACTTTGGTAACTGCCTAGCAACCAGATGTGGTTACCCTAGCAACCAAGTAACAAATCACCATAGCAACAAAGTAACAAATCACATATCTCTGCAACAGAAAATCATAGAGACTACCGGGTTGACTTTCACTCAGGATGGAAAACAGGGTTGATAAGCATCACCCTGGTAACTGCATAGCAACCAGACAGGGTTAACATAGCAACCAATTAACAAATCACATATCTCTGCACCAGAAAATCATACACACTTCCTGTTTCACTTATTTCACTCAGGATGGAAAGTAGCCTTGATATGTATCACTCTGGTAACTGCTTAGCAACCAGATGTGGTTACACATGTCTGCACCAGAAAATCGTATAGACTTACTGTTTCATTTATTTCACTCAGGATGGAAAGTAGCCTTGATATGTATCACTCGGGTAACTGCCTAACAACTAGATGTGGTTACACTAGCTACCAAGTAACAAATCATATATCTCTGCACCAGAAAATTGTAGAGACTTCCTGTTTCACTTATTTCACTCAGGATGGAAAGTAGCCTTGATATGTATAACTCTGGTAAGTGCCTAGCAACGAGATGTGGTTTCCCTAGCAAACAAGTAACAAATCACATATCTTTGCACCAGAAAATCATTAAGACTTCCAGGATGACTTTATTCACTCAAGATGGAAAGGAGGCTTGATAAGTATCAGCCTGATAAATGCATAGCAACAAAACATGGTTTCCCTAGCAACCAAGTAACAACTCACATATCTCTGCACCATAAAATTGTAGACACATCCTGTTTCACTTATTTCACTCAGGATGGAAATTAGCCTTGATATGTATCACTCTGGTAGCTGCCTAGCAACCAGTTGTTGTAACCCTAGGAACCAAGTAACAAATCACATATCTCTGCACCAAAAAATCATACAGACTTCCAGGGTGACTTTATTCATTCAGGATGGAAAGGAGGCTTGATAAGTATCACCCTGATAACTGCAGAGCAACAAAACAGGGTTACCCTAGCAACCAAGTAACAAATCACATATCTCTGCACCATACAATCGTAGACACATCCTGTTTCACTTATTTCACTCAGGATGGAATGTAGCCTTGATATGTATAAATCTGGTAGCTGCCTAGCAACCAGATGTGGTTACCCTTGAAACCAAGTAACAAATAACATATCTTTGAACTAGAACATTGTAGATTTTTAGTTGTTGACATACTTCACACAGGATTACAAGGAGCCTTATGAGTATCACTTTGGTAACTGCCTAGCAACCAGATGTGGTTACCCTAGCAACCTAGTAACAATTCACCCTAGCAACAAAGTAACAAATCACATATCTCTGCAACAGAAAATCATAGAGACTACCGGGTTAACTTTTCACTCAGGATGGAAAACAGGCTTGATAAGTATCACCCTGATAACTGCATAGCAACAAAACAGGGTTACCCTAGCATCCAAGTAACAAATCACATATCTCTGCAACATAAAATCGTAGACACATCCTGTTTCACTTATTTCATTCAGGATGGAAAGTAGCCTTTATATGTATCACTCTGGTAGCTGCCTAGCAACCAGATGTGCTTACCCTAGCAACCAAGTAACAAATCACATATCTCTGCACCAGAAAATCATACAGACTTCCAGGTTGACTTTATTCACTCAGGATGGAAAGGAGGCTTGATAAGTATCACCCTGTAACTGCATAGCAACAAAAAAGTGTTACCCTAGCAACCAAGTAACAAATCACATATCTCTGCACCATAAAATCGTAGACACATCCTGTTTCACTTATTTCACTCAGGATGGAAAGTAGCCTTGATATGTATAACTCTGGTAGCTGCCTAGCAACCAGATGTGTTTACCCTAGCAACCAAGTAACAAACAACATATCTTTGAACTAGAACATTGTAGAGACATAGGGGTTGACATACTTCACACAGGATTACAAGGAGCCTTATGAGTATCACTTTGGTAACTTCCTAGCAACCAGATGTGGTTACCCTAGCAACCAAGTAACAAATCACCATAGCAACAAAGTAACAAATCACATATCTCTGCAACAGAAAATCATAGAGACTATCGGGTTGACTTTCACTCAGGATGGAAAACAGGCTTGATAAGCATCACCCTGGTAACTGCATAGCAACCAAACAGGGTTAACATAGCAACCAATTAACAAATCACATATCTCTGCACCAGAAAATTGTAGAGACTTCCTGTTTCACTTATTTCACTCAGGATGGAAAGTAGCCTTGATATGTATAACTCTGGTAAGTGCCTAGCAACGAGATGTGGTTACCCTAGCAAACAAGTAACAAATCACATATCTTTGCACCAGAAAATCATAAAGACTTCCAGGATGACTTTATTCACTCAGGATGGAAAGGAGGCTTGATATGTATCACTCTGGTAGCTGCCTAGCAACCAGATGTGGTTACCCTAGCAACCAAGTAACAAATCACATATCTCTGCACCAGAAAATCATACAGACTTCCTGTTTCACTTATTTCACTCAGGATGGAAAGTAGCCTTGATATGTATCAGTCTGGTAACTGCCTAGCAACCAGATGTGGTTATCCTTGCAACCAAGTAACTTATAACATATCTCTGCAACAAAAAATCATAAAGACTTCCAATTTGACTTTATTCACTCAGGATGGAAAGGAGGCTTGATAAGTATCACCCTGATAACTGCATAGCAACAAAACAGGGTTACGCTAGCAACCAAGTAACAAATCACATATCTCTGCACCATAAAATCGTAGACACATCCTGTTTCACTTATTTCACTCAGGATGGAAAGTAGCCTTGATATGTATCACTCTGGTAGCTGCCTAGCAACCAGATGTGCTTACCCTAGCAACCAAGTAACAAATCACATATCTCTGCACCAGAAAATCATACAGACTTCCAGGTTGACTTTATTCACTCAGGATGGAAAGGAGGCTTGATAAGTATCACCCTGATAACTGCATAGCAACAAAACAGTGTTACCCTAGCAACCAAGTAACAAATCACATATCTCTGCACCATAAATATTTCACTCAGGATGGAAAGTAGCCTTGATATGTATAACTCTGGTAGCTGCCTAGCAACCAGATGTGTTTACCCTAGCAACCAAGTAACAAACAACATATCTTTGAAATAGAACATTGTAGAGACATAGGGGTTGACATACTTCACACAGGATTACAAGGAGCCTTATGAGTATCACTTTGGTAACTGCCTAGCAACCAGATGTGGTTACCCTAGCAACCAAGTAACAAATCACCATAGCAACAAAGTAACAAATCACATATCTCTACAACAGAAAATCATAGAGACTACCGGGTTGACTTTCACTCAGGATGGAAAACAGGGTTGATAAGCATCACCCTGGTAACTGCATAGCAACCAGACAGGGTTAACATAGCAACCAATTAACAAATCACATATCTCTGCACCAGAAAATCATACACACTTCCTGTTTCACTTATTTCACTCAGGATGGAAAGTAGCCTTGATATGTATCACTCTGGTAACTGCTTAGCAACCAGATGTGGTTACACATGTCTGCACCAGAAAATCGTATAGACTTACTGTTTCATTTATTTCACTCAGGATGGAAAGTAGCCTTGATATGTATCACTCGGGTAACTGCCTAACAACTAGATGTGGTTACACTAGCTACCAAGTAACAAATCATATATCTCTGCACCAGAAAATTGTAGAGACTTCCTGTTTCACTTATTTCACTCAGGATGGAAAGTAGCCTTGATATGTATAACTCTGGTAAGTGCCTAGCAACGAGATGTGGTTTCCCTAGCAAACAAGTAACAAATCACATATCTTTGCACCAGAAAATCATAAAGACTTCCAGGATGACTTTATTCACTCAGGATGGAAAGGAGGCTTGATAAGTATCAGCCTGATAAATGCATAGCAACAAAACATGGTTTCCCTAGCAACCAAGTAACAACTCACATATCTCTGCACCATAAAATCGTAGACACATCCTGTTTCACTTATTTCACTCAGGATGGAAATTAGCCTTGATATGTATCACTCTGGTAGCTGCCTAGCAACCAGTTGTTGTAACCCTAGGAACCAAGTAACAAATCACATATCTCTGCACCAAAAAATCATACAGACTTCCAGGGTGACTTTATTCATTCAGGATGGAAAGGAGGCTTGATAAGTATCACCCTGATAACTGCAGAGCAACAAAACAGGGTTACCCTAGCAACCAAGTAACAAATCACATATCTCTGCACCATACAATCGTAGACACATCCTGTTTCACTTATTTCACTCAGGATGGAATGTAGCCTTGATATGTATAAATCTGGTAGCTGCCTAGCAACCAGATGTGGTTACCCTTGAAACCAAGTAACAAATAACATATCTTTGAACTAGAACATTGTAGATTTTTAGTTGTTGACATACTTCACACAGGATTACAAGGAGCCTTATGAGTATCACTTTGGTAACTGCCTAGCAACCAGATGTGGTTACCCTAGCAACCTAGTAACAATTCACCCTAGCAACAAACTAACAAATCACATATCTCTGCAACAGAAAATCATAGAGACTACCGGGTTGACTTTTCACTCAGGATGGAAAACAGGCTTGATTAGTATCACCCTGATAACTGCATAGCAACAAAACAGGGTTACCCTAGCATCCAAGTAACAAATCACATATCTCTGCAACATAAAATCGTAGACACATCCTGTTTCACTTATTTCATTCAGGATGGAAAGTAGCCTTGATATGTATCACTCTGGTAGCTGCCTAGCAACCAGATGTGCTTACCCTAGCAACCAAGTAACAAATCACATATCTCTGCACCAGAAAATCATACAGACTTCCAGGTTGACTTTATTCACTCAGGATGGAAAGGAGGCTTGATAAGTATCACCCTGTAACTGCATAGCAACAAAAAAGTGTTACCCTAGCAACCAAGTAACAAATCACATATCTCTGCACCATAAAATCGTAGACACATCCTGTTTCACTTATTTCACTCAGGATGGAAAGTAGCCTTGATATGTATAACTCTGGTAGCTGCCTAGCAACCAGATGTGTTTACCCTAGCAACCAAGTAACAAACAACATATCTTTGAACTAGAACATTGTAGAGACATAGGGGTTGACATACTTCACACAGGATTACAAGGAGCCTTATGAGTATCACTTTGGTAACTTCCTAGCAACCAGATGTGGTTACCCTAGCAACCAAGTAACAAATCACCATAGCAACAAAGTAACAAATCACATATCTCTGCAACAGAAAATCATAGAGACTATCGGGTTGACTTTCACTCAGGATGGAAAACAGGCTTGATAAGCATCACCCTGGTAACTGCATAGCAACCAAACAGGGTTAACATAGCAACCAATTAACAAATCACATATCTCTGCACCAGAAAATTGTAGAGACTTCCTGTTTCACTTATTTCACTCAGGATGGAAAGTAGCCTTGATATGTATAACTCTGGTAAGTGCCTAGCAACGAGATGTGGTTACCCTAGCAAACAAGTAACAAATCACATATCTTTGCACCAGAAAATCATAAAGACTTCCAGGATGACCTTATTCACTCAGGATGGAAAGGAGGCTTGATATGTATCACTCTGGTAGCTGCCTAGCAACCAGATGTGGTTACCCTAGCAACCAAGTAACAAATCACATATCTCTGCACCAGAAAATCATACAGACTACCGGGTTGACTTTCACTCAGGATGGAAAACAGGGTTGATAAGCATCACCCTGGTAACTGCATAGCAACCAGACAGGGTTAACATAGCAACCAATTAACAAATCACATATCTCTGCACCAGAAAATCATACACACTTCCTGTTTCACTTATTTCACTCAGGATGGAAAGTAGCCTTGATATGTATCACTCTGGTAACTGCTTAGCAACCAGATGTGGTTACACATGTCTGCACCAGAAAATTGTATAGACTTACTGTTTCATTTATTTCACTCAGGATGGAAAGTAGCCTTGATATGTATCACTCGGGTAACTGCCTAACAACTAGATGTGGTTACACTAGCTACCAAGTAACAAATCATATATCTCTGCACCAGAAAATTGTAGAGACTTCCTGTTTCACTTATTTCACTCAGGATGGAAAGTAGCCTTGATATGTATAACTCTGGTAAGTGCCTAGCAACGAGATGTGGTTTCCCTAGCAAACAAGTAACAAATCACATATCTTTGCACCAGAAAATCATAAAGACTTCCAGGATGACTTTATTCACTCAAGATGGAAAGGAGGCTTGATAAGTATCAGCCTGATAAATGCATAGCAACAAAACATGGTTTCCCTAGCAACCAAGTAACAACTCACATATCTCTGCACCATAAAATTGTAGACACATCCTGTTTCACTTATTTCACTCAGGATGGAAATTAGCCTTGATATGTATCACTCTGGTAGCTGCCTAGCAACCAGTTGTTGTAACCCTAGGAACCAAGTAACAAATCACATATCTCTGCACCAAAAAATCATACAGACTTCCAGGGTGACTTTATTCATTCAGGATGGAAAGGAGGCTTGATAAGTATCACCCTGATAACTGCAGAGCAACAAAACAGGGTTACCCTAGCAACCAAGTAACAAATCACATATCTCTGCACCATACAATCGTAGACACATCCTGTTTCACTTATTTCACTCAGGATGGAATGTAGCCTTGATATGTATAAATCTGGTAGCTGCCTAGCAACCAGATGTGGTTACCCTTGAAACCAAGTAACAAATAACATATCTTTGAACTAGAACATTGTAGATTTTTAGTTGTTGACATACTTCACACAGGATTACAAGGAGCCTTATGAGTATCACTTTGGTAACTGCCTAGCAACCAGATGTGGTTACCCTAGCAACCTAGTAACAATTCACCCTAGCAACAAAGTAACAAATCACATATCTCTGCAACAGAAAATCATAGAGACTACCGGGTTGACTTTTCACTCAGGATGGAATATAGGCTTGATAAGTATCACCCTGATAACTGCATAGCAACAAAACAGGGTTACCCTAGCATCCAAGTAACAAATCACATATCTCTGCAACATAAAATCGTAGACACATCCTGTTTCACTTATTTCATTCAGGATGGAAAGTAGCCTTTATATGTATCACTCTGGTAGCTGCCTAGCAACCAGATGTGCTTACCCTAGCAACCAAGTAACAAATCACATATCTCTGCACCAGAAAATCATACAGACTTCCAGGTTGACTTTATTCACTCAGGATGGAAAGGAGGCTTGATAAGTATCACCCTGTAACTGCATAGCAACAAAAAAGTGTTACCCTAGCAACCAAGTAACAAATCACATATCTCTGCACCATAAAATCGTAGACACATCCTGTTTCACTTATTTCACTCAGGATGGAAAGTAGCCTTGATATGTATAACTCTGGTAGCTGCCTAGCAACCAGATGTGTTTACCCTAGCAACCAAGTAACAAACAACATATCTTTGAACTAGAACATTGTAGAGACATAGGGGTTGACATACTTCACACAGGATTACAAGGAGCCTTATGAGTATCACTTTGGTAACTTCCTAGCAACCAGATGTGGTTACCCTAGCAACCAAGTAACAAATCAGCATAGCAACAAAGTAACAAATCACATATCTCTGCAACAGAAAATCATAGAGACTATCGGGTTGACTTTCACTCAGGATGGAAAACAGGCTTGATAAGCATCACCCTGGTAACTGCATAGCAACCAAACAGGGTTAACATAGCAACCAATTAACAAATCACATATCTCTGCACCAGAAAATTGTAGAGACTTCCTGTTTCACTTATTTCACTCAGGATGGAAAGTAGCCTTGATATGTATAACTCTGGTAAGTGCCTAGCAACCAGATGTGGTTACCCTAGCAAACAAGTAACAAATCACATATCTTTGCACCAGAAAATCATAAAGACTTCCAGGATGACTTTATTCACTCAGGATGGAAAGGAGGCTTGATATGTATCACTCTGGTAGCTGCCTAGCAACCAGATGTGGTTACCCTAGCAACCAAGTAACAAATCACATATCTCTGCACCAGAAAATCATACAGACTTCCTGTTTCACTTATTTCACTCAGGATGGAAAGTAGCCTTGATATGTATCAGTCTGGTAACTGCCTAGCAACCAGATGTGGTTATCCTTGCAACCAAGTAACTTATAACATATCTCTGCAACAAAAAATCATAAAGACTTCCAATTTGACTTTATTCACTCAGGATGGAAAGGAGGCTTGATAAGTATCACCCTGATAACTGCATAGCAACAAAACAGGGTTACGCTAGCAACCAAGTAACAAATCACATATCTCTGCACCATAAAATCGTAGACACATCCTGTTTCACTTATTTCACTCAGGATGGAAAGTAGCCTTGATATGTATCACTCTGGTAGCTGCCTAGCAACCAGATGTGCTTACCCTAGCAACCAAGTAACAAATCACATATCTCTGCACCAGAAAATCATACAGACTTCCAGGTTGACTTTATTCACTCAGGATGGAAAGGAGGCTTGATAAGTATCACCCTGATAACTGCATAGCAACAAAACAGTGTTACCCTAGCAACCAAGTAACAAATCACATATCTCTGCACCATAAATATTTCACTCAGGATGGAAAGTAGCCTTGATATGTATAACTCTGGTAGCTGCCTAGCAACCAGATGTGTTTACCCTAGCAACCAAGTAACAAACAACATATCTTTGAAATAGAACATTGTAGAGACATAGGGGTTGACATACTTCACACAGGATTACAAGGAGCCTTATGAGTATCACTTTGGTAACTGCCTAGCAACCAGATGTGGTTACCCTAGCAACCAAGTAACAAATCACCATAGCAACAAAGTAACAAATCACATATCTCTGCAACAGAAAATCATAGAGACTACCGGGTTGACTTTCACTCAGGATGGAAAACAGGGTTGATAAGCATCACCCTGGTAACTGCATAGCAACCAGACAGGGTTAACATAGCAACCAATTAACAAATCACATATCTCTGCACCAGAAAATCATACACACTTCCTGTTTCACTTATTTCACTCAGGATGGAAAGTAGCCTTGATATGTATCACTCTGGTAACTGCTTAGCAACCAGATGTGGTTACACATGTCTGCACCAGAAAATCGTATAGACTTACTGTTTCATTTATTTCACTCAGGATGGAAAGTAGCCTTGATATGTATCACTCGGGTAACTGCCTAACAACTAGATGTGGTTACACTAGCTACCAAGTAACAAATCATATATCTCTGCACCAGAAAATTGTAGAGACTTCCTGTTTCACTTATTTCACTCAGGATGGAAAGTAGCCTTGATATGTATAACTCTGGTAAGTGCCTAGCAACGAGATGTGGTTTCCCTAGCAAACAAGTAACAAATCACATATCTTTGCACCAGAAAATCATAAAGACTTCCAGGATGACTTTATTCACTCAGGATGGAAAGGAGGCTTGATAAGTATCAGCCTGATAAATGCATAGCAACAAAACATGGTTTCCCTAGCAACCAAGTAACAACTCACATATCTCTGCACCATAAAATCGTAGACACATCCTGTTTCACTTATTTCACTCAGGATGGAAATTAGCCTTGATATGTATCACTCTGGTAGCTGCCTAGCAACCAGTTGTTGTAACCCTAGGAACCAAGTAACAAATCACATATCTCTGCACCAAAAAATCATACAGACTTCCAGGGTGACTTTATTCATTCAGGATGGAAAGGAGGCTTGATAAGTATCACCCTGATAACTGCAGAGCAACAAAACAGGGTTACCCTAGCAACCAAGTAACAAATCACATATCTCTGCACCATACAATCGTAGACACATCCTGTTTCACTTATTTCACTCAGGATGGAATGTAGCCTTGATATGTATAAATCTGGTAGCTGCCTAGCAACCAGATGTGGTTACCCTTGAAACCAAGTAACAAATAACATATCTTTGAACTAGAACATTGTAGATTTTTAGTTGTTGACATACTTCACACAGGATTACAAGGAGCCTTATGAGTATCACTTTGGTAACTGCCTAGCAACCAGATGTGGTTACCCTAGCAACCTAGTAACAATTCACCCTAGCAACAAAGTAACAAATCACATATCTCTGCAACAGAAAATCATAGAGACTACCGGGTTGACTTTTCACTCAGGATGGAAAACAGGCTTGATTAGTATCACCCTGATAACTGCATAGCAACATAACAGGGTTACCCTAGCATCCAAGTAACAAATCACATATCTCTGCAACATAAAATCGTAGACACATCCTGTTTCACTTATTTCATTCAGGATGGAAAGTAGCCTTGATATGTATCACTCTGGTAGCTGCCTAGCAACCAGATGTGCTTACCCTAGCAACCAAGTAACAAATCACATATCTCTGCACCAGAAAATCATACAGACTTCCAGGTTGACTTTATTCACTCAGGATGGAAAGGAGGCTTGATAAGTATCACCCTGTAACTGCATAGCAACAAAAAAGTGTTACCCTAGCAACCAAGTAACAAATCACATATCTCTGCACCATAAAATCGTAGACACATCCTGTTTCACTTATTTCACTCAGGATGGAAAGTAGCCTTGATATGTATAACTCTGGTAGCTGCCTAGCAACCAGATGTGTTTACCCTAGCAACCAAGTAACAAACAACATATCTTTGAACTAGAACATTGTAGAGACATAGGGGTTGACATACTTCACACAGGATTACAAGGAGCCTTATGAGTATCACTTTGGTAACTTCCTAGCAACCAGATGTGGTTACCCTAGCAACCAAGTAACAAATCACCATAGCAACAAAGTAACAAATCACATATCTCTGCAACAGAAAATCATAGAGACTATCGGGTTGACTTTCACTCAGGATGGAAAACAGGCTTGATAAGCATCACCCTGGTAACTGCATAGCAACCAAACAGGGTTAACATAGCAACCAATTAACAAATCACATATCTCTGCACCAGAAAATTGTAGAGACTTCCTGTTTCACTTATTTCACTCAGGATGGAAAGTAGCCTTGATATGTATAACTCTGGTAAGTGCCTAGCAACGAGATGTGGTTACCCTAGCAAACAAGTAACAAATCACATATCTTTGCACCAGAAAATCATAAAGACTTCCAGGATGACTTTATTCACTCAGGATGGAAAGGAGGCTTGATATGTATCACTCTGGTAGCTGCCTAGCAACCAGATGTGGTTACCCTAGCAACCAAGTAACAAATCACATATCTCTGCACCAGAAAATCATACAGACTTCCTGTTTCACTTATTTCACTCAGGATGGAAAGTAGCCTTGATATGTATCAGTCTGGTAACTGCCTAGCAACCAGATGTGGTTATCCTTGCAACCAAGTAACTTATAACATATCTCTGCAACAAAAAATCATAAAGACTTCCAATTTGACTTTATTCACTCAGGATGGAAAGGAGGCTTGATAAGTATCACCCTGATAACTGCATAGCAACAAAACAGGGTTACGCTAGCAACCAAGTAACAAATCACATATCTCTGCACCATAAAATCGTAGACACATCCTGTTTCACTTATTTCACTCAGGATGGAAAGTAGCCTTGATATGTATCACTCTGGTAGCTGCCTAGCAACCAGATGTGCTTACCCTAGCAACCAAGTAACAAATCACATATCTCTGCACCAGAAAATCATACAGACTTCCAGGTTGACTTTATTCACTCAGGATGGAAAGGAGGCTTGATAAGTATCACCCTGATAACTGCATAGCAACAAAACAGTGTTACCCTAGCAACCAAGTAACAAATCACATATCTCTGCACCATAAATATTTCACTCAGGATGGAAAGTAGCCTTGATATGTATAACTCTGGTAGCTGCCTAGCAACCAGATGTGTTTACCCTAGCAACCAAGTAACAAACAACATATCTTTGAAATAGAACATTGTAGAGACATAGGGGTTGACATACTTCACACAGGATTACAAGGAGCCTTATGAGTATCACATTGGTAACTGCCTAGCAACCAGATGTGGTTACCCTAGCAACCAAGTAACAAATCACCATAGCAACAAAGTAAAAAATCACATATCTCTGCAACAGAAAATCATAGAGACTACCGGGTTGACTTTCACTCAGGATGGAAAACAGGGTTGATAAGCATCACCCTGGTAACTGCATAGCAACCAGACAGGGTTAACATAGCAACCAATTAACAAATCACATATCTCTGCACCAGAAAATCATACACACTTCCTGTTTCACTTATTTCACTCAGGATGGAAAGTAGCCTTGATATGTATCACTCTGGTAACTGCTTAGCAACCAGATGTGGTTACACATGTCTGCACCAGAAAATCGTATAGACTTACTGTTTCATTTATTTCACTCAGGATGGAAAGTAGCCTTGATATGTATCACTCGGGTAACTGCCTAACAACTAGATGTGGTTACACTAGCTACCAAGTAACAAATCATATATCTCTGCACCAGAAAATTGTAGAGACTTCCTGTTTCACTTATTTCACTCAGGATGGAAAGTAGCCTTGATATGTATAACTCTGGTAAGTGCCTAGCAACGAGATGTGGTTTCCCTAGCAAACAAGTAACAAATCACATATCTTTGCACCAGAAAATCATAAAGACTTCCAGGATGACTTTATTCACTCAGGATGGAAAGGAGGCTTGATAAGTATCAGCCTGATAAATGCATAGCAACAAAACATGGTTTCCCTAGCAACCAAGTAACAACTCACATATCTCTGCACCATAAAATTGTAGACACATCCTGTTTCACTTATTTCACTCAGGATGGAAATTAGCCTTGATATGTATCACTCTGGTAGCTGCCTAGCAACCAGTTGTTGTAACCCTAGGAACCAAGTAACAAATCACATATCTCTGCACCAAAAAATCATACAGACTTCCAGGGTGACTTTATTCATTCAGGATGGAAAGGAGGCTTGATAAGTATCACCCTGATAACTACAGAGCAACAAAACAGGGTTACCCTAGCAACCAAGTAACAAATCACATATCTCTGCACCATACAATCGTAGACACATCCTGTTTCACTTATTTCACTCAGGATGGAATGTAGCCTTGATATGTATAAATCTGGTAGCTGCCTAGCAACCAGATGTGGTTACCCTTGAAACCAAGTAACAAATAACATATCTTTGAACTAGAACATTGTAGATTTTTAGTTGTTGACATACTTCACACAGGATTACAAGGAGCCTTATGAGTATCACTTTGGTAACTGCCTAGCAACCAGATGTGGTTACCCTAGCAACCTAGTAACAATTCACCCTAGCAACAAAGTAACAAATCACATATCTCTGCAACAGAAAATCATAGAGACTACCGGGTTGACTTTTCACTCAGGAGGGAAACAGGCTTGATAAGTATCACCCTGATAACTGCATAGCAACAAAACAGGGTTACCCTAGCATCCAAGTAACAAATCACATATCTCTGCACCATAAAATCGTAGACACATCCTGTTTCACTTATTTCATTCAGGATGGAAAGTAGCCTTGATATGTATCACTCTGGTAGCTGCCTAGCAACCAGATGTGCTTACCCTAGCAACCAAGTAACAAATCACATATCTCTGCACCAGAAAATCATACAGACTTCCAGGTTGACTTTATTCACTCAGGATGGAAAGGAGGCTTGATAAGTATCACCCTGATAACTGCATAGCAACAAAAAAGTGTTACCCTAGCAACCAAGTAACAAATCACATATCTCTGCACCATAAAATCGTAGACACATCCTGTTTCACTTATTTCACTCAGGATGGAAAGTAGCCTTGATATGTATAACTCTGGTAGCTGCCTAGCAACCAGATGTGTTTACCCTAGCAACCAAGTAACAAACAACATATCTTTGAACTAGAACATTGTAGAGACATAGGGGTTGACATACTTCACACAGGATTACAAGGAGCCTTATGAGTATCACTTTGGTAACTGCCTAGCAACCAGATGTGGTTACCCTAGCAACCAAGTAACAAATCACCATAGCAACAAAGTAACAAATCACATATCTCTGCAACAGAAAATCATAGAGACTATCGGGTTGACTTTCACTCAGGATGGAAAACAGGCTTGATAAGCATCACCCTGGTAACTGCATAGCAACCAAACAGGGTTAACATAGCAACCAATTAACAAATCACATATCTCTGCACCAGAAAATTGTAGAGACTTCCTGTTTCACTTATTTCACTCAGGATGGAAAGTAGCCTTGATATGTATAACTCTGGTAAGTGCCTAGCAACGAGATGTGGTTACCCTAGCAAACAAGTAACAAATCACATATCTTTGCACCAGAAAATCATAAAGACTTCCAGGATGACTTTATTCACTCAGGATGGAAAGGAGGCTTGATATGTATCACTCTGGTAGCTGCCTAGCAACCAGATGTGGTTACCCTAGCAACCAAGTAACAAATCAAATATCTCTGCACCAGAAAATCATACAGACTTCCTGTTTCACTTATTTCACTCAGGATGGAAAGTAGCCTTGATATGTATCAGTCTGGTAACTGCCTAGCAACCAGATGTGGTTATCCTTGCAACCAAGTAACTTATAACATATCTCTGCAACAAAAAATCATAAAGACTTCCAATTTGACTTTATTCACTCAGGATGGAAAGGAGGCATGATAAGTATCACCCTGATAACTGCATAGCAACAAAACAGGGTTACGCTAGCAACCAAGTAACAAATCACATATCTCTGCACCATAAAATCGTAGACACATCCTGTTTCACTTATTTCACTCAGGATGGAAAGTAGCCTTGATATGTATCACTCTGGTAGCTGCCTAGCAACCAGATGTGCTTACCCTAGCAACCAAGTAACAAATCACATATCTCTGCACCAGAAAATCATACAGACTTCCAGGTTGACTTTATTCACTCAGGATGGAAAGGAGGCTTGATAAGTATCACCCTGATAACTGCATAGCAACAAAAAAGTGTTACCCTAGCTACCAAGTAACAAATCACATATCTCTGCACCATAAAATCGTAGACACATCCTGTTTCACTTATTTCACTCAGGATGGAAAGTAGCCTTGATATGTATAACTCTGGTAGCTGCCTAGCAACCAGATGTGTTTACCCTAGCAACCAAGTAACAAACAACATATCTTTGAACTAGAACATTGTAGAGACATAGGGGTTGACATACTTCACACAGGATTACAAGGAGCCTTATGAGTATCACTTTGGTAACTGCCTAGCAACCAGATGTGGTTACCCTAGCAACCAAGTAACAAATCACCATAGCAACAAAGTAACAAATCACATATCTCTGCAACAGAAAATCATAGAGACTATCGGGTTGACTTTCACTCAGGATGGAAAACAGGCTTGATAAGCATCACCCTGGTAACTGCATAGCAACCAAACAGGGTTAACATAGCAACCAATTAACAAATCACATATCTCTGCACCAGAAAATCATACACACTTCCTGTTTCACTTATTTCACTCAGGATGGAAAGTAGCCTTGATATGTATCACTCTGGTAACTGCTTAGCAACCAGATGTAGTTACACATGTCTGCACCAGAAAATCGTATAGACTTTCTGTTTCATTTATTTCACTCATGATGGAAAGTAGCCTTGATATGTATCACTCGGGTAACTGCCTAACAACTAGATGTGGTTACACTAGCTACCAAGTAACAAATCATATAACTCTGCACCAGAAAATTGTAGAGACTTCCTGATTCACTTATTTCACTCAGGATGGAAAGTAGCCTTGATATGTATAACTCTGGTAAGTGCCTAGCAACGAGATGTGGTTACCGTAGCAAACAAGTAACAAATCACATATCTCTGCACCATAAAATCGTAGACACATCCTGTTTCACTTATTTCACTCAGGATGGAAAGTAGCCTTGATATGTATCACTCTGGTAGCTGCCTAGCAACCAGATGTGCTTACCCTAGCAACCAAGTAACAAATCACATATCTCTGCACCAGAAAATCATACAGACTTCCAGGTTGACTTTATTCACTCAGGATGGAAAGGAGGCTTGATAAGTATCACCCTGATAACTGCATAGCAACAAAACAGTGTTACCCTAGCAACCAAGTAACAAATCACATATCTCTGCACCATAAATATTTCACTCAGGATGGAAAGTAGCCTTGATATGTATAACTCTGGTAGCTGCCTAGCAACCAGATGTGTTTACCCTAGCAACCAAGTAACAAACAACATATCTTTGAAATAGAACATTGTAGAGACATAGGGGTTGACATACTTCACACAGGATTACAAGGAGCCTTATGAGTATCACTTTGGTAACTGCCTAGCAACCAGATGTGGTTACCCTAGCAACCAAGTAACAAATCACCATAGCAACAAAGTAACAAATCACATATCTCTGCAACAGAAAATCATAGAGACTACCGGGTTGACTTTCACTCAGGATGGAAAACAGGGTTGATAAGCATCACCCTGGTAACTGCATAGCAACCAGACAGGGTTAACATAGCAACCAATTAACAAATCACATATCTCTGCACCAGAAAATCATACACACTTCCTGTTTCACTTATTTCACTCAGGATGGAAAGTAGCCTTGATATGTATCACTCTGGTAACTGCTTAGCAACCAGATGTGGTTACACATGTCTGCACCAGAAAATCGTATAGACTTACTGTTTCATTTATCTCACTCAGGATGGAAAGTAGCCTTGATATGTATCACTCGGGTAACTGCCTAACAACTAGATGTGGTTACACTAGCTACTAAGTAACAAATCATATATCTCTGCACCAGAAAATTGTAGAGACTTCCTGTTTCACTTATTTCACTCAGGATGGAAAGTAGCCTTGATATGTATAACTCTGGTAAGTGCCTAGCAACGAGATGTGGTTTCCCTAGCAAACAAGTAACAAATCACATATCTTTGCACCAGAAAATAATAAAGACTTCCAGGATGACTTTATTCACTCAGGATGGAAAGGAGGCTTGATAAGTATCAGCCTGATAAATGCATAGCAACAAAACATGGTTTCCCTAGCAACCAAGTAACAACTCACATATCTCTGCACCATAAAATCGTAGACACATCCTGTTTCACTTATTTCACTCAGGATGGAAATTAGCCTTGATATGTATCACTCTGGTAGCTGCCTAGCAACCAGTTGTTGTAACCCTAGGAACCAAGTAACAAATCACATATCTCTGCACCAAAAAATCATACAGACTTCCAGGGTGACTTTATTCATTCAGGATGGAAAGGAGGCTTGATAAGTATCACCCTGATAACTGCAGAGCAACAAAACAGGGTTACCCTAGCAACCAAGTTACAAATCACATATCTCTGCACCATACAATCGTAGACACATCCTGTTTCACTTATTTCACTCAGGATGGAATGTAGCCTTGATATGTATAAATCTGGTAGCTGCCTAGCAACCAGATGTGGTTACCCTTGAAACCAAGTAACAAATAACATATCTTTGAACTAGAACATTGTAGATTTTTAGTTGTTGACATACTACACACAGGATTACAAGGAGCCTTATGAGTATCACTTTGGTAACTGCCTAGCAACCAGATGTGGTTACCCTAGCAACCTAGTAACAATTCACCCTAGCAACAAAGTAACAAATCACATATCTCTGCAACAGAAAATCATAGAGACTACCGGGTTGACTTTTCACTCAGGAGGGAAACAGGCTTGATAAGTATCACCCTGATAACTGCATAGCAACAAAACAGGGTTACCCTAGCATCCAAGTAACAAATCACATATCTCTGCACCATAAAATCGTAGACACATCCTGTTTCACTTATTTCATTCAGGATGGAAAGTAGCCTTGATATGTATCACTCTGGTTGCTGCCTAGCAACCAGATGTGCTTACCCTAGCAACCAAGTAACAAATCACATATCTCTGCACCAGAAAATCATACAGACTTCCAGGTTGACTTTATTCACTCAGGATGGAAAGGAGGCTTGATAAGTATCACCCTGATAACTGCATAGCAACAAAAAAGTGTTACCCTAGCAACCAAGTAACAAATCACATATCTCTGCACCATAAAATCGTAGACACATCCTGTTTCACTTATTTCACTCAGGATGGAAAGTAGCCTTGATATGTATAACTCTGGTAGCTGCCTAGCAACCAGATGTGTTTACCCTAGCAACCAAGTAACAAACAACATATCTTTGAACTAGAACATTGTAGAGACATAGGGGTTGACATACTTCACACAGGATTACAAGGAGCCTTATGAGTATCACTTTGGTAACTGCCTAGCAACCAGATGTGGTTACCCTAGCAACCAAGTAACAAATCACCATAGCAACAAAGTAACAAATCACATATCTCTGCAACAGAAAATCATAGAGACTATCGGGTTGACTTTCACTCAGGATGGAAAACAGGCTTGATAAGCATCACCCTGGTAACTGCATAGCAACCAAACAGGGTTAACATAGCAACCAATTAACAAATCACATATCTCTGCACCAGAAAATCATACACACTTCCTGTTTCACTTATTTCACTCAGGATGGAAAGTAGCCTTGATATGTATCACTCTGGTAACTGCTTAGCAACCAGATGTAGTTACACATGTCTGCACCAGAAAATCGTATAGACTTTCTGTTTCATTTATTTCACTCATGATGGAAAGTAGCCTTGATATGTATCACTCGGGTAACTGCCTAACAACTAGATGTGGTTACACTAGCTACCAAGTAACAAATCATATAACTCTGCACCAGAAAATTGTAGAGACTTCCTGATTCACTTATTTCACTCAGGATGGAAAGTAGCCTTGATATGTATAACTCTGGTAAGTGCCTAGCAACGAGATGTGGTTACCCTAGCAAACAAGTAACAAATCACATATCTTTGCACCAGAAAATCATAAAGACTTCCAGGATGACTTTATTCACTCAGGATGGAAAGGAGGCTTGATAAGTATCAGCCTGATAAATGCAAAGCAACAAAACAGGGTTTCCCTAGCAACCAAGTAACAAATCACATATCTCTGCACCACAAAATCGTAGACACATCCTGTTTCACTTATTTCACTCAGGATGGAAATTAGCCTTGATATGTATCACTCTGGTAGCTGCCTAGCAACCAGATGTGGTAACCCTAGCAACCAAGTAACAAATCACATATCTCTGCACCAGAAAATCATACAGACTTCCAGGGTGACTTTATTCATTCAGGATGGAAAGGAGGCTCTATAAGTATCACCCTGATAACTGCAGAGCAACAAAACAGGGTTACCCTAGCAACCAAGTAACAAATCACATATCTCTGCACCATAAAATCGTAGACACATCCTGTTTCACTTATTTCACTCAGGATGGAAAGTAGCCTTGATATGTATAAATCTGGTAGCTGCCTAGCAACCAGAAGTGGTTACCCTTGCAACCAAGTAACAAATAACATATCTTTGAACTAGAACATTGTAGATTTTTAGTTGTTGACATACTTCACACAGGATTACAAGGAGCCTTATGAGTATCACTTTGGTAACTGCCTAGCAACCAGATGTGGTTACCCTAGCAACCTAGTAACAATTCACCCTAGCAACAAAGTAACAAATCACATATCTCTGCACCATAAAATCGTAGACACATCCTGTTTCACTTATTTCACTCAGGATGGAAAGTAGCCTTGATATGTATAAATCTGGTAGCTGCCTAGCAACCAGATGTGGTTACCCTTGCAACCAAGTAACAAATAACATATCTTTGAACTAGAACATTGTAGATTTTTAGTTGTTGACATATTTCACACAGGATTACAAGGAGCCTTATGAGTATCACTTTGGTAACTGCCTAGCTACCAGATGTGGTTACCCTAGCAACCTAGTAACAATTCACACTAGCAACAAAGTAACAAATCACATATCTCTGCAACAGAAAATCATAGAGACTACCGGGTTGACTTTTCACTCAGGATGGAAAACAGGCTTGATAAGTATCACCCTGATAACTGCATAGCAACAAAACAGGATTTCCCTAGCATCCAAGTAACAAATCACATATCTCTGCACCATAAAATCGTAGACACATCCTGATTCACTTATTTCACTCAGGATGGAAAGTAGCCTTGATATGTATCTCTCTGGTAGCTGCCTAGCAACCAGATGTGGTTACTCTAGCAACCAAGTAACAAATCACATATCTCTGCACCAGAAAATCATACAGACTTCCTGTTTCACTTATTTCACTCAGGATGGAAAGTAGCCTTGATATGTATCAGTCTGGTAACTGCCTAGCAACCAGATGTGGTTATCCTTGCAACCAAGTAACTAATAACATATCTCTGCAACAAAAAATCATAAAGACTTCCAATTTGACTTTATTCACTCAGGATGGAAAGGAGGCTTGATAAGTATCACCCTGATAACTGCATAGCAACAAAACAGGGTTACGCTAGCAACCTAGTAACAAATCACATATCTCTGCACCAGAAAATCATACAGACTTCCAGGGTGACTTTATTCATTCAGGATGGAAAGGAGGCTTGATAAGTATCACCCTGATAACTGCAGAGCAGCAAAACAGGGTTACCCTAGCAACCAAGTAACAAATCACATATCTCTGCACCATAAAATCGTAGACACATCCTGTTTCACTTATTTCACTCAGGATGGAAAGTAGCCTTGATATGTATAAATCTGGTAGCTGCCTAGCAACCAGATGTGGTTACCCTTGCAACCAAGTAACAAATAACATATCTTTGAACTAGAACATTGTAGATTTTTAGTTGTTGACATACTTCACACAGGATTACAAGGAGCCTTATGAGTATCACTTTGGTAACTGCCTAGCAACCAGATGTGGTTACCCTAGCAACCTAGTAACAATTCACCCTAGCAACAATGTAACAAATCACATATCTCTGCAACAGAAAATCATAGAGACTACCGGGTTGACTTTCACTCAGGATGGAAAACAGGCTTGATAAGTATCACCCTGATAACTGCATAGCAACAAAACAGGGTTACCCTAGCATCCAAGTAACAAATCACATATCTCTGCACCATAAAATTGTAGACACATCCTGTTTCACTTATTTCACTCAGGATGGAAAGTAGCCTTGATATGTATCAGTCTGGTAACTGCCTAGCAACCAGATGTGGTTATCCTTGCAACCAAGTAACTAATAACATATCTATGCAACAGAAAATCATAAAGACTTCCAATTTGACTTTATTCACTCAGGATGGAAAGGAGGCTTGATAAGTATCACCCTGATAACTGCATAGCAACAAAACAGTGTTACCCTAGCAACCAAGTAACAAATCACATATCTCTGCACCATAAAATCGTAGACACATCCTGTTTCACTTATTTCACTCAGGATGGAAAGTAGCCTTGATATGTATAACTCTGGTAGCTGCCTAGCAACCAGATGTGTTTACCCTAGCAACCAAGTAACAAACAACATATCTTTGAACTAGAACATTGTAGAGACATAGGGGTTGACATACTTCACACAGGATTACAAGGAGCCTTATGAGTATCACTTTGGTAACTGCCTAGCAACCAGATGTGGTTACCCTAGCAACCAAGTAACAAATCACCATTACAACAAAGTAACAAATCACATATCTCTGCAACAGAAAATCATAGAGACTACCGGGTTGACTTTCACTCAGGATGGAAAACAGGCTTGATAAGCATCACCCTGGTAACTGCATAGCAACCAGACAGGGTTAACATAGCAACCAATTAACAAATCACATATCTCTGCACCAGAAAATCATACACACTTCCTGTTTCACTTATTTCACTCAGGATGGAAAGTAGCCTTGATATGTATCTCTCTGGTAACTGCTTAGCAACCAGATGTGGTTACACATGTCTGCACCAGAAAATCGTATAGACTTTCTTTTTCATTTATTTCACTCAGGATGGAAAGTACCCTTGCTATGTATCACTCGGGTAACTGCCTAACAACTAGATGTGGTTACACTAGCTACCAAGTAACAAATCATATATCTCTGCACCAGAAAATTGTAGAGACTTCCTGTTTCACTTATTTCACTCAGAATGGAAAGTAGCCTTGATATTTATAACTCTGGTAAGTGTCTAGCAACGAGATGTGTTTACCCTAGCAAACAAGTAACAAATCACATATCTTTGCACCAGAAAATCATAAAGACTTCCAGGATGACTTTATTCACTCAGGATGGAAAGGAGGCTTGATAAGTATCAGCCTGATAAATGCATAGCAACAAAACAGGGTTTCCCTAGCAACCAAGTAACAAATCACATATCTCTGCACCATAAAATCGTAGACACATCCTGTTTCACTTATTTCACTCAGGATGGAAAGTAGCCTTGATATGTATAAATCTGGTAGCTGCCTAGCAACCAGATGTGGTTACCCTTGCAACCAAGTAACAAATAACATATCTTTGAACTAGAACATTGTAGATTATTAGTTGTTGACATACTTCACACAGGATTACAAGGAGCCTTATGAGAATCACTTTGGTAACTGACTAGCAACCAGATGTAGTTACCCTAGCAACCTTGTAACAAATCTCCCTAGCAACAAAGTAACAAATCACATATCTCTGCAACAGAAAATCATAGAGACTACCGGTTTGACTTTTCACACAGGATGGAAAACAGGCTTGATAAGTATCACCCTGATAACTGCATAGCAACAAAACAGGGTTACCCTAGCATCCAAGTAACAAATCACATATCTCTGCACCATAAAATCGTAGACACATCCTGATTCACTTATTTCACTCAGGATGGAAAGTAGCCTTGATATGTATCACTCTGGTAGCTGCCTAGCAACCAGATGTGGTTACCCTAGCAACCAAGTAACAAATCACATATCTCTGCACCAGAAAATCATACAGACTTCCAGGTTGACTTTATTCACTCAGGATGGAAAGGAGGCTTGATAAGTATCATCCTGATAACTGCATAGCAACAAAACAGGGTTACCCTAGCAACCAAGTAACAAATCACATATATCTGCACCATAAAATCGTAGACACATCCTGTTTCACTTATTTCACTCAGGATGGAAAGTAGCCTTGATATGTATAAATCTGGTAGCTGCCTAGCAACCAGATGTGGTTACCCTTGCAACCAAGTAACAAATAACATATCTTTGAACTAGAACATTGTAGAGACTTAGGGGTTGACATACTTCACACAGGATTACAAGGAGCCTTATGAGTATCACATTGGTAACTGCCTTGCAACCAGATGTGGTTACCCTAGCAACCTAGTAACAAATCACCCTAGCAACAAAGTAACAAATCACATATCTCTGCAACAGAAAATCATAGAGAATACCGGGTTGACTTTTCACTCAGGATGGAAAACAGGCTTGATAAGCATCACCCTGGTAACTGCATAGCAACCAGACAGGGTTAACATAGCAACCAATTAACAAATCACATATCTCTGCACCAGAAAATCATACACACTTCCTGTTTCACTTATTTCACTCAGGATGGAAAGTAGCCTTGATATGTATCACTCTGGTAACTGCTTAGCAACCAGATGTGGTTACACATATCTGCACCAGAAAATCGTATAGACTTTCTGTTTCATTTATTTCACTCAGGATGGAAAGTAGCCTTGATATGTATCACTCGGGTAACTGCCTAGCAACTAGATGTGGTTACACTAGCTACCAAGTAACAAATCACATATCTCTGCACCATAAAATCGTAGACACATCCTGTTTCACTTATTTCACTCAGGATGGAAATTAGCCTTGATATGTATCACTCTGGTACGCCTAGCAACCAGATGTGGTAACCCTAGCAACCAAGTAACAAATCACATATCTCTGCACCAGAAAATCATACAGACTTCCAGGGTGACTTTATTCATTCAGGATGGAAAGGAGGCTTGATAAGTATCACCCTGATAACTGCAGAGCAACAAAACAGGGTTACCCTTGCAGCCAAGTAACAAATCACATATCTCTGCACCATAAAATCGTTGACACATCCTGTTTCACTTATTTCACTCAGGATGGAAAGTAGCCTTGATATGTATAAATCTGGTAGCTGCCTAGCATCCAGATGTGGTTACCCTTGCAACCAAGTAACAAATAACATATCTTTGAACTAGAACATTGTAGATTTTTAGTTGTTGACATACTTCACAGAGGATTACAAGGAGCCTTATGAGTATCACTTTGGTAACTGACTAGCAACCAGATGTGGTTACCCTAGCAACCTAGTAACAAATCACCCTAGCAACAAAGTAACAAATCACATATCTCTGCAACAGAAAATAATAGAGACTACCGGGTTGACTTTTCACTCAGGATGGAAAACAGGCTTGATAAGTATCACCCTGATAACTGCATAGCAACAAAACAGGGTTACCCTAGCATCCAAGTAACAAATCACATATCTCTGCACCATAAAATCGTAGACACATCCTGATTCACTTATTTCACTCAGGATGGAAAGTAGCCTTAATATGTATCACTCTGGTAGCTGCCTAGCAACCAGATGTGGTTACCCTAGCAACCAAGTAACAAATCACATATCTCTGCACCAGAAAATCATACAGACTTCCTGTTTCACTTATTTCACTCAGGATGGAAAGTAGCCTTGATATGTATCAGTCTGGTAACTGCCTAGCAACCAGATGTGGTTATCCTTGCAACCAAGTAACTAATAACATATCTCTGCAACAGAAAATCATAAAGACTTCCAATTTGACTTTATTCACTCAGGATGGAAAGGAGGCTTGATAAGTATCACCCTGATAACTGCATAGCAACAAAACAGGGTTACGCTAGCAACCAAGTAACAAATCACATATCTCTGCACCATAAAATCGTAGACACATCCTGTTTCACTTATTTCACTCAGGATGGAAAGTAGCCTTGATATGTATCACTCGGGTAACTGCCTAGCAACTAGATGTGGTTACACTAGCTACCAAGTAACAAATCACATATCTCTGCACCATAAAATCGTAGACACATCCTGTTTCACTTATTTCACTCAGGATGCAAATTAGCCTTGATATGTATCACTCTGGTAGCTGTTAGCAACCAGATGTGGTAACCCTAGCAACCAAGTAACAAATCACATATCTCTGCACCAGAAAATCATACAGACTTCCAGGGTGACTTTATTCATTCAGGATGGAAAGGAGGCTTGATAAGTATCACCCTGATAACTGCAGAGCAACAAAACAGGGTTACCCTTGCAACCAAGTAACAAATCACATATCTCTGCACCATAAAATCGTAGACACATCCTGTTTCACTTATTTCACTCAGGATGGAAAGTAGCCTTGATATGTATAAATCTGGTAGCTGCCTAGCATCCAGATGTGGTTACCCTTGCAACCAAGTAACAAATAACATATCTTTGAACTAGAACATTGTAGATTTTTAGTTGTTGACATACTTCACAGAGGATTACAAGGAGCCTTATGAGTATCACTTTGGTAACTGACTAGCAACCAGATGTGGTTACCCTAGCAACCTAGTAACAAATCACCCTAGCAACAAAGTAACAAATCACATATCTCTGCAACAGAAAATCATAGAGACTACCGGGTTGACTTTTCGCTCAGGATGGAAAACAGGCTTGATAAGTATCACCCTGATAACTGCATAGCAACAAAACAGGGTTACCCTAGCATCCAAGTAACAAATCACATATCTCTGCACCATAAAATCGTAGACACATCCTGATTCACTTATTTCACTCAGGATGGAAAGTAGCCTTAATATGTATCACTCTGGTAGCTGCCTAGCAACCAGATGTGGTTACCCTAGCAACCAAGTAACAAATCACATATCTCTGAACCAGAAAATCATACAGACTTCCTGTTTCACTTATTTCACACAGAATGGAAAGTAGCCTTGATATGTATCAGTCTGGTAACTGCCTAGCAACCAGATGTGGTTATCCTTGCAACCAAGTAACTAATAACATATCTCTGCAACAGAAAATCATAAAGACTTCCAATTTGACTTTATTCACTCAGGATGGAAAGGAGGCTTGATAAGTATCACCCTGATAACTGCATAGCAAAAAAACAGGGTTACGCTAGCAACCAAGTAACAAATCACATATCTCTGCACCTTAAAATCGTAGACACATCCTGTTTCACTTATTTCACTCAGGATGGAGAGTAGCCTTGATATGTATCACTCTGGTAGCTGCCTAGCAACCAAATGTGCTTACCCTAGCAACCAAGTAACAAATCACATATCTCTGCATCAGAAAATCATACAGACTTCCATGTTGACTTTATTCACTCAGGATGGAAAGGAGGCTTGATAAGTATCACCCTGATAACTGCATAGCAACAAAACAGTGTTACCCTAGCAACCAAGTAACAAATCACATATCTCTGCACCATAAAATCGTAGACACAACCTGTTTCACTTATTTCACTCAGGATGGAAAGTAGCCTTGATATGTATCACTCGGGTAACTGCCTAGCAACCAGATGTGTTTACCCTAGCAACCAAGTAACAAACAACATATCTTTGAACTAGAACATTGTAGAGACTTAGGGGTTGACATACTTCACACAGGATTACAAGGAGCCTTATGAGTATCACTTTGGTAACTGCCTAGCAACCAGATGTGGTTACCCTAGCAACCAAGTAATAAATCACCATAGCAACAAAGTAACAAATCACATATCTCTGCAACAGAAAATCATAGAGACTACCGGGTTGACTTTCACTCAGGATGGAAAACAGGCTTGATAAGCATCTCCCTGGTAACTGCATAGCAACCAGACAGGGTTAACATAGCAACCAATTAACAAATCATATATCTCTGCACCAGAAAATCATACACACTTCCTGTTTCACTTATTTCACTCAGGATGGAAAGTAGCCTTGATATGTATCACTCTGGTAACTGCTTAGCAACCAGATGTGGTTACACATGTCTGCACCAGAAAATCGTATAGACTTTCTGTTTCATTTATTTCACTCAGGATGGAAAGTAGCCTTGATATGTATCACTCGGGTAACTGCCTAGCAACTAGATGTGGTTACACTAGCTACCAAGTAACAAATCATATATCTCTGCACCAGAAAATTGTAGAGACTTCCTGTTTCACTTATTTCACTCAGGATGGAAAGTAGCCTTGATATGTATAACTCTGGTAAGTGCCTAGCAACGAGATGTGGTTACCCTAGCAAACAAGTAACAAATCACATATCTTTGCACCAGAAAATCATAAAGACTTCCAGGATGACTTTATTCACTCAGGATGGAAAGGAGGCTTGATAAGTATCAGCCTGATAAATGCATAGCAACAAAACAGGGTTTCCCTAGCAACCAAGTAACAAATCACATATCTCTGCACCATAAAATCGTAGACACATCCTGTTTCACTTATTTCACTCAGGATGGAAATTAGCCTTGATATGTATCACTCTGGTAGCTGCCTAGCAACCAGATGTGGTAACCCTAGCAACCAAGTAACAAATCACATATCTCTGCACCAGAAAATCATACAGACTTCCAGGGTGAGTTTACTCATTCAGGATGGAAAGGAGGCTTGATAAGTATCACCCTGATAACTGCAGAGCATCAAAACAGGGTTACCCTAGCAACCAAGTAACAAATCACATATCTCTGCACCATAAAATCGTAGACACAACCTGTTTCACTTATTTCACTCAGGATGGAAAGTAGCCTTGATATGTATAAATCTGGTAGCTGCCTAGCATCCAGATGTGGTTACCCTTGCAACCAAGTAACAAATAACATATCTTTGAACTAGAACATTGTAGATTTTTAGTTGTTGACATACTTCACACAGGATTACAAGGAGCCTTGTGAGTATCACTTTGGTAACTGACTAGCAACCAGATGTGGTTACCCTAGCAACCTAGTAACAAATCACCCTAGCAACAAAGTAACAAATCACATATCTCTGCAACAGAAAATCATAGAGACTACCGGGTTTACTTTCACTCAGGATGGAAAGGAGGCTTGATAAGTATCATCCTGATAACTGCATAGCAACAAAACAGGGTTACACTAGCAATCAAGTAACAAATCACATATCTCTGCACCATAAAATCGTAGACACATCCTGTTTCACTTATTTCACTCAGGATGGAAAGTAGCCTTGATATGTATAAATCTGGTCGCTGCCTAGCAACCAGATGTGGTTACCCTTGCAACCAAGTAACAAATAACATATCTTTGAACTAGAACATTGTAGAGACTTAGGGGTTGACATACTTCTCACAGGATTACAAGGAGCCTTATGAGTATCACATTGGTAACTGCCTAGCAACCAGATGTGGTAACCCTAGCAACCAAGTAACAAATCACATATCTCTGCACCAGAAAATCGTGGAGACTTTCTGTTTCAATTATTTCACTCAGGATGGAAAGTAGCCTTGATATGTATAACTCTCGTAAATGCCTAGCAACCAGATGGGGTTACCATAGTAACAAATCATATATCTCTGCACCAGAAAATTGTAGAGACTTCCTGTTTCACTTATTTCACTCAGGATTGAAAGTAGCCTTGATATGTATCACTCTGGTAACTGCCTAGCAACCAGATGTGGTTACCCTAGCAACCAAGTAACAAATCACATATCTCTGCACCAGAAAACCATACAGACTTCTTGTTTCACTTATTTAATTTAGGATGGAAAATAGCCTTGATATGTATCACTCTGGTAACTGCCAAGCAATCAGATGTGGAATTGCCAACCAATCAGATGTGGTTATCCTAGCAACCAAGTAACAAATAACATATCTCTGCCACAGAAAATCATAAAGACATCTAGGTTGACTTTATTCACTCAGGATGGAAAGGAGGCTTGATAAGTATCACCCTGATAATATTGTGTATTTCTGTGTTTCTTTTAATTAGGCTAGTTGTATATCTCTTGACCAGTCATGGTGTCTGCTCTAGCAAATTGAAAGTATAATGAATATCTTTAGAGCTTGTACTCCTTTTCATTTGATCTAATAACATTGTGCGTGTGAGCAAAAGAAGCCCCCTCATTAATAGGGTACATAGATGTTTAAATCAAGGGCTAGAGATGTGTGAGGATGACATGGCTGTTATTTCTCGTACACAGATGTTTAAATTAAGGGCTAGGGATGTTTGCTGAGGACACGGCTGTTTTTCTCTCACACACATATTTCTAAGTTAAAAGCATTCTTTCCTTGAACAGTGACTTTGTCAAAAATTGAGGAGTTACCAGCTGAATGTGAAAGATATACATTTTTAAAAATAGATGAGTGAGGGATTTTCCACCAATATTTAATTAGCAAGGAACATAAAACATATTGGTGTCAGGAGAAAGAATTGAGGGAAATAATCCCATTGGCTAGAGATAAGGAGCAGAATGACAACAAAAAGGTATAATAACTGGGATCTTAGGATAATGAAGGCAGAACGGACCGCTGACTGGTCTCATGTAGTTTGTTGGGGGAAGGGGGGTAATTATTTAGAGAAGAAAGAAAAAGCCTGTAGAGGTGTGTCGGGAGTGTGACAGTCGGAAGAGCGACGGCGCGTGTTAAATCCCGTGTTTAGGTATATAGTCTAGAAGTTTGAAATTCCTGTAGCTACAGGTGTGAAAATCCTAACGCGGGTGCATTTATAGAAAATTCGCGTTGTAATTCCTCCAGGTGGTAGATTAGATTATTTATTGCAGTGTTTTGACGGAACCCGGACTGAGCAGAAAACGGGGAATTGTTGAACTCTGTGTGTGTTTGAGATAATGAATAATGTGCATGACTAACTATGTTGTTAGTGCCTGTGTACTTACAAATACTAATTGAGCTGGTTTTGTGTGTTAGTTTAAATGCATGATTCTAGTGTTGATGAGGTATTGTGTGCAGAGGCAGAGTGGAGCAGAGAATCAGATACAATAAAGAAATGCCCAAGAATGAAATGGGACAAATGAACTGCAACAAATTGACTGTTGAAAAATTAGAGACGAATGGTATCTGATTCTCTGTTATTTCCTTGTCTTGCTCTTACTCACTGGAGGCTGACCGGACAGCCCCATGGGAGGGAGAGAAAGAGAGAGGAAACTCAGAAAAGAAAAAGTTGAATAAATGGAAAAAGATAAAGAAAAGGCGAAATGTTTTCCATTGCAGTGAACAAGACTAGAGAAAAATGCAGAGACAGGAGAGTTTTATCCGTTTGTTGTCTGGAAAGAAATTGCAGCAGGTAACATCTCTCATATACAGTAGAGACTGAGTGCTGTGAGGAGTTGTAAGGGAGGGCTGTGAGCATGCACAGAAACGGAGAAGACTTTTTTTCCTTGTCTCAGTTTTCCTCATGAAACACAAATCCTAATTTGGTGGCAGGCTGAGAGGAGAAAATAAGTAGAATTAAAAAGATTAATAATAACAAGGAATTAGTGATCATTTCTGGAGTTATGAACAAATTAACTACAAAAAAGAAAGGAAAGGAAAAAAAAAAGAAAAAAAGTTTAAGGTAATGTATAATAGAGAGTAAAGGAGAATTAGCACCAATGAAGAAATTGTCTTGAACAGAGACCTAAAATGGATGAGACAGCTGTGGGTGGAAGTATATGGGTTTTAATATAAAACCGAAGTAGTAACAGATATAGTAATCAACCACTGTAAATGACGAGTGGTTTTTATGGAAATAAAGGAGAGGGATAAAAAGAGGAGAGCAAAAGGAGGGGCAGAAGTAATAGGTTTGTTTTACTATAATCAAAATTCTAGAATTTGGGATCCAGATAGAGAGATTGATCCTCTGCTTTAACTTTCAAATCTTTGAAAGTTAAACTTTCAAAGTTAAACTTTCAAAGTTCAAAGTTTAACTTTCAAATCTTTGAAATTGATGAGGAGTACGTGTGCAATTTACAGCAAAGAAAATCTGTTTAGGCTATTTTCAAACTTCCATCAATATGAGAGGCAGAAGAGATTTGATGATTAAAAACAAAGAGGGCAATTAATGAATATTCTGGTTGTAGAATTAAAACCAATGATAAAAAAAAAATATGTGTATGTATGGGCGCATGTATGAATATATATGTATAAGGATAAATATAATACGGTATAAACAAACAAATACATGTAAAACAAAAATGTGCATGAAATCAAAAAGGTAACTCTTAGCTGACTGGACAATGTTTATTGTTGGGCTGTTCTTTTCATGTCATGAAGGAAGCCTGATGTTAGATTAACTAAACTGAGATGTTGAATGGACATGTGCCAGATCATAACTCCTTTTATATCTAGGTGACGAGTAAGAATATTTGGATTATATAAAAAATAAAATCACTTTAAAGTGATTGAATTCTATTTGGGAAATCACATTATCTGGAGAAATAATAAAGCTTTGAGTCTGGTGTATTGCATTAAACTAAAGTCAAATAAGTAATTGGATTTTAAACAAAGGTTGTATTTAAGATAAGTGTTGTTATATTCAAGCAAATGGCAAAAGAGGGCCAATGATTTGATGATAAAATAACTAATAAGAAAATTATATTTTGCATCTTATGAATTCATGTGTCTGTTTTATGTTCTGTCCGGTCCAGTTTATGAGAAAAAATTATTTTAACATTATTAAATTATACACTAGAAAGTTGTTTTAGATTTTTCTATGATTTTAAAAGTGTCTGGAGAACAATATAAATGTGAGTGCAGCGCTGTCGGTATAGACTTGATCAACTGTCTGATGAAGACATTGAGGATGATTTGAGGGGAAACAGGCCTCTCTTGGTGTCTTCAGACAGACAGAAAGGGGCCCCGACTTTAGAAAAAGATAGATAGCAGATAGATAGATATTTTATTTTTCTTTTATTTTTTCTCTTTTTTGTTTTTGTTTTGTTTGGTATACACAGAATAGGTCTTGGTTGATCACGAGTACACTGAGAAGCTGCATTTGAGACTAAAATTAAAGAAAAATAAATGTAAGAATGATTTGGATCATTTAAAAATTGGTCTATGGGGCAGGTGAAGCCCATGGAGAAAGGTTAAGATTAAATTGAACATCATACCGTCCTCAAATATAAATGTTAATAACTTCATATTGATGTGTCTATTCTGTGTTTCTTTTGTCATCATAATGTGTATGTTATTTCACTAACTCATTCTGGAACTAGTTTCTCACCACTGCAGACGGCTGGGCAAGATGATTTTATAGAAGTTACTAATTCTGCAGGAGGAAATCCAGAGACAAAGACTGAAAATGATGTGGACTATTATCTGATTGATCCTCCTGCGCTCATTACTGCTGGTAATCATTACTGACCTGCCATTTATGATGTGGATTAAAATTTCTCTGGAAAAAATTGATTTCAGTCTTATACGATCACTTTATGGTTTTCTAGAATGCCATCAATGACCCCATACCCGTGTCTAAATTGTTCTGAGGGTCCAAATTTAAATCCAGCAGCTAACCAATGGTTTATTGATTTGAAGAGTAAATATTACAAAATGTATGGCAAAGTTATAGAGTTACCTATCGAATTGGTTACTCCCCTAAATTTTCCAGAGAGTACCCTCATAATTAAAAAAAAAAAAAGAGGTTAGTGGGTTCTAAAAAGAGTTGCTTGAGTGTCTATTTGCCATAGTTAATACATGAAAGTATCATTTCAGAGGTATAATAATGATAACTGTTAAATGATGCTGAAACGTTTGGATAAAGAGTAATGAGAAATTAAAAGAGCGCAATGTATTTTAGAATGTATTTTACTGAGCAATTATTTAAAAACACAAGAAAAGAGATATGTTTGAATTTCCATTGTGCCTCTTTATGACTTTATTATGTTTAGACTTTTACTTTTCTGTTTGTTTAAAGACTTGATTTATATTATTTTATTAGACAGAATTGAAATTCCTTAACCTGAGAAAGTGTAAGAAATGGAGAAAGCAGTGATAGTGAGTTATTACTTAATAGTAAAAAGGGGATTATAATAAATCAATAATAAGATGTGTTATAAATGTAAAGCTCTGCTTGAACAGAAGGCTAAAAGTAAGTTGAATTGATTATATAGGGAATGTAAAAAAAGACATTGTGTTCTGTTTTATTAAAGATTTGAAAGTTATGTATGTTGTTTGAATGTAAAGAAATGAGTTGAGAGTAGTTTTTTGTTTTTAGCTGAGAAAGTTTGAAAGCAGTTAATACTGTTGAATAATAAATCAAATATATTATTGTGAGATTCTAAAACGAAAGCTGTAATGAGATTAGAAACAGTGTGAGGGAGTGGAATGCCCCCCATCACTCCTCACTCTTGGTCTAAAATTGATAAGCGTCTGCTTGGAATAGAAACACAGATTTTGAAGAAATATCTCTTAAGTTGTTTTATTTTATTTTTGATTTGATTTTTATATGTAAAATGATGTGCTTTGACAATAATGTTAGATAGAGTGATATGAAGATTGGACTAAAGATAGATTTAGTTGAAAATTCATTTGAAAGAATAAATGTAGGTTAAAAAAAAAAAACTGTCTAGAGACTATTATTGAATTAAGGTGATGTTTTTAAATTAAGCTTCCTAGAAGCTTGACAGGGCTTTGTTCTGATGTTATTCCCAATCATGTTGATATAATGAGTTCAATTTTAGCATATTTTATTTTTAATTTGGACAATTTTAATAGATTGATGAATTTTTAATAATGCTTTTTGAATTTAACTATGTTTTGAATTGTCCCCATATTTAAGCATTTGTAGATGGACCCATTGGCTGTGTCGGTTCTCTTGTGATACTCCCTGAAAAAGAAAATATCTGTTTACTGATTCCGAATTAATAAGGATTGAGGACAGAGCAGTATCAAGACCAGTGGCAAGAGGTGACGGTCCGATGACGGGTAAGACTTGACAATGGCAAACATGTTGAGCGACCTAAGGCAGGGCGTCACCGCCCTGGAAACCTAACCAAGAAGGTTTGAAAGGGGTTTAAGGAAGTGGATGAATGCTCTTAGATCAGAAGCATCAAAGGGAAGGTCTAGAAGAGACCTGCTCGAAAATGGAAAGTTCCACTGAACCCGACTGCATTTAATAACAAAGCATTCTGTCACTGTGTTATCAGGGGATCATACCCTGTGTAGAGGATTATTTATAGATTGGTTTTGGGGGTAAAGTTTTGAGAACCGTTGCAGACAAAGGAGTGCCTAACTTTTTACAAAAGTATTAAACAAACATGGGAATGTTTGTATGATAATTAATTTAGACTGGAAGATGATTTATTACTTATGCTTTAATTGAACTCATGTACATTTTAAAAGTAATGAAGTATGGAAAAACAAACATGTTGGTGACTAAAGTTAAGATTGCTTGTTTTGTTTGGATATAACAATATAAATGGAATTGTTTAAGAAATAGGGTATAATGATTGAAACAGCAATTCTTGTGAGGGGAATAATATTGTATTGTGTGTTAACATGGATAAAATTAATCTTTATCAAAGCAATAACTAAGTACATGACATTGATCAATGAGAATGGTCCAATGCAACAGAAAGACCAAACTGGGAGGAAATTGATTCATCCAATGAAGATATGAATGATATGTCATATATTTGATTTTTTTTATTGTCTTTTATTGATTTGATTCTCTGAATTACTCTGATGCAATGGAAAACAGCGTAGCTTGCAGTTTGTAAGGACGTTCAGAGTTAAGGGAAAATGTATTAATGTGATACAGAGAGTGAGATAACTTTGGAAACAGGAGGGAATGGAATGTGTGTGATAAGGGAATGAATAGGGAGTCTTAAGATAAGGAAACCCGTGGTAGCTTTCCTCCTCTGAGGAGAATTATAGCCTTCTGGTAAACGACCCTGTAAATTTTGTGTAGAGATACTAAAGGGATGATGTAATGTTCTTAATTGAAGCAAAGTCAGGCTCTGCCTGGCACCTGACTGAAGGAGGCAGAGGACCCGTGTGTTATTTATTGCTAAAAGCGGGATGAAACAAATGTATGTGGTTGTGCACACATTTACTATTTTAGAAGAATGTGTGTAGCCAATGACTGTAATAAGGGAAATCATTTAATATTCTAATCAAACGAATGCAGAAAGTAATGATTGTTAGTTAATATAAAACATTTAACCATACGAGTTGATTACAGTCTGCTTTATGCATATAAAATGAAATAGTAATGCTAGTAGTAAATATAATATACATTGTGTCAAAATGACTGATAAGCGATGATTGATGACTTAATTGATAACCTTTGACCTTTCCCCCCACCCCACCCACCCCGCCCCTCCCCATTCCCACACCACCCCTTATACTTTGTGCCAAAAAAGATTGATGGTCTATGATTGATGACATGTTTGGTGCCCCCCCTTTGACCTCCCTCCCCTCCCCACCCCGCCTCTCCCCTCCGGCAGTTGTACAGGCTGTGGTATGAATTGGTTGGTCAGCTGTTTTGATGCCCCCCTGCGCTGTAGCCGATCCCATCTGTGTATTTAAAAGAGGTTAGGTCTGATCATTGCAACAAGTACGTATTTTGTGATTTCCACTTGAGCAATGGCATCCCCCAGAAGTCCTAAAACCCCGTTGGTAAATGATGTAGAAACAAATGCTAAGCTAGATTGGGCTCTGAGGAAAAGATATGGACCATGCATAACCAGGGATCTCCATGATCCTTTAGGAGCTCTGAAATATGAATTTCATCTAGACGATGGTCTTTTGTGCGTGTACGACTTTGACAGAACATCTCATTCTGTTAAGTTATTCAACCGGGGCGATGCAATGTATTTCACGGAAAAGGACTGGGATGTGTTTTACAATCGTGTTTGGAGGGGTCTGAATGATTCTGGAGATGCACCTTTATTCATTGCAGAGGCTGTTGGTGACCATATTATCAAGAGGCTGGATGACCATGGATACATACTTACCAGTGACGGAGTGTGTCCTTCCACAGAGACAGATCACATGAAGTTTTTGTTTCAATGGAAAGATGTGCCTATCCTGAATGATGTATTTTCAAAGATAGACAAACTGTTTAAATGGAATGATGCATATGACCAATACAATATAATTAAGGTCAGACTGTTTGACCCCGAAAAGTGTGGGGAAGTTCACAGGACGCCCCCTTGTAACACCGCCCACATTCTATAGACCTTAAAAGCGGCTGGTCCCCATTCACATTTCAAAACAAAAGCGCGAATCATCATGTCTCAACACGATACTACAGAATCTGCTGGGGTCTTCGCATCATCCGATGATGCATCTACTTCAGCAAGGTGTAACCCCCCTGGAGGTGATCCTATTGGCTCGACAAGTTTTGCATGAATCTTGGCTATCACAATCTAACGTTCATTTCATCTCACGGTCCAGGACACACACTTCCAGATGCATCGTCTCTGAAGGGGGATGATGATACTGATGGCGTTGTTGATGTAAAGAGCGTCAATTTTATAAAAGCAGTCATAGTGGTCATTCTGGAGCATCTCCTCGGCTTGAAGTTAAAAGAGTTGTGCTACGGTTGTGAAGTGGATCACCCCAGTAAGGTACAGCACACGTGTTTGTATGATCCTGACAAGTATTTCTTTTTCATCCATTTTGAAGAAATTTCCTGTAAAGTGTTTAAACCAGTTTCAAATGGATCTGGTAGATATGTTTCCATATATTCTATGGAAAATGACAATACTAAATTTCTGCTTACATGTATAGATGTCTTTAGCAAATATGCATGGGTGCGTTGTATAAAGAACAAGACTGGATTGGCTGTGACCAATGCGTTTAATTCAATACTACAAGAGGGTAGAGTCCCTCAGAAAATTCAGACTGACAAGGGGAAGGAGTTTTTTAACAAGCATTTCCAACAACTAACTAAAAAGCACAACATTTACCATTTCAGCACAGGGAGTGAATTGAAGGCGAGCGTTATTGAACACTTTAATAGAACATTAAAAGGACGGATGTGGCGATATTTAACGGCAATAAACTCTAAACGCTACATCGACGTTTTACAAGACTTTATTCAAGGATACAACAGTAGTTATCACAGAAGTATTAAAATGCGCCCTGTAGATGTCAACAAAGAAAATGAACCGGTCGTCTATGACAATTTGTATGGTAATGTGTGTAAGAAGAAGCCTGTATTTAAATACAAAATCGGCGACGTGGTTAGAATATCAAAGATGAGGGGGGCTTTTACCAAGGGGTATGAACAAAACTACACGGATGAATTTTTCACTATAACCGAATGTATGCCACGTCAACCACCAGTCTACAAGCTGATCTGATTATGACGGGGAGGTTATCGACGGCTCATTTTATGAAGAGGAGCTACAAAAAATTATTATGGACAAGGACAATGCTTTTAAAGTAGAAAATATATTAGACAAGAAGAAGCGTGGTAAAAAAAACATGGTTCTCGTACGGTGGGTGGGATGGCCTCCGAAGTTTGACAGTTGGGTTAATGAAAAAGATGTTGTAGATCTACAGAGCTCTTAAAGTCTATAAAGAAAATACAATTGACATCTGAGTTCATTTCTACAGTGAACGGTCATGGATGATGCAGGGTTTTATGTCACATTGCCATGCAATGCTTCATTAGCTCTTTACCCCGAAAACCAAATTTCGAATTACAGAACAAGATTAGCCAGTCCTATAAACTTAAAAGGTAATTGGGAGGTGGGTCTGGCTGAAATTGAATACCCTAGATCGTGGTACACTATTGCTACTATACGTGTACACAGATGTTATCGAATATCAAACTGGGGGATGCACACGTTCCGCTTTTGAGATGTGTACATATAACCGGGTCGGGTCGTGAAATGGTCAGTGTGACATATGACAGAACACACTACGTGTCAGTGAATAAAAATTCTATTGGAGAGATTTGTATTGAACTCAAAGACGACAGAAACAGGGGGGTGCCATTTGCTTACGGTAAAGTTATCGTTAAACTACACTTCAGACCTGTGAAACAACCAATCCTTTAAAATGGTGTATTATAACCCGTACCAAATGGATCCTGCTCATTATGTAAACTATTATAAAAATCAAGCAGGCGGTGGCATACCGGGGTATGCGGGTGGAGGGGTTATGTATGGGCAGGTCTCGGAGGACTTTTCAGGGGTTTGTTTAGAATGGCTCTTCCGTTGTTAAAAAGAGGTTTCAGCATTGCCAAAACACATCTTAAAAATGCTGCTAAAAACATAGTCAGCGATGTTGTCACCAATGCCATGTCACATACCTTTAATAACAAAAAAGCCCAAGATGGGTCGTGGTTAATGGTTATGTCACGTAAACGGAGGTCTAAACCACCAGGAGTGAGGAGGCTGGGGAGGAGTGGTCAAGCGGTAAATAAAACAGGAAACAACCTAAGATAACTGCAGTTAGACAACAAAGACGAAAGAGAGCTGTGAAGCGCGGCTCATCTGGATCGGTGAAGAGCTCTGTTAAAACGATATTCTAAACCATGGCTCTGCTACATACCATGTCCGAAGAATGTATTAAATCAGAGCTGGATCTGTTTACGGTACCGATGACTCACACGGCTATTGAAATACCTCCTCTATCTGCAATATCGGACACCACCCCCTTGGAATTTTTCATAGCAGGGAATGGTAAAGATTATGTAGATTTGAATAATACACTGCTTTACATGCGTGTTAAAATCACAAATCCGGACGGCACAAATATCAGAGATGGGACCCCTGTTGGACTGATCAATTATCCAGGAAACACTATTTTTTCACAGGTTGATGTATCACTTGGTGATAGGTTAATTTCACAGAGTACAAACACATACCCTTATCGATGTATTATAGAATGCCTTTTAAACTACGGTAAAGATACCCTGGAAAGCGTATTCTCAGCAGGATTATTTTACAAAGACTCTGCAGGACATATGGATGTAGGCGACCCGGCAGGGGCTAACATTGGTCTGACAAAGAGGGCTGCTTTTAGCAACGAAAGTGCCGTAGTCGAAATTTTATCGCCCATACACAGTGATATTTTCTTTCAAGAAAAACTCATGCTTCACGGGGTGGACATTAAAATCCGGTTGACAAGAGGCAAAGATGAATTTTGTCTAATGAGGAGTGACGCTATAGCATACAAACTAAATATTTTATCAGCGTCTCTGTTTGTCAAAAAAGTATCAGTTTCACCAGGAGTGAGACTGGGACACGCTCAAGCACTTCTCTCAACAACCGCTAAATATCCAATTGATAGAGTCTGTCTGAAAAATTTTTCCATACAGCTGGAAGCCGTGTATCAAACCAGGAAAACCTATTCTTAGGAACACTCCCCAAATCTATCATATTGGGCATGGTCGATAATGATGCTTTTACAGGGGCATACGATAAAAACCCTTTTGCATTTAAACATTACGATCTGGAGTTTCTAGCTGTTTATGTGGATGGGCAGCAACACCCCGCCAAACCATTACAACCCAACTTTGGATCAGGCACAGCCGTACGAGAGTTTTACCAGCTCGCGCTTTCGTCTGGAAGACATCTAAAAAAACCAAGCATTGGTAATCGACAGAGAAGATTTTCTGCAGGGTTATACACTTTATGGTTTTAACCTTACACACCAGACGAAGAGTGTGGCCAACACATCTCGATTGTTAAGTCTGGGAATATCAGACTAGAAGTGCGGTTCAGACAACCGCTTCCAAGAACCATTAATCTAATTGTTTATGCTGTTTTTGACAACATCATTGAAGTTTCTAACCGAAGACAGGTGCTTGTTGACTACTATTAATTAAAAACATGAACACCATACAACTTACCGTAGCTATGGAGAGAATCACACAAAACACGCATTTTCTTGGTGTACTACCATGTGATTATTTACCAAAGGATCCGATAAGAACACTACCCACAGCTGTCATAATCAACACACATCCTTCGCACCTCCCCGGGGAACACTGGGTGGCTATTTACATAAATAAGTATGGCTCAGCATTTTTCTTTGACAGTTTCGGTAATAGTCCTGATTTTATTCGTTTTCCTGTATCAATCATTGAATTTCTAAAAAGGAATTCAACACGCATTCAGTATTCGGCTAAACAAGTTCAGCCTTTTATGTCTGTCACATGTGGTCATCATTGTGTTTTCTTCCTATATCATATGATTCGAGGTCGTAATTATGATGATGTTATGATGCTTTATAGCGACGATTTAATTAATAATGATGTTCTTGTATCGCATTTTGTGAAAAAACTAAGGATAACTCATTGTAATAGTACTGTATTTAAGTGTATTCAATGTGTTCAAATGGGTGAAACGTTTATGTTAAATACATGATTTGTAAAACGACTGTTTCTAATAAATAAAAAGAGCACAATGTCAAAATGTATCAATGTCACTGCTTTATTGAATATCACATGATTAATTTGTACAAAAAATATGACCAATATATTATACAACATCAAAATGACAACCACTGGTTTTGTTCACGAGATGGCGATTTAAACGCCTCCGACCCCTCTTCAACCATCTTCAAGGGTCCAAAGGACTCTTTGTGAGACGCATCGGGGGGTGGAAATGCAAGCGTTAATGTGTTGCTGGCTCGACCCCTTGTTTAACTACTGTCAAAAATCTTTGTAAAACTGAGGTGTAAAGTTTGGCCTTCTCATGAGCAGCCAAATTGTCTTTATTCAAAAAAGTTCTTATAGCAAGATCCAGATCGACTTCCACTGTTTGTTGAATAGATTCTCGGGTATTGGACATCTTTAGTTTATCTATTTTGATTTTGAGGGACTAAAAACAGCTTCTCAGCGTACTCCATCTTCAACCTTGTTTAGACGTTATCAGACTAGTTATAAAGGGGATTGCTATGCTCAAGAGCGGAAGAAGAAATCCTCCGTTCTGGTTGATCATGCGTTTTTTCTGGACACACCAATCTTTTTACTGGCTATGTATTTAATCTCAGTCCTTTTCCTCTTCAACCGGCGATGTTGCTGCGTCGTTAGAGGTATTGTGCCATAGAGCACATTAAGCGCTACCTCACACAATCTTAAAATGAGATCGTCAGATGCTGATTGCATAATAAGATGTCTTTGCGTCGGGGTTGCTTTAAATAGCATTTTTAACAGGGGGAGGTTTCTAGACAGTCTAGTAGACATTTCACCAAAATCACTGCTTTCTTTTTTGAATGTAAACTGCTGGTTGGTTTGAAAGTAACCCCGTTCTGAGACGAAAATGTTCAGGGGTTTTTGCTTTATAGTCTATCATGAGGTATCCAAAAGGCTGGTTGGTAGCATCTTGATAGCATTCCATAAAATATTTTGTATTTCCGGGGTACATTTGTTTTCCCAACACATTAATCTGATTGTTATCACGAGGATTCTTAAACAATATTAAATAATTTGTATTCAAACTGATGGTTCTGCTGGATTTACCTTGGAAAAATAAATTCTGCACAATATAAACATATTGAGTGAACAGCTTTTCCACTTCAGAGTTTCCACTCGCCTCCTTCATCATGTCGTCAATTATCAACAGATTAGTTTTATTGACAGGTAATAAATCATCGTCATTCAGAGATTGCGGTATTCCTTCCACAAATTTAATGTTATGCATTTTATACAGTTCATCATACAGCGGTTGCCAACAATCATAAATGTACACAATGTTTTCAATCTTTTTAGAAATCATATTTACAGCATTTTCCAACAACATTTTTACAAAATAAGACTTTCCAGAATTTGAAGGTCCGCTTATCACACATGAAAAAGGATGTTGAAGTCTAAAATCAAAACCATCAACCTCCCGCACACTGCGGTGGTTCAAAAAATTATTAGTAGCCATATGGTAGTGTTGTATAATCAGGGAATAGCTGTCTTTTATTATACACCACTTGAAACTTTTTAACAACTGACTTGTTTTGCAAGGTAAAGTTCTTTTTATTCCTCACGATGTTGTCTGTGTATGCTAGTATGTGTCGGGTGTCATGCGATTTTACATAACTGTCAACAAGACCGATCAATGTGTCTAATCTAATAGCCGTGGAATTTTCGGCATTCAAAGTTATACCCTTTGCTTTCATACACACTTTACCTTTAGCAGTGCAATATCCGTATGTTTTAGGACCGCCTGAGCAAAACTCTATGTGATCATCATTGCCAATTTCATCAGTAAGATCTCCTAAATAAGGACCCAGAGGTGGTTCACCGTCTCTAGAGATAAAGATAACGCTGTCTGTATCGCTATACAACAATCTATCTCCCAGTTTATCCATAAGATCATACAATTCTAGCCGTGCGTGTGCTGTTGTAAAGGCCCCCAGAAATATATTCACATCCCGGGTGCTGTACATGGCACCATCATCGTGACGATACTGTACCAGCGCAATTTCATCAGACACAAATGTGAAATATTTAACGTCATACTGACAGCCAAATATGATGTGAGCAAAGTCTTCTGGGTCTTTCAAAAGTCTAGAAGTGGGGAGATTTTCTCTCATTGAAAAACGCCCCCACAGACTATTCAGCAATAATTTGTTGATAGACCTCTGTGCAGGGTTGTGACAGATCTTTGCAGGATCGAGTTTAACCCCTTCTTTTTCAAAGTAATTATCGATATAGGCTTTTTTGTCTAACTCGGTGACTACATGAGAGGGGTAGCCTGATGCCTCCTGTTTAAACTTCAGAAAGGTCTTTACATAGCCGGAAAATAGAGTTTCAGATTTCTCCGCAAAGTGCCAAACCTCTGAGACTTCCATTACAAGATACCCCTTCTCAATCGCCTTTAACAATTCAATGCTCACCCAGCAGCCTGAGATAGATCTCTCCTCATCTGTATGCGTACAAGGAGCATTGATTTGTTTCTCTGCATAGAGGAAACATGAGTTTCCCGGCACACCTATAAGGGAGTACAGGATGTAGGAGCTTTCGAGGTGGTATTGTTGCCTTAATAAGTCCGTAATAATTTTCAAGGGGTTCAAAATCCTTGAAGATTATTTCAGGATGTCCAACAGGGTAGCTTTTTCGAGCCTGACAGTAAGGATAAAGACTTGTGAAATCAACGAGTGCACACTCATACATCACCTCAACGTTTAAACAGTATACGTTCTGCAACACATCAAGCTTTTCATTAAACATTCTCCTGAGTACTCCAAAAGGAACATTTGACAGGGGGTTTGCATAGTCAGGTCTGTAACGACACTCGTGACCATGGTGAAAACAGCCGGCAAATTCTAGAGCTCTTCGCACCCCATCTTTTTCGTAATATCCATCAACAAAGTAACTTCCAAATTTTACCTCACCGTGATTTAGGGCACGGTGGATGTCTACGTCGCGTGAATAATAGCCTCTAATCTACCATTTAAATCCAAATAGGCAGGTCCTAAAAATTCCATCTGACCATCTATAATATTTTGTAACCGTTCAATATTTGACAAATGGTCATATCTAGTTCTTGCAGAAGGGTTTTGTTCAAAGTCTGGTTGACAATCTTGCAAATCATCGTTTGAACGTAATCTTTTTTTTTCACCAGCCATATTTGAAAATCTTTTTTCAATTAAGATTTATTCTCCACTGATTATACACCAACCACACAAAACATTTTATGAAAAACAATCACAAATCAACTAGATAACCCAAAACAACACATTTTAACATAAATCAGTTATCATCTACCAGCATTGACAGTGTTATTAATATTGGATAATGCAGTTACCATTAGTTGGTTTTCTCTGTAGGAATTCTGAAGAACACGATCACATTTATTTAATATCTCACGATTTGCTCCAACACGATCAAGCATAATCCTTGTAAGAGTTCCTTGCTCTTCTGAGTTTGTCATAACCATATGAAAACAGTCACAAAGGCGTTTGACATTATCTGAAATGATATTCACTTTATCTGAAATGATATCCAATCTCTCTTCACCCCTTCGATTCCGTTCACACAGTTCAATCAACAAATCATGATGAAAGTTCTGCTGATTTGAGGGTAGAGATTCACCAGCATTCACCACCGACTCTTCCACAATCTCCTGATGGGTCGTATCACCGTCCGTGCCATCCAAGACTGTATTATTCGCCGAAAGCACATCCCCTGTTACGCGATCGAGATATTCATCTGGCACCGCCGGTATCACGGGAGATGAGACGGCATTATCGGTGTTGTCTGGAACAAATTCGTTGCTGAAACTACCGGCCTCCCAGCGTCTCATGAAAAATGTATCATCGAATATCAATGCGGGGTCCTCCTCAGTCTGCAAACTGGTAGTGTACAGATCTATATAAAAATAAAAATGTGTACAGAATATGTGTGTTAGCGAGGGTTTGTCATTTATTTATTTTAAATAATGTTAGCGTGAAATCCTACTCACCAACTGACTCGTTTAACACCGAAGTCTGTTTTTCACCAAAATCCCCTCTTGTACCATTTCCAGCTGGAGATACAATATGTAAGCGGGGTTTACGTTGATCCCCCGGAATATTATTCTTGCTGTATGGTGAACGGAGCGACAGTTTAGGCGTGGTGAATCCGGGTTGTGTGATAAGCGTGGCCACGTCAAAGTTTGAAATATCTGCAACCAGAAAATACATTTTTTTTTTATTTATAATCAATATTGCATGATCAAGCTAGCTCTCAAATATTGTGTATACCTTGCAGCGCCGATCGGATTCCTGAATTGCACTCCCTCGTTGGATTATTAATTAACGGTTCAGTCACTGAAAATAAAAGAATATAGTCACATAATATTTAAACATGTCTAATATATTTAAATAATTACATTAAAAATCTTTACGTAACTTACACAGTTGATCGATGGTGTTCAAATTTTCATGTTCATCTATTGGTCCTGAATTACGTAGAAAAATGTTTAAACATCAATTTACCAAAATGTACGTTTACCTGTAAAGTACACATATTTAAAATCATCGTACATGCACCACATACTTCTGGAAATAAAAGCTATTTTAAAGAATAATGCAACGTGTTACACAGATGCTCTCGCTTCGTACACAATACCAGAATGGCTTATCTTACATGGCCACAAACACCCGAAAAATCTGTTTAAATGGGCGGCGCTACTCTGGGGGGGTTTCACATAGGTTACATATTGATCCGCGCCTGATTGTCTAGATCGTAAATATTCGTGACACTCTCTCTTTTTATTTATTTTTAGTTGACGAATGAGCATGAGAAATGCTGATGCGAAATACCTTAACAGTTTTATCTGATCGTAAATATTCGTGACAGTCTCTCTTTTTATTTATTTTTAGTTGACGAATGAGGATGAAGAATTGATGATGTGAAATAACTTTGAGTTTTATCTTACACCTTTCACACGCTTGGTTGAATATACAACCATTGTCTGAAAACAATGATGCTTTGTCTCTTACGCCTATGCATTCAGGGAGAACTTACACCTGTGAGATGATAGAATGGTCAGTGCTCCCCACTGACCACCCACCGTGACGATCCAATGCATACAGGATAATAAATAAAAAATGATCCCCTCAAGACACTCTGTTTACACACACACACACACATGCACACACACACTTGTTAACTCTTGTGAATGAATTCTTACACAGCACCCAGCCGCTGGGCTGGTCTGTTTCTTCATTTTCATTTGGATCAGCTCGTGAAAGGACTTTGAGCGAGAGATGTAAGATTCTTTCTTTAAAGAGGCATTTTACTATTTCAATGGTGTTTGTTGAAATTAACTGTTAAACATGTTTATATAAAAGTTTTTTATTATATTAACTTTATTGTCATTGTACCGTGTACTCTTACAGAGTCAGTGAAATGCAATTGTTTTCGCATATCCCAACTAACCAGGGGCGAACGCGTAACAGAGTCCCATACCGGCGTTTGAACCCGCTAGACCATGGGAATATGATTCACTGTTTAAAAATAAAGAAAGTCTTAGTTTTGCATCTGAATGCCAGTATCCACTGTTTTAGATACACATTTTCATCACTTTGTGTCTGAATTAGTTTTGATTCAACTAATATCCAATGTTTTAGAAACACATTTTAACCTCTGTAAAAGTACCGCCACACCGTGATTTACCACCAAGCATTGCAAACATTAAAAGAGACATTTTTTACCCCCTACAATAATAACAATAAATACAATAACACCACCCGCATTACTTATCATGTTTTTGAAAAACATCTCAATGATTACATCAATTATTTAATTGAACAGATGAGAAAACAATTCTTATAACAATATTTTTATCATCTCAGTTTCCATTAACATTGTACATCATTAAAGATTAATAATTTGTCTACTCTTTTAAATACACAGATGGGATCGGCTACAGCGCAGGGGGGCATCAAAACAGCTGACCAACCAATTCATACCACAGCCTGTACAACTGCCGGAGGGGTGAGGCGGGGTGGGCTGGGGTGGGGAGGGGTGAGGAGGGGAGGGGAGGGAGGTCAAAGGGGGGGCACCAAACATGTCATCAATCATAGACCATCAATCTTTTTTGGCACAAAGTATAAGGGGTGGTGTGGGAATGGGGAGGGGCGGGGTGGGTGGGGTGGGGGGAAAGGTCAAAGGTTATCAATCATCGCTTATCAGTCATTTTGACACAATGTATATTATATTTACTACTAATGCTGTTGCCATCATTGAAGCAAGTTGTGACCCGTTGAAGGAGAGAAGGTGGAAAACAATTGTGGCCTACAATACCAATGAATTAGAAAGACATATTAATTTGGATGATGTTATTACTAACAAACTAGGGATAAGTGTTGCCCCCAATAAATGGCCACTAAGCAGAAAGCAAGTGAAGGCAGAACTGAAGTATTTAAGAAAAGTTAAGAAACATTCGTCAGAAAAAGTCCTCAACCCAGAGAAAGCCCAGGGGAAGTCAGGGGTCGGATACTTTTAGTGGTCCTCGTCTGACCAGCCTGGTGAAGATTAGCATAATAAGTTAAGATCACGCTGGGGTTAAAGAGGTACTGAATTAATAAACATATAGGGATAACAAAATGGCACCAACACCAAATATCAAATATCAAATATGCATGGAGTTTCCAATGTATAGAGACGTGATAAAAGAAATGTCTAAAAAATGGGAGAGAAGAACAAAAGGGCTGAACACAAAATGGCCAGCAGAGGGCACATTTGATGTGGGGGTATGCAGGGAGATGGGAGCACAATAAACCAAAAGAAAAGAGCCAGGTGAGGATAATGAAACGAGACAGGGAACTAATGATATTACAAATGTTCAAAACCAAAGGGATAAAAATATTAAAACAGGAAAGAGAAAGAAAAAAGATGGATGAAGAAAAACTGGAAAGGCCTCCTCCCTCGCGCCACTAATGGAGATGGAAGAAAAGATGGAGAACTCAAAAAGGAGAACTCCAGGTAGAAGGAGAAATAGAAATAAATGAAATACCACAGTCAGAATCACAAGAGGACCTAATGAAGTCACCCCAGACACGTGTATATCCAGGGCTGTTGGGACTAAACAAAGACAGTGATGGAGAAAAATCAGATGACAGTACACCAAGTGAAACTAACTACAAGATGAATTGGGTGGACAATGCAGTGACATAAAAGAAGGAATGCTGACAAAAAAAGAAATGTACCAGAGTACGCCGAAGAAATCTGCCACACGCTCAAGAACCTGAAACAGCCGAAGAAGAACAGCAAGAACAAGCCCAAGAACCTGGGAACGCAGCAGATCCACAGGGACCGGCTAGAGCATCTGAAGAAAGTGAAGTGGAAGAAGGAGAAGCGGAAGTAGAAGAAGGACAAACGCACGTAGGGGAAGAGCACGCTGAGGCAGAAAGAGAGATTGAGGTACGTGCCGCAGCGGAGCAGGAAAGCACAGAAAGTGATACGGAAGTACATGTTACAGAGGAACAGGAACCAGAAAGTGCGGAAGGAGAGGCAGAAAGTGTTCATTTTACTGAACCAGACACAGAATCACTTGAAGGAAATGAAACAGGCCAATAAACGCAGCCATTGGACGAGGTGTTGTGGGAGGCAGAAGAAAGACTGGACACTCAAGAAGGTATTAATGTGGATGATGCTGTTACTAACGTATTTGGAACAGATATTGCCTCCCACACAGGGCCTACCGGAGAAACAAGCAAGGAAAGACCAGACTTCTCAGATGCAGGACCATCCATGCGACCATGGTATAATGAATATCCTACAATCAACACCTCAAACCTTGCATTCTATTTCCCAGACTGAGCAGGGACTAGATAGCATAAAACAAGAAAGTAGACAGAAATGTGCACCTGGATCCTGGCCCAAAAGTCCACATTATGAAACCAAGCAATATAATAAGCCTACAAAGATACCTGACAAGATAATTAACCAAAACATGCCGGCACAGATCGACTTAGATAATAATATGGAACCCATAGAGTCAGTAGGAACAGAGGACTTGTTAGAACATGCACAACAAAATGACTGGTACAAATGGGCTAGATATACCGCTAAGCAAGCAGGCATGACAAATTGTATAATGTGCTCGCCCTCTCCGCTAAAGGAATTGATAGTAGTTCCAAATCAATATGACTATAAGCATTGTGCTGCACATTATGCCAAAAATTGTGGTGACTCAGACAGAATTGTGTTTTGTCCAGCAGAATGTTTGGCATTGTTGAGTAATCTAGGCTATGAAAAATTTTATACAAAAATAAGATGGATACAAAGATAAGAATTCATAAGATGAATGTAAGAGATTCGATGTGCGTGTGGATAATAAGAAAAAAGAAAGCCCATCGTTATATAAAATAAATAGACAACTGAGTTACGAATGCTTTAACAAAACAAATGGACAACAAATGTAGGACAATTTAAGGGAAATTGCGCAGTAATATGGCATTTAGATACAGAAATGTACTTTACTAATGATGTGATCAGGTTTAGTGGACTCCAATATGCAACAGCGACATTGGGACAAAATTTTACTGCGCATATAATTCCGGAATGTTTGGGTGTAGCTATTGGCTAAAATCACACTATAGTATCGCCTGCGATACTGCTACATATAGAACAAACGGAGACTATAGCAGACTATTTTTGGTTATGTGGAGGAGTTTAATTGAAAACCGCACTACCTAAAGATTGGAAAGGATTGTGTGCTAGAGTAAGGCTACTACAAGAAGTAACTATGGTAAAATGGGACCCCTATGACTTCCAAGCTGCACCAAAGACCATAGTTCATAACACAGTAAGGGTGAAAAGAGCATACACCCCAGATCCTGAGGTCTACCTAGATTCAATTGGCCAACCAAGAGGAATACCTCATGAGTTTAAAGCCAGAGATGAGATAAAATCAGGCTTTGAGTCGATACTCCCATGGTTTCAATTAACAAAAATATAGACTGGATCAATTATATTTTCTATAATCAGCAGAGATTATCAATTATACTGATGAGGCATTAAAGGTGTTAGGAGGTCAATTAGCAGCCACTAGTAAAATAACATGGCAAAATCGTCAAGCACTAAATTGGATATTAGCAGATAAAGAGGGAGTATGTGTTATGTTTGGATTAGAATGCTGCACATACATACCAAATAATACATCTCCAGAAGGAACCTTTACACAGGCAATGAAGAAACTGCATAACTTGCGCACAGAAGTTAAAGTTAATGCAGGACGAGATCAGTCGTTTGGGAGATGGTTTGATGATCTTTTTGGATCATGGAAGATGGGGCTCATGAAGATAGGGATAATGATACTTGTAGGAGTGACTTTATTTGGCTTATTGTTCTGTTGTGTTATTCCCATTCTAAGATCTATAATGACTCAAACAGTAGCTAAGCAAATGGTGATTGTTTCAATGACACCTTTGGGAACAAGTATGGAAACCAGACAATATAGCTTAGGGCAGGGATTGGATGAACTTGACGAGTTTTGAAAGCCATTGAAAACAATCCTGAAGACCATTAAAAATAAATAAATAAATAAATAAAGGGGGAAACAAAAGCGATATTTAAGCTTACAAAAAGAGCCTGAGTACTTAACATTTTTTCTCATGTGATTGTTAAAGAGGGACATTTCTAGGTAATTGTATTTTCTTTTGCATTATGAATATGTTTTCTGTTTTTGACATCTTTTTGTTCTTTTATTAAAGTTATCCTTTGATTTAATAATATAGAGGAAGGGGTCTGTAAAACACCTTGATAGATTTAATCAAGTAGAGATAGTGGGATTACTACTTATGTTTCAATATGTAACTGTTGTTGTGAGTATTTGCCCAGAGAGAACAAGAAGACATGAAGGATCGAGCGACGAGCACCTCAGTGCTTAGCTGCAAGAGCAAATAGACTCAACTGGTGGTTTAAAAACCCGCTGTCAGCTCCAACACGCCACCAGATAGCGCTCCAGGCTACCGGAAATGTCTGTGAGATCCTCTGGCACCGATGGATACATATTACTATATCAGTTGTTCTAGTGATTGTTAATGTATCTAGACAGTATGTAATCAATTGTATTCTACATCACGCAAGGCTTTACAATTTCATGCACATGCTTATAACACAAAGTTAATTTGTTGTCACCCTCCCCAAGAACAGTGATAGCTAGAGGATTGGGTTCTTTTACTCCTTTCTAGCCAAATGTGGAAGGAGATGTTTGGACCCAAGTCCTGCAGAGTGCAGCCCCATAAGAGACAGTATTGGATAAAGAAATTGCGTGGCCTATTTTGGCAACATGATGGAATAAGACAGGCTGGCTTGTGTGACTGCACTCTGGTCGATGGAAATAGGGTGTGAGACTTTTTGTAAGTCTCAAAGGGGGGAGTATATGGTGTGTTTCTTTTAATTAGGCTAGTTGTATATCTCTTGACCAGTCATGGTGTTGCTCTAGCAAACTGAAAGTATAATGAATATCTTTAGAGCTTGTACTCCTTTTCATTTGATCTAATAACATTGTGCGTGTGAGCAAAAGAAGACCACACACATATTTCTAAGTTAAAAGCATTCTTTCCTTGAACAGTGACTTTGTCAAAAATTGAGGAGTTACCAGCTGAATGTGAAAGATATACGTTTAAGATATACGTTTTTAAAAAAAGATGAGTGAGGGATTTTCCACCAATATTTAATTAGCAAGGAACATAAAACATATTGGTGTCAGGAAAAAGAATTGAGGGAAATAATCCCATTGGCTAGAGATAAGGAGCAGAATGACAACAAAAAGGTATATAACTGGGAACTTAGTATAATGAAGGCAGAACGGACAGCTGACCGGTCTCATGTAGTTTGTTGGTGTACAATAAACTATAACTTTGGCATCTGGAACTTGGGACTCCGAGAGTTTTCTTACAACTTAGAGAGAATCATCTTGAATATTCCACGACAATAACTGAATAGCAACAAAATAGGGTTACCCTACCAACCAAGTAAAAAATCACATATCCTTGCACCATAAAATCGTAGACACATCCTGTTTCACTTATTTCACTCAGGATGGAAAGTAGCCTTGATATGTATCACTCTGGTAGCTGCCTAGAAACCAGATGTGTTTACCCTAGCAACCAAGTAACAAATAACATATCTTTTAACCAGAACATTGTTTAGACTTTGGGGTTGACACACACTTCACACAGGATTACAAGGGGTTTATGAGTATCACTTTGGTAACTGCCTAGCAACCAGATGTGGTTACCCTAGCAACAAAGTAACAAATCACATATCTCTGCAACAGAAAATCATAGAGACTACCGGGTTGACTTTCACTCAGGATGGAAAACAGGCTTGATAAGCATCACCCTGGTAACTGCATAGCAACCAGATGTGGTTACACTAGCTACCAAGTAACAAATTATATGTCTCTGCACCAGAAAATTATAGAGACTTACTGTTTCACTTATTTCACTCAGGATGGAAAGTAGCCTTGATATGTATCACTCTGGTAAGTGCCTAGCAACTAGATGTGGTTACCCTATCAACCAAGTAACAAATCAAATATCTCTGCACCAGAAAATAATACAGACTTCCAATTTGACTTTATTCACTCAGGATGGAAAGGAGGCTTGATAAGTATCACCCTGATAACTGCATAGCAACAAAACAGGGTTTCCCTAGCAACCAAGTAACAAATCACATATCTCTGCACCATAAAATCGTGGACACATCCTGTTTCACTTATTTCACTCAGGATGGAAAGTAGCCTTGATATGTATCACTCTGGTAGCTGCCTAGCAACCAGATGTGGTTACCCTTGCAACCAAGTAACAAATAACATATCTTTGAACTAGAATATTGTAGATTTTTAGTTGTTGACATACTTCACACAGGATTACAAGGAGCCTTATGAGTATCACTTTGGTAACTGCCTAGCAACCAGATGTGGTAACCCTCGCAACCTAGTAACAAATCACCCTAGCAACAAAGTAACAAATCACATATCTCTGCACCAGAAAAACGTAGAGACTTCGTGTTTCACTTATTTTACTCAGTATGGAGAGTAGCCTTGATATGTATCACTCTGGTAACTGTCTAGCAACCATATGTGGTTACCCTAGCAACCAAGTAACAAATCACATATCTCTGAACCAGAAAAACGTAGAAACTTCGTGTTTGACTTATTTTACTCAGTATGGAGAGTAGCCTTGATATGTATCACTCTGGTAACTGTCTAGCAACCATATGTGGTTACCCTAGCATCCAATTAACAAATCAAATATCTCTGGACGAGAAAATTGTAGAGACTTCCTGTTTCACTTAGGATTGAAAGTAGTCATGATATGTATCACTCTGGTAACTGACTAGCTACGAGATGTGGTTACCCTAGCAACCAAGTAACAAATCACATATCTCTGCACAAGAAAATTAAACAGACTTCATGTTTCACTTATTTCTCTCAGGATGGAAAGTAGCCTTGTTATGTATCACTCTGGTAACTTGCATAGCAACCAGATGTGGTTACACATCTCTGCACCAGAAAATCGTATAGACTTTCTGTTTCAATTATTTCACTCAGGATGGAAAGTAGCCTTGATATGTATCACTCTGGTAACTGACTAGCAACGAGATGTGGTTACACTAGCTACCAAGTAACAAATCACATATCTCTGCACCAGAAAATCATACAGACTTCCAGGTTGACTTTATTCACTCAGGATGGAAAGGAGGCTTCATAAGTATCACCCTGATAACTGCATAGCAACAAAACAGTGTTACCCTAGCAACCAAGTTACAAATCTTCATATCTCTGCACCATAAAATCGTAGACACATCCTGTTTCACTTATTTCACTCAGGATGGAAAGTAGCCTTGATATGTATAAGTCTGGTAGCTGCCTAGCAACCAGATGTGTTTACCCTAGCAACCAAGTAACAAACAACATATATTTGAACTAGAACATTGTAGAGAATTAGGGGTTGACATACTTCACACAGGATTACAAGGAGCCTTATGAGTATCACTTTGGTAACTGCCTAGCAACCAGATGTGGTTACCCTAACAACCTAGTAAAAAATCACCCAAGCAACAAAGTAACAAATCACATATCTCTGCAACAGTAAATCATAGACACTACCGGGTTGACTTTCACTCAGGATGGAAAACAGGCTTGATAAGTATCATCCTGGTAAATGCATAGCAACCAGACAGGGTTTCCCTAGCAACCAAGTAACAAATCACATATCTCTGCACCATAAAATCGTAGACATATCCTGTTTCACTTATTTCACTCAGGATGGAAAGTAGCCTTGATATGTATCACTCTGATAGCTGCCTAGAAACCAGATGTGGTAACCCTAGCAACCAAGAAACAAATCACATATCTCTGCACCAGAAAATCATACAGACTTCCAGGTTGACTTTATTCATTCACGATGGAAAGGAGGCTTGATAAGTATCACCCTGATAACTGCATAGCAACAAAACAGGGTTACCCTAGCAACCAAGTAACAAATCACATATCTCTGCAACAGAAAAACATAGAGACTACCGGGTTGACTTTCACTCAGGATGGAAAACAGGCTTGATAAGTGTCACCCTGGTAACTGCTTAGCAACCAGACAGGGTTAACATAACAACCAATTACCAAATCACATATCTCTGCACCAGAAAATCATACACACCTCCTGTTTCACTTATTTCACTCAGGATGTAAAGTAGCCTTGATATGTATCACTCTGGTAACTGACTAGCAACCAGATGTGGTTACACATCTCTGCACCAGAAAATCGTATAGACTTTATGTTTCAATTATTTCACTCAGAATGGAAAGTAGCCTTGATATGTATCACTCTGGTAACTGCCTAGCAACGAGATGTGGTTACCCTAGCAACCAAGTAACAAATAACATATCTCTGCACCAGAAAATCGTGGAGACTTTCTGTTTCACTTATTTCACTCAGGATGGAAAGTAGCCTTGATATGTATAACTCTCGTAAATGCCTAGCAACCAGATGGGGTTACCCTAGCAACTAAGTAACAGAACATATATCTCTGCACCAGAAAATTGTAGAGACTTCCAGTTTCACTTATTTCACTCAGGATTGAAAGTAGCCTTGATATGTATCACTCTCGTAACTGCCTAGCAACCAGATGTGGTTACCCTAGCAACCAAGTAACAAATCACATATCTCTGCACCAGAAAACCATACAGACTTCCTGTTTCACTTATTTAATTTAGGATGGAAAGTAGCCTTGATATGTATCACTCTGGTAACTGCCAAGCAATCAGATGTGGTTACCCTAGCAACCAAGTAACAAATCACATATCTCTGCACCAGAAAATTGTAGAGACTTCCTGTTTCACTTATTTCACTCAGGATTGAAAGTAGCCTTGATACGTATCACTCTGGTAACTGCTTAGCAATCAGATGTGGTTATCCTAGCAACCACGTAACAAATAACATATCTCTGCCACAGAAAATCATAAAGACTTCCAGGTTGACTTTATTCACTCAGGATGGAAAGGAGGCTTGATAAGTATCACCCTGATAACTGCATAGCAAGAAAACAGGGTTACCCTAGCAACCAAGTAACAAATCACATATCTCTGCACCAGAAAAATGTAGAGATGTAGAGACTTCGTGTTTCACTTATTTTACTCAGTATGGAGAGTAGCCTTGATATGTATCAATCTGGTAACTGTCTAGCAACCAGATGTGGTTACCCTAGCACTCAAGTAACAAATCACATATCTTTGAACCAGAACATTGTAGAGACTTAGGGGTTGACGTATTTCATACATGATTGCAAGGAGCCTTATGAGTATCACTTTGGTTTGTGCCTAGCAACAAGATGGGGTTACCCTAGCAACCAACTAACAAATCACATATCTCTGCACCAGAAAATTGTAGAGACTTCCTGTTTCACTTATTTCACTCAGGATTGAAAGTAGCCATGATAGGTATCACTCTGGAAACTGCCTAGCAACGAGATGTAGTTACCCTAGCAACCAAGTAACAAATCTCATATCTCTGCAACAGAAAATCATAAAGACTTCCAGGTTGACTTTATTCACTCAGGATGGAAAGTAGGCTTGATAAGTATCACCCTGGTAACTACATAGCAACAAAACAGGGTTTCCCTAGCAACCAAGTAACAAATAACATATCTCTGCACCAGAAAATCGTGGAGACTTTCTGTTTCACTTATTTCATTCAGGATGGAAAGTAGCCTTGATATGTATAACTCTCGTAAATGCCTAGCAACCAGATGGGGTTACCCTAGCAACTAAGTAACAAATCATATATCTCTGCACCAGAAAATTGTAGAGACTTCCAGTTTCACTTATTTCACTCAGGATTGAAAGTAGCCTTGATATGTATCACTCTGGTAACTGCCTAGCAACCAGATGTGGTTACCCTAGCAACCAAGTAACAAATCACATATCTCTGCACCAGAAAACCATACAGACTTCCTGTTTCACTTATTTAATTTAGGATGGAAAGTAGCCTTGATATGTATCACTCTGGTAACTGCCAAGCAATCAGATGTGGTTACCCTAGCAACCAAGTAACAAATCACATATCTCTGCACCAGAAAATTGTAGAGACTTCCTGTTTCACTTATTTAATTTAGGATGGAAAGTAGCCTTGATATGTATCACTCTGGTAACTGCCAAGCAATCAGATGTGGTTACCCTAGCAACCAAGTAACAAATCACATATCTCTGCACCAGAAAATTGTAGAGACTTCCTGTTTCACTTATTTCACTCAGGATTGAAAGTAGCCTTGATACGTATCACTCTGGTAACTGCTTAGCAATCAGATGTGGTTATCTTAGCAACCACAGAATAACATATCTCTGCCACAGAAAATCATAAAGACTTCCAGGTTGACTTTATTCACTCAGGATGGAAAGGAGGCTTGATAAGTATCACCCTGATAACTGCATAGCAACAAAACAGTGTTACCCTAGCAACCAAGTTACAAATCTTCATATCTCTGCACCATAAAATCATAGACACATCCTGTTTCACTTATTTCACTCAGGATGGAAAGTAGCCTTGATATGTATAACTCTGGTAGCTGCCTAGCAACCAGATGTGTTTACCCTAGCAACCAAGTAACAAACAACATATCTTTGAACTAGAACATTGTAGAGACTTAGGGGTTGACATACTTCACACAGGATTACAAGTAGCCTTGATATGTATCACTCTGGTAGCTGCCTAGAAACCAGATGTGGTAACCCTAGCAACCAAGAAACAAATCACATATCTCTGCACCAGAAAATCATACAGACTTCCAGGTTGACTTTATTCATTCACGATGGAAAGGAGGCTTGATAAGTATCACCCTGATAACTGCATAGCAACAAAACAGGGTTACCCTAGCAACCAAGTAACAAATCACATGTCTCTGCAACAGAAAATCATAGAGACTACCGGGATGACTTTCACTCAGGATGGAAAACAGGCTTGATAAGTGTCACCCTGGTAACTGCTTAGCAACCAGACAGGGTTAACATAGCAACCAATTACCAAATCACATATCTCTGCACCAGAAAATCATACACACCTCCTGTTTCACTTATTTCACTCAGGATGTAAAGTAGCCTTGATATGTATCACTCTGGTAACTGCCTAGCAACCAGATATGGTTACACATCTCTGCACCAGAAAATCGTATAGACTTTATGTTTCAATTATTTCACTCAGGATGGAAAGTAGCCTTGATATGTATCACTCTGGTAACTGCCTAGCAACGAGATGTGGTTACCCTAGCAACCAAGTAACAAATCACATATCTCTGCAACAGAAAATCATAAAGACTTACAGGTTGACTTTATTCACTCAGGATGGAAAGTAGGCTTGATAAGTATCACCCTGGTAACTACATAGCAACAAAACAGGGTTTCCCTAGCAACCAAGTAACAAATAACATATCTCTGCACCAGAAAATCGTGGAGACTTTCTGTTTCAATTATTTCACTCAGGATGGAAAGTAGCCTTGATATGTATCACTCTGGTAACTGCCTAACAACCAGATGTGGTTACCCTAGCAACCAAGTAACAAATCACATATCTCTGCACCAGAAAAACGTAGAGACTTCGTGTTTCACTTATTTTACTCAGTATGGAGAGTAGCCTTGATATGTATCACTCTGGTAACTGCCTAACAACCAGATGTGGTTACCCTAGCAACCAAGTAACAAATCACATATCTCTGCACCAGAAAAACGTAGAGACTTCGTGTTTCACTTATTTTACTCAGTATTGAGAGTAGCCTTGATATGTATCACTCTGGGAACTGTCTTGCAACCAGATGTGGTTACCCTAGCACTCAAGTAACAAATCACATATCTTTGAACCAGAACATCGTAGAGACTTAGGGGTTGACGAATATCACACATGATTGCAAGGAGCCTTATGAGTATCACTTTGGTTTGTGCCTAGCAACAAGATGGGGTTGCCCTAGCAACCAATTAACAAATCAAATATCTCTGGACCAGAAAATTGTAGAGACTTCCTGTTTCACTTATTTCACTCAGGATTGAAAGTAGCCATGATATGTAACACTCTGGTAACTGACTAGCAACGAGATGTGGTTACCCTAGCAACCAAGTAACAAATCACATATCTCTGCACAAGAAAATTAAACAGACTTCCTGTTTCACTTATTTCTCTCAGGATGGAAAGTAGCCTTGTTATGTATCACTCTGGTAACTGACTAGCAACGAGATGTGGTTACACTAGCTACCAAGTAACAAATCACATATCTCTGCACCAGATTATCATACAGACCTCCAGGTTGACTTTATTCACTCAGGATGGAAAGGAGGCTTCATAAGTATCACCCTGATAACTGCATAGCAAAAAAACAGTGTTACCCTAGCAACCAAGTTACAAATCTTCATATCTCTGCACCATAAAATCGTAGACACATCCTGATTCACTTATTTCACTCAGGATGGAAATTAGCCTTGATATGTATCACTCTGGTAGCTGCCTAGCAACCAGATGTGGTAACCCTAGCAACCAAGTAACAAATCACATATCTTTGAACTAGAATATTGTAGATTTTTAGTTGTTGACATACTTCACACAGGATTACAAGGAGCCTTATGAGTATCACTTTGGTAACTGCCTAGCAACCAGATGTGGTTACCCTAACAACCTAGTAACAAATCACCCTAGCAACAAAGTAACAAATCACATATCTCTGCAACAGAAAATCATAGAGACTACCGGGTTGACTTTATTCACTCAGGATGGAAAGTAGGCTTGATAAGTATCACCCTGGTAACTACATAGCAACAAAACAGGGTTTCCCTAGCAACCAAGTAACAAATAACATATCTCTGCACCAGAAAATCGTGGAGACTTTCTGTTTCACTTATTTCACTCAGGATTGAAAGTAGCCTTGATATGTATCACTCTGGTAACTGCCTAGCAACCAGATGTGGTTACCCTAGCAACCAAGTAACAAATCACATATCTCTGCACCAGAAAACCATACAGACTTCCTGTTTCACTTATTTAATTTAGGATGGAAAGTAGCCTTGATATGTATCACTCTGGTAACTGCCAAGCAATCAGATGTGGTTACCCTAGCAACCAAGTAACAAATCACATATCTCTGCACCAGAAAATTGTAGAGACTTCCTGTTTCACTTATTTCACTCAGGATTAAAAGTAGCCTTGATACGTATCACTCTGGTAACTGCTTAGCAATCAGATGTGGTTATCCTAGCAACCACGTAACAAATAACATATCTCTGCCACAAAAAATCATAAAGACTTCCAGGTTGACTTTATTCACTCAGGATGGAAAGGAGGCTTGATAAGTATCACCCTGATAACTGCATAGCAAGAAAACAGGGTTACCCTTGCAACCAAGTAACAAATCACATATCTCTGCACCAGAAAAATGTAGAGATGTAGAGACTTCGTGTTTCACTTATTTTACTCAGTATGGAGAGTAGCCTTGATATGTATCAATCTGGTAACTGTCTAGCAACCAGATGTGGTTACCCTAGCACTCAAGTAACAAATCACATATCTTTGAACCAGAACATTGTAGAGACTTAGGGGTTGACGTATTTCATACATGATTGCAAGGAGCCTTATGAGTATCACTTTGGTTTATGCCTAGCAACAAGATGGGGTTACCCTAGCAACCAACTAACAAATCACATATCTCTGCACCAGAAAATTGTAGAGACTTCCTGTTTCACTTATTTCACTCAGGATGGAAAGTAGCCTTGATATGTATGACTCTGGTAACTCCCTAGCAACCAGATGTGGTTACCCTAGCAACCAAGTTACAAATCACATATCTCTGCACCAGAAAATCATATAGACATTCTGTTTCAATTATTTCACTCAGGATGGAAAGTAGCCTTGATATGTATTACTATGGTAACTGCCTAGCAATCAGATGTGGTTATCCTAGCAACCAAGTAACAAATAAAATATCTCTGCCACAGAAAATCATAAATACTTCCAGGTTGACTTTATTCACTCAGGATGGAAAGGAGGCTTGATAAGTATCACCCTGATAACTGCATAGCAACAAAACAGGGTTACCCTAGCAACCAAGTAAAAAATCACATATCTCTGCACCATAAAATCGTAGACACATCCTGTTTCACTTATTTCACTCAGGATGGAAAGTAGCCTTGATATGTATCACTCTGGTAGCTGCCTAGATACCAGATGTGTTTACCCTAGCAACCAAGTAACAAATAACATAACTTTGAACCAGAACATTGTTTAGACTTTGGGGTTGACATACTTCACACAGGATTACAAGGGATTACTCAGGATACTTACACAGGATTACTCTTTTGTGAGAGGAAATCCTTGCGTTACATTATTTTGGATTGATTTCAAATGATTTTTTTAACTTGGTGATTAAAAAAAAATCAGCATATTTTAACTGTGCTGCTTTTTATTATATGTGATTACTCTTTCCCATTACAAAAATTAAATAAAAAATTAAAATACAAGAGTAAATATTTTGTAAATAGCCACTTATTTCTGTGTCAGTTAAATAAAATGTAAAATGCTAAACATATTAAGCACTGATTTAAAAGATTTTTAAAGTATCAATTACTCATTCAACTACAAAAAAAAAATATACACACACACACACACAGATATATATATATATATATATTTTTTTTTTTTTAAAAGGTTAGAGGACCTGTAGTCTAATTCACCATGGGGCTTTACAATGGGGTTTTGAACATACAGTTGCTTCAAAAATCACGTTTGAGGTATGACTGTGTGTAATTTATGTTGATCCAATTGATCTTGACAAGGTAAATCATTTATTTATTTATAAATGATGAGAATCATTTTGGTAACTGCCTAACAACCAGATGTGGTTACCCTAGCAACCAAGTAACAAATCACATATCTCTGCACTTAAAAACGTAGAGACTTCGTGTTTCACTTATTTTACTCATTATCGAGAGTAGCCTTGATATGTATCACTCTGGTAACTGTCAGAAAATCATACAGACTTCCAGGATGACTTTATTCATTCAGGATGGAAAGGAGGCTTGATAAGTATCACTCTGATAACTGCATAGCAACAAAACAGGGTTACCCTAGCAACCAAGTAACAAATCACAAATCTCTGCACCATAAAATCGTAGACACATCCTGTTTCACTTATTTCACTCAGGATGGAAAGTAGCTTTGATATGTATAACTCTGGTAGCTGCCTAGCAACCAGATGTGATTAACCTAGCAACCAAGTAACAAATAACATATCTTTGAACTAGAACATTGTAGAGACTTAGGGGTTGACATACTTCACACAGGATTACAAGGAGCCTTATGAGTATCACTTTGGTTAATGCCTAGCAACCAGATGTGGTTACCCTAGCAACCTAGTAACGAATCACCCTAGCAACAAAGTAACAAATCACATATCTCTGCAACAGTAAATCATAGACACTACCGGGTTGACTTTCACTCAGGATGGAAAACAGGCTTGATAAGTATCATCCTGGTAAATGCATAGCAACCAGACAGGGTTTCCCTAGCAACCAAGTAACAAATCACATATCTCTGCACCATAAAATCGTAGACACATCCTGTTTCACTTATTTCACTCAGGATGGAAAGTAGCCTTGATATGTATCACTCTGGTAGCTGCCTAGGAACCAGATGTGGTAACCCTAGCAACCAAGTAACAAATAACATATCTCTGCCACAGAAAATCATAAAGACTTCCAGGTTGACTTTATTCATTCAGGATGGAAAGGAGGCTTGATAAGTATCACCCTGATAACTGCATAGCAACAAAACAGGGTTACCCTAGCAACCAAGTAACAAATCACATATCTCTGCACCATAAAATCGTAGACATATCCTGTTTCACTTATTTCACTCAGGATGGAAAGTAGCCTTGATATGTATCACTCTGGTAGCTGCCTAGAAACCAGATGTGGTAACCCTAGCAACCAAGAAACAAATCACATATCTCTGCACCAGAAAATCATACAGACTTCCAGGTTGACTTTATTCATTCAGGATGGAAAGGAGGCTTGATAAGTATCACCCTGATAACTGCATAGCAACAAAACAGGGTTACCCTAGCAACCAAGTAACAAATCACATATCTCTGCAACAGAAAATCATAGAGACTACCGGGTTGACTTTCACTCAGGATGGAAAACAGGCTTGATAAGTGTCACCCTGGTAACTGCTTAGCAACCAGACAGGGTTAACATAGCAACGAATTACCAAATCACATATCTCTGCACCAGAAAATCATACACACCTCCTGTTTCACTTATTTCACTCAGGATGTAAAGTAGCCTTGATATGTATCACTCTGGTAACTGCCTAGCAACCAGATGTGGTTACACATCTCTGCACCAGAAAATCGTATAGACTTTATGTTTCAATTATTTCACTCAGGATGGAAAGTAGCCTTGATATGTATCACTGTGGTAACTGCCTAGCAACGAGATGTGGTTACCCTAGCAACCAAGTAACAAATCACATATCTCTGCAACAGAAAATCATAAAGACTTCCAGGTTGACCTTATTCACTCAGGATGGAAAGTAGGCTTGATAAGTATCACCCTGGTAACTACATAGCAACAAAACAGGGTTTCCCTAGCAACCAAGTAACAAATAACATATCTCTGCACCAGAAAATCGTGGAGACTTTCTGTTTCACTTATTTCACTCAGGATGGAAAGTAGCCTTGATATGTATAACTCTCGTAAATGCCTAGCAACCAGATGGGGTTACCCTAGCAACCAAGTAACAAATCATATATCTCTGCACCAGAAAATTGTAGAGACTTCCTGTTTCACTTATTTCACTCAGGATTGAAAGTAGCCTTGATATGTATCACTCTGGTAACTGCCTAGCAACCAGATGTGGTTACCCTAGCAACCAAGTAACAAATCACATATCTCTGCACCAGAAAACCATACAGACTTCCTGTTTCACTTATTTAATTTAGGATGGAAAGTAGCCTTGATATGTATCACTCTGGTAACTGCCAAGCAATCAGATGTGGTTACCCTAGCAACCAAGTAACAAATCACATATCTCTGCACCAGAAAATTGTAGAGACTTCCTGTTTCACTTATTTCACTCAGGATTGAAAGTAGCCTTGATACGTATCACTCTGGTAACTGCCTATCAATCAGATGTGGTTATCCTAGCAACCACGTAACAAATAAAATATCTCTGCCACAGAAAATCATAAATACTTCCAGGTTGACTTTATTCACTCAGGATGGAAAGGAGGCTTGATAAGTATGACCCTGATAACTGCATAGCAAGAAAACAGGGTTACCCTAGCAACCAAGTAAAAAATCACATATCTCTGCACCATAAAATCGTAGAAACATCCTGTTTCACTTATTTCACTCAGGATGGAAAGTAGCCTTGATATGTATCACTCTGGTAGCTGCCTAGATACCAGATGTGTTTACCCTAGCAACCAAGTAACAAATAACATAACTTTGAACCAGAACATTGTTTAGAATTTGGGGTTGACATACTTCACACAGGATTACAAGGGGTTTATGAGTATCATTTTGGTAACTGCCTAGCAACCAGATGTGGTTACCCTAGCAACAAAGTAACAAATCACCCTAGCAACAAAGTAACAAATCACATATCTCTGCACCAGAAAATCATACACACTTCCTGTTTCACTTATTTCACTCAGGATGGAAAGTAGCCTTGATATGTATCACTCTGGTAACTGCCTAGCAACCAGATGTGGTTACACATCTCTGCACCAGAAAATCGTATAGACTTTTTGTTTCAATTATTTCACTCAGGATGTTAAGTAGCCTTGATATGTATCACTCTGGTAACTGCCTAACAACCAGATGTGGTTACCCTAGCAACCAAGTAACAAATCACATATCTCTGCACCAGAAAATCGTAGAGACTTCCTGTTTCACTTATTTCACTCAGTATGGAATGTAGCCTTGACATGTATCACTCTGGTAACTGCCTAGCAACCAGATGTTGTTACCCTAGCAACCAAGTAACAAATCACATATCTTTGCAACAGAAAATCATAGAGACTTCAGGGTTGACTTTGTTCACTCAGGGTGGAAAGGAGGCTTGATATGTATCACCCTGGTAACTGCATAGCAACCAGACAGGGTAACCTAGCATCCAAGTAACAAATCACATATCTCTGCACCAGAAAATAGTAGAGACTTTCTGTTTCACATATTTCACTCAGGATGGAAAGTAGCCTTGATATGTATCACTCTGGTAACTGCATAGCAACCAGATGTGGTTACCCTAGCAACCAAGTGACAAATCACAAATCTATGAACCAGAACATCGAAGACACTTAAGGGTTGACATATTTCACACAGGATTGCAAGGAGCCTTATGAGTATCACTTTGGTAACTGCCTAAAATCCAGATGGGGTTACCCTAGCAACCAAGTAACAAATCACATATCTTTGAACCAGAACATCGTAGAGACTTAGGGGTTGACGTAATTCACACATGATTGCAATGAGCCTTATGAGTATCACTTTGGTTTATGCCTAGCAACCAGATGGGGTTACCCTAGCAACCAAATAACAAATCACATATCTCTGCACCAGAAAATCATACAGACTTCCAGGATGACTTTATTCATTCAGGATGGAAAGGAGGCTTGATAAGTATCACTCTGATAACTGCATAGCAACAAAACAGGGTTACCCTAGCAACCAAGTAACAAATCACAAATCTCTGCACCATAAAATCGTAGACACATCCTGTTTCACTTATTTCACTCAGGATGGAAAGTAGCCTTGATATGTATAACTCTGGTAGCTGCCTAGCAACCAGATGTGATTAACCTAGCAACCAAGTAACAAATAACATATCTTTGAACTAGAACATTGTAGAGACTTAGGGGTTGACATACTTCACACAGGATTACAAGGAGCCTTATGAGTATCACTTTGGTTAATGCCTAGCAACCAGATGTGGTTACCCTAGCAACCTAGTAACGAATCACCCTAGCAACAAAGTAACAAATCACATATCTCTGCAACAGTAAATCATAGACACTACCGGGTTGACTTTCACTCAGGATGGAAAACAGGCTTGATAAGTATCATCCTGGTAAATGCATAGCAACCAGACAGGGTTTCCCTAGCAACCAAGTAACAAATCACATATCTCTGCACCATAAAATCGTAGACACATCCTGTTTCACTTATTTCACTCAGGATGGAAAGTAGCCTTGATATGTATCACTCTGGTAGCTGCCTAGGAACCAGATGTGGTAACCCTAGCAACCAAGTAACAAATAACATATCTCTGCCACAGAAAATCATAAAGACTTCCAGGTTGACTTTATTCATTCAGGATGGAAAGGAGGCTTGATAAGTATCACCCTGATAACTGCATAGCAACAAAACAGGGTTACCCTAGCAACCAAGTAACAAATCACATATCTCTGCACCATAAAATCGTAGACATATCCTGTTTCACTTATTTCACTCAGGATGGAAAGTAGCCTTGATATGTATCACTCTGGTAGCTGCCTAGAAACCAGATGTGGTAACCCTAGCAACCAAGAAACAAATCACATATCTCTGCACCAGAAAATCATACAGACTTCCAGGTTGACTTTATTCATTCAGGATGGAAAGGAGGCTTGATAAGTATCACCCTGATAACTGCATAGCAACAAAACAGGGTTACCCTAGCAACCAAGTAACAAATCACATATCTCTGCAACAGAAAATCATAGAGACTACCGGGTTGACTTTCACTCAGGATGGAAAACAGGCTTGATAAGTGTCACCCTGGTAACTGCTTAGCAACCAGACAGGGTTAACATAGCAACGAATTACCAAATCACATATCTCTGCACCAGAAAATCATACACACCTCCTGTTTCACTTATTTCACTCAGGATGTAAAGTAGCCTTGATATGTATCACTCTGGTAACTGCCTAGCAACCAGATGTGGTTACACATCTCTGCACCAGAAAATCGTATAGACTTTATGTTTCAATTATTTCACTCAGGATGGAAAGTAGCCTTGATATGTATCACTGTGGTAACTGCCTAGCAACGAGATGTGGTTACCCTAGCAACCAAGTAACAAATCACATATCTCTGCAACAGAAAATCATAAAGCCTTCCAGGTTGACTTTATTCACTCAGGATGGAAAGTAGGCTTGATAAGTATCACCCTGGTAACTACATAGCAACAAAACAGGGTTTCCCTAGCAACCAAGTAACAAATAACATATCTCTGCACCAGAAAATCGTGGAGACTTTCTGTTTCACTTATTTCACTCAGGATGGAAAGTAGCCTTGATATGTATAACTCTCGTAAATGCCTAGCAACCAGATGGGGTTACCCTAGCAACCAAGTAACAAATCATATATCTCTGCACCAGAAAATTGTAGAGACTTCCAGTTTCACTTATTTCACTCAGGATTGAAAGTAGCCTTGATATGTATCACTCTGGTAACTGCCTAGCAACCAGATGTGGTTACCCTAGCAACCAAGTAACAAATCACATATCTCTGCACCAGAAAACCATACAGACTTCCTGTTTCACTTATTTAATTTAGGATGGAAAGTAGCCTTGATATGTATCACTCTGGTAACTGCCAAGCAATCAGATGTGGTTACCCTAGCAACCAAGTAACAAATCACATATCTCTGCACCAGAAAATTGTAGAGACTTCCTGTTTCACTTATTTCACTCAGGATTGAAAGTAGCCTTGATACGTATCACTCTGGTAACTGCCTATCAATCAGATGTGGTTATCCTAGCAACCACGTAACAAATAAAATATCTCTGCCACAGAAAATCATAAAGACTTCCAGGTTGACTTTATTCACTCAGGATGGAAAGGAGGCTTGATAAGTATGACCCTGATAACTGCATAGCAAGAAAACAGGGTTACCCTAGCAACCAAGTAAAAAATCACATATCTCTGCACCATAAAATCGTAGAAACATCCTGTTTCACTTATTTCACTCAGGATGGAAAGTAGCCTTGATATGTATCACTCTGGTAGCTGCCTAGATACCAGATGTGTTTACCCTAGCAACCAAGTAACAAATAACATAACTTTGAACCAGAACATTGTTTAGAATTTGGGGTTGACATACTTCACACAGGATTACAAGGGGTTTATGAGTATCATTTTGGTAACTGCCTAGCAACCAGATGTGGTTACCCTAGCAACAAAGTAACAAATCACCCTAGCAACAAAGTAACAAATCACATATCTCTGCACCAGAAAATCATACACACTTCCTGTTTCACTTATTTCACTCAGGATGGAAAGTAGCCTTGATATGTATCACTCTGGTAACTGCCTAGCAACCAGATGTGGTTACACATCTCTGCACCAGAAAATCGTATAGACTTTTTGTTTCAATTATTTCACTCAGGATGTTAAGTAGCCTTGATATGTATCACTCTGGTAACTGCCTAACAACCAGATGTGGTTACCCTAGCAACCAAGTAACAAATCACATATCTCTGCACCAGAAAATCGTAGAGACTTCCTGTTTCACTTATTTCACTCAGTATGGAATGTAGCCTTGATATGTATCACTCTGGTAACTGCCTAGCAACCAGATGTTGTTACCCTAGCAACCAAGTAACAAATCACATATCTTTGCAACAGAAAATCATAGAGACTTCAGGGTTGACTTTGTTCACTCAGGGTGGAAAGGAGGCTTGATATGTATCACCCTGGTAACTGCATAGCAACCAGACAGGGTAATCTAGCATCCAAGTAAAAAATCACATATCTCTGCACCAGAAAATAGTAGAGACTTTCTGTTTCACATATTTCACTCAGGATGGAAAGTAGCCTTGATATGTATCACTCTGGTAACTGCATAGCAACCAGATGTGGTTACCCTAGCAACCAAGTGACAAATCACAAATCTATGAACCAGAACATCGAAGACACTTAAGGGTTGACATATTTCACACAGGATTGCAAGGAGCCTTATGAGTATCACTTTGGTAACTGCCTAAAATCCAGATGGGGTTACCCTAGCAACCAAGTAACAAATCACATATCTTTGAACCAGAACATCGTAGAGACTTAGGGGTTGACGTAATTCACACATGATTGCAATGAGCCTTATGAGTATCACTTTGGTTTATGCCTAGCAACCAGATGGGGTTACCCTAGCAACCAAATAACAAATCACATATCTCTGCACCAGAAAATTGTAGAGACTTCCTGTTTCACTTATTTCACTCAGGATTGAAAGTAGCCTTGATACGTATCACTCTGGTAACTCCCTAGCAACCAGATGTGGTTACACTAGCAACCAAGTAACAAATCATATATCTCTGCACCAGAAAATTGTAAAGACTTCCTGTTTCACTTATTTCACTCAGGATGGAAAGTAGCCTTGATATGTATCACTCTGGTATCTGCCTATCAACCTGATGTGGTTATCCTAGCAACCAAGTAACAAATAACATATCTCTGCACAAGAAAATCACAGAGACTTCCGGGTTGACTTATTTCACTCAGGATGGCAAGGAGCATTGTTGGCTGTCACCTTGGTAACTGCCTAGCAACCAGATGGGGTTATCCTAGCAACCAAGAAACAAATCACATATCTCTGTACTTGAAAATCACAGAGACTTCAGGGTTGACCTATTTCACTCAGGATGGCAAGGAGCATTGTTGGCTGTCACCTTGGTCACTGCCTAGCAACCAGATGGGGTTTCCCTAGCAACCAAGAAACAAATCACTTATCTCTGTACTAGAAAATCACAGAGACTTCCGGGTTGACTTATTTCACTCAGGATGGCAAGGAGCATTGTTGGCTGATGACTTGGTAACTGCCTAGCAACCAGATGGGGTTACCCTAGCAACCAAGAAACAAATCACATATCTCTGAACCAGAAAACTGTAGAGATTCCGGGTTGACTTATTTCATTCAGGATGGCAAGGAGCATTGTTGGCTTGCCCCTTGTTATCTGCCTATCAACCAGATGGGGTTACCCTAGCAACCAAGTAACAAATCACATATCTCTGTACTACAAAATTGTAGAGACTTCCGGGTTGACTTATTTTACTCAGGATAGTAAGTAGTATTGGTGGCTGTCACCTTAGTAACTGCATATCAACCAGATGTGTTTCCCTAGCAACCATGGAACAACACCAATATCTCTGCACCAGAACATCCTACTGTCATGCGGTTGGCCTCTTTCAACTTTGGGCAGTAGGTGGGACGTTGTGGTAAGAAATTTTGCCACGGCAAGCACCACTCACATTTTCTTCAGGAAATGTACATTCTAGTTAGTGGTGCTTGCCAAAGGCAAAGCATCACTATTGTTCTCTTGCATACTTATTATTATTATTATTATTATTATTCCACACATAGTTTGGCGCGCTACTCCTCCAGCAGATTTTGTCACAAACCCCTGAGTGAGGCATCAAATCGTGCGGCTCATTGAGTAGAGGTGTGCTATATCTTTTCTAAGCGATCGGGTGTACGATGTTCGAACAACGGACGAAAAAGCGGCCAAAAAAGTCCCATTGACTTTACATTATGGAATGTTCAGAAATTTAAATCCCAACTGACATTTTCACACACACAGACAAAAAAGGGCCTGTCAGCCCTGCGTCTCTCTCTCTCTCCCTCAGAGGATTATCTTTAATCAAGCAGCCAATAAAAATCTTCATAGCCACACCCTAAAACATGCTAAAAATGTGCTAGCATCATGCTAACATATGCTGGCATCACCTAGCAAAGTGCTAAAACATGCTATAAACGTGTTAGCAACATGCTAACACATGCTGGCATCGCTTAGCGAAGTGCTAAAAAAGGTTAAAATGTGCTAGCATCATGCTAACACATGCTGGCATTGCCTAACAAAGTGCTAAAAAAGGTTAAAATGTGCTAGCATTATGCTAATGCATGTTAGCATTGCTTAGGGGATTGCTAAAACATGTTAAAAACTTGCTAGCATCATGCTAACACATGTTAGCATCGCCTAGCGAAGTGCTACAACATGCTAAAAACGTGCTAGTATCATGCTAACACATGCTAGTTTCACCTAGCGAAGTGCTAAAACATTCTAAAAACGTGCTACCATCATGAAAAACACGTGTTAGCAACATTCTATTACCTTTATTTTAGTGCTTAGAAACAAGTTAGAAAATGCTATTTGACGAGTTTTGCCAAGGCAAGCACAACTCACATTTTCTCAGGAAATGCACATTCTAGTTATTAGTGGTGCTTGCCAAAGGCAAGGCATCACTATTGTTATTGCTCATACTTATTATTAGTGGTGCTTGCAAAGCAACACTATTGTAATCTCACATACTTTTTATTTTTATTTTTCTTCTTCTTCTTCCGTACAAAACTTCGGCGCCTAACTCGTCCCGCACCTTTTGGCGTAGACCCATGAATGAGGTTTCAGGATGGCAAGGAGCATTGTTGGCTGTCACCTTGGTAACTGCCTAGCAACCAGATGGGGTTACCCTAGCAACCAAGTAAAAAATCATATATCTCTGATCCAGAAAATTGTAGTGATTCCGTGTTGACTTTTTTCATTTAGGATGGCAAGGAGCATTGTTGGCTTGCCCCTTGGTAACTGCCTAGCAACCAGATGGGGTTACCCTAGCAACCAAGAAACAAATCACATATCTATGTACTAGAAAATTGTAGAGACTTCCGGGTTGACTTATTTTACTCAGGATGGCAAGTAGCGTTGGTGGCTGTCACCTTAGTAACTGCATATCAACCAGATGGGTTTCCCTAGCAACCATGGAACAACACCTATATCTCTGCACCAGAACATCCTACTGTCATGGGGGTGGCCTCTTTCAACTTTGGGCAGTAGGTGGGACATTTTGGTAAGAAATTTTGCCACGGCAAGCACCACTCACATTTTCTTCAGGAAATGTACATTCTAATTAGTGGTGCTTGCAAAGCAACACTATTGTAATCTCACATACTTATTATTTTTCTTTTTCTTCTTCTTCCGTACAAAACTTCGGCGCGTAACTCGTCCCACACCTTTTGGAGTAGACCCATGAATGAGGTGTCAAATCGTGCGGCTCATTGAGGAGAGGTGTGCTATAACTTTTATAAGCGATCGGGGGTACGGTGCTTGCCCCAGGGGCAAAAAATTGAGCAAAAAATCCCATTGACTTAACATTGAGCCGAACTTTGACGAGTCATAGCTCAGAGCGAGGATTTCGCAGAGACGTGTGATTTACCACATTTGAAGAGGTTGACAGGCTCTGTGAGAACATACCTCACAATGGGGTAAAAGTTGCACCCCTGGGGGGCAGGAGCAAAGTTGCCCCAATGTAAGTCAATGGAATTTTTTTTAAAAATTTTTGGTCACAGACCCACAAATGAGGTGTCAAATCGTGCGGATTATTTGGGAATGGTGTGCTATGACTTTTATAAGCGATCGGGGGTACGGTGATTGCCCCAGGGGCAAAAAATTGGGCAAAAAACCCATTGACTTAACATTGCGCCGAACTTTGACGAGTCATAGCTCAGAGCGAGGATTTCACAGAGATGTGTGATTTACCACATTTGAAGAGGCTGACAGGCTCTGTGAGAACATACCTCACAATGGGTAAAAGTTGCACCCCTGGGGGGCATGAGCTGCCCAAAGTTGCCCCAATGTTAAGTCTATGGTAGGTTTTGTATTGAACATAACTCTGGATCACAGTGTCTTAGAGACAAAGGGGCAGGCTCATTTTACTCAGACGACCAATCAGTCTCTCAGGATCATTGTGAAGCTATCAAGCCACGCCCTAGCAACCATTTAGAGCATCTTAGCAACAACTCCCATAGACTTCCATTGAAAGAGATCAAAGGGATATCTCCACACTGAATTATCATAGAAACACGAGGGTGGTCTCGTTTGAATTGGGGCAGTAAAACAGCCAATCATGAATCCCCTCAACACTTCCTAGCCCTTCCGTAGCAACCATTTTCGAGCACCTTAGCGACCAAAATCCAAAGAGAGATATCTTCCATTCTGAATGTCACAGAGGCATGGGAGTTGGTTTGTATCATTCATACTGATAAGCAGCCTTTGGAGATTCATCATTGGCAGCTGCCAAGCCACTCCCTAGCAACAATTTAGAGCACCCTAGCAACCACATTTATTGATTTCAATTGCAGTAAGATATCTTCAGATCAGAATGTCCTAGAGAATGTCATAGCTCAGAGCGAAGATTTCACAGAGATGTGTGAATTACCACATTTGAAGAGGCTGACAGGCTCTGTGAGAACATACCTCACAATGGGGTAAAAGTTGCACCCCTGGGGGGCATGAGCTGCCCAAAGTTGCCCCAATGTTAAGTCTATGGTAGGTTTTGTATTGAACATAACTCTGGATCACAGTGTCTTAGAGACAAGGGGGCGGGCTCATTTTACTCAGATGACCAATCAGTCTCTCAGGATCATTGTGAAGTTATCAAGCCACGCCCTAGCAACCATTTACAGCACATTAGCAACAAGTCCCATAGACTTCCATTGAAAGAGATCAAAGGGATTTCTCCGGACTGAATTATCATAGAAACACGAGGGTGGTCTCGTTTGACTTGGGGCAATAAAACAGCCAATCATGAATCCCCTCAACACTTCCTAGCCCCTCCCTAGCAACCATTTTCGAGCACCTTAGCAACCAAAATCCAAAGAGAGAGATCTTCCATTCTGAATGTCACAGAGGCATGGGAGTTGGTTTATATCATTCATACTGACAAGCAGCCTTTGGAGATTCATCATTGGCAGCTGCCAAGCAACTCCCTAGCAACAATTTAGAGCACCCTAGCAACCACATTTATTGATTTCAATTACAGTAAGATATCTTCAGATCAGAATGTCCTAGAGACATGATAGTTGCTTTGTTTTAATTGGGTGAGTAATCAGTCTTCATCTTTCATCATGTGAACTACTTAGCCACGCCCTAGCAACCATTTAAAGCACCCTAGCAACAAAGAACCATTGACATCCATTCAAAATCACTAAGATGTGTATCTTAGGATCAGAATGTCGTAGAGACTTCCGGGTTGACTTATTTCACTCAGGATGGAAAGTAGACTTGATAAATATCACCCTGGTAACTGCCTAGCAACCAAATGGGGTTACCCTAGCAACCAAGAAACAAATAGCATATCTCTGCACAAGAAAATCACAGAGACATCCGGGTTGACTTATTTCACTCAGGATGGCAAGGAGCATTGTTGCCTGTCACCTTGGTAACTGCCTAGCAACCAGATTGGGTTACCCTAGCATCCAAGAAACAAATCACATATCTCTGCTCAAGAAAATCACAGAGACTTCCGGGTTGACTTATTTCACTCAGGATGGCAAGGAGCATTGTTGCCTGTCACCTTGGTAACTGCCTAGCAACCAGATGGGGTTACCCTAGCAACCAAGAAACAAATCACATATCTCTGCACAAGAAAATCACAGAGACTTCCGGGTTGACTTATTTCACTCAGGATGGCAAGGAGCATTGTTGCCTGTCACCTTGGTAACTGCCTAGCAACCAGATGGGGTTACCCTAGCAACCAAGTAACAAATCACATATCTCTGCACAAGAAAATCACAGAGACTTCCGGGTTGACTTATTTCACCCAGGATGGCAAGGAGAATTGTTGGCTGTCACCTTGGTAACTGCCAAGCAACCAGATGGGGTTACCCTAGCAACCAAGTAACAAATCATATATCTCTGAACCAGAAAATTGTAGTGATTCCGTGTTGACTTATTTCATTTAGGATGACAAGGAGCATTGTTGGCTGTCACCTTGGTAACTGCCAAGCAACCAGATGGGGTTACCCTAGCAACCAAGTAACAAATCATATATCTCTGAACCAGAAAATTGTAGTGATTCCGTGTTGACTTATTTCATTTAGGATGACAAGGAGCATTGTTGGCTTGCCCCTTGGTAACTGCCTAGCAACCAGATGTGGTTACCCTAGCAACCAAGTAACAAATCACATATCTCTGTACTAGAAAATCGTAGAGACTTCCGGGTTGACATTTTACTCAGGACGGCAAGTAGCGTTGGTGGCTGTCACCTTAGTAACTGCATATCAACCAGATGGGTTTCCCTAGCAACCATGGAACAACACCTATATCTCTGCACCAGAACATCCTACTGTCATGGGGGTGGCCTCTTTCAACTTTGGGCAGTAGGTGGGACATTGTGGTAAGAAATTTTGCCACGGCAAGCACCACTCACATTTTCTTCAGGAAATGTACATTCTAGTTAGTGGTGCTTGCAAAGCAACACTATTGTAATCTCACATACTTATTTTTCTTCTTTTTCTTCTTCTTCCGTACAAAACTTTGGCGCGTAACTCGTCCCGCACCTTTTGGCGTAGACCCACAAATGAGGCATCAAATCGTGCGGCTCATTGAGGAGAGGTGTGCTATGACTTTTATAAGTGATCGGGGGTACGGTGTTTGCCCCAGGGGTAAAAAATTGGGCAAAAAATCCCATTGACTTAACATTGAGCCGAACTTTGACGAGTCATAGCTCTGAGCGAGGATTTCGCAGAGACGTGTGATTTACCACATTTGAAGAGGCTGACAGGCTCTGTGAGAACATACCTCACAATGGGGTAAAAGTTGCACCCCTTGGGGGCAAGAGCTGCCCAAATTTGCCCCAATGTTAAGCCTATGGTAGATTTTGTATTGAACATAACTCTGGATCACAGTGTCTTAGAGACAAGGGGGCGGGCTCATTTTACTCAGACGACCAATCAGTCTCTCAGGATCATTGTGAAGCTATCAAGCCACGCCCTAGCAACCATTTACAGCACCTTAGCAACAAGTCCCATAGACTTCCATTGAAAGAAATCAAAGGGATTTCTCCGTACTGAATTATCATAGAAACACAAGGGTTGTCTCGTTTGACTTGGGGAAGTAAACCAGCCAATCATGAATCCCCTCAACACTTCCTAGACCCTCCCTAGCAACCATTTTTGAGCACCTTAGCAACCAAAATCCAAAGAGAGATATCTTCCATTCTGAATGTCACAGAGGCATGGGAATTGGTTTATATCATTCATACCGACAAGCAGCCTTTGGAGATTCATCATTGGCAGCTGCCAAGCCACTCCCTAGCAACAATTTAGAGCACCCTAGCAACCACATTTATTGATTTCAATTACAGTAAGATATCTTCAGATCAGAATGTCCTAGAGACATGATAGTTGCTTTGTTTTAATTGGGTGAGTAATCAGTCTTCAGCTTTCATCATGTGAACTACTTAGCCACGCCCTAGCAACCATTTAAAGCACCCTAGCAACAAAGAACCATTGACATCCATTCAAAATCAAGAAGATGTGTATCTTAGGATCAGAATGTCATAGAGACTTCCGGGTTGACTTATTTCACTCAGGATGGAAAGTAGACTTGCTAAATATTACCCTGGTAACTGCCTAGCAACCAAATGGGGTTACCCTAGCAACCAAGAATCAAATAGCATATCTCTGCACAAGAAAATTACAGAGACTTCCGGGTTGACTTATTTCACTCAGGATGGCAAGGAGCATTGTTGACTGTCACCTTGGTAACTGCCTAGCAACCAGATGGGGTTACCCTAGCAACCAAGAAACAAATCAAATATCTCTGCACAAGAAAATCACAGAGACTTCCGGGTTGACTTATTTCACTCAGGATGGCAAGGAGCATTGTTGGCTGTCACCTTGGTAACTGCCTAGCAACCAGATGGGGTTACCCTAGCAACCAATTAACAAATCACATATCTCTGAACCAGAAAATCATAGAGATTCCGGGTTGACTTATTTCATTCAGGATGGCAAGGAGCATTGTTGGCTTGCCCCTTGTTAACTGCCTAGCAACCAGATGGGGTTACCCTAGCAACCAAGTAACAAATCACATATCTATGTACTAGAAAATCGTAGAGACTTCCGGGTTGACTTATTTTACTCAGGATGGCAAGTAGCGTTGGTGGCTGTCACCTTGGTAACTGCATATCAACCAGATGGTTTTCCCTAGCAACCATGGAACAACACCTATATCTCTGCACCAGAACATCCTACTGTCATGGGGCTGGCCTCTTTCAACTTTGGGCAGTAGGTGGGACATTGTTGTAAGAAATTTTGCCACGGCAAGCACCACTCACATTTTCTTCAGGAAATGTACATTCTAGTTAGTGGTGCTTGCCAAAGGCAAGGCATCACTATTGTTATTGCTCATACTTATTATTAGGTTGGCTTGAGAAAGCCAACTTACTGAAATCCTATTTAAACTTATTATTATTAGTGGTGCTTGCAAAGCAACACTATTGTAATCTCACATACTTATTAGTGGTGCTTGCAAAGCAACACTATTGTAATCTCACATACTTATTTTTCTTCTTCTTCTTCTTCTTCTTCTTCTTCCGTACAAAACTTCGGCGCGTAACTTGTCCCGCACCTTTTGGCGTAGACCCATGAATGAGGTGTCAAATCGTGCGGCTCATTGAGGAGAGGTGTGCTATGACTTTTATAAGCGATCGGGGGTACGGTGTTTGCCCCAGGGGCAAAAAAATGGGCAAAAAATCCCATTGAATTAACATTGCGCCGAACTTTGACGAGTAATAGCTCAGAGCGAGGATTTCACAGACACGTGTGATTTACCACATTTGAAGAGGCTGACAGGCTCTGTGAGAACATACCTCACAATGGGGTAAAAGTTTTACCCCTGGGGGGCAGGAGCTGCCCAAAGTTGCCCCAAAGTAAGTCAATGGAATTTTTGGCAAAATTTTTTGGTCGCAGACCCACAAATGAGGCGTCAAATCGTGCTGATTATTTGGGAATGGTGTGCTATGACTTTTATAAGCGATCGGGGGTACGGTGATTGCCCCAGGGGCAAAAAATTGGGCAAAAAATCCCATTGACTTTACATTGCGCCGAACTTTGACGAGTCATAGCTCAGAGCGAGGATTTCACAGAGACGTGTGATTTACCACATTTGAAGAGGCTGACAGGCTCTGTGAGAACATACCTCACAATGGGGTAAAAGTTGCACCCCTGGGGGGCATGAGCTGCCCAAAGTTGCCCCAATGTTAAGTCTATGGTAGATTTTGTATTGAACATAACTGGATCACAGTGTCTTAGAGACAAGGAGGCGGGCTCATTTTACTCAGACGACCAATCAGTCTCTCAGGATCATTGTGAAGCTATCAAGCCACGCCCTACCAACCATTTACAGCACCTTAGCAACCAAAATCCAAAGAGAGATATCTTCCATTCTGAATGTCACAGAAGCATGGGAGTTGGTTTATATCATTCATACTGACAAGCAGCCTTTGGAGATTCATCATTGGCAGCTGCCAAGCCACTCCCTAGCAACAATTTAGAGCACCCTAGCAACCACATTTATTGATTTCAATTACAGTAAGATATCTTCAGATCAGAATGTCCTAGAGACATGATAGTTGCTTTGTTTTCATTGGGTGAGTAATCAGTCTTCAGCTTTCATCATGTGAACTACTTAGCCACGCCCTAGCAACCATTTAAAGCACCCTAGCAACAAAGAACCATTGACATCCATTCAAAATCACTAAGATGTGTATCTTAGGATCAGAATGACGTAGAGACTTCTGGGTTGACTTATTTCACTCAGGATGGAAATTAGACTTGATAAATATCACCCTGGTAACTGCCTAGCAACCAAATGGGGTTACCCTAGCAACCAAGAAACAAATAGCATATCTCTGCACAAGAAAATCACAGAGACTTCCGGGTTGACTTATTTCACTCAGGATGGCAAGGAACAATGTTGGCTGTCACCTTGGTAACTGCCTAGCAACCAGATGGGGTTACCCTAGCAACCAAGAAACAAATCACATATCTCTGCACAAGAAAATCACAGACACTTCCGGGTTGACTTATTTCACTCAGAATGGCAAGGAGCATTGTTAGCGGTCACCTTGGTAACTGCCTAGCAACCAGATGGGGTTACCCTAGCAACCAAGTAACAAATCACATATCTCTGCACAAGAAAATCACAGACACTTCTGGGTTGACTTATTTCACTCAGGATGGCAAGGAGCATTTTTGGCTGTCACCTTGGTAACTGCCTAGCAACCAGATGGGGTTACCCTAGCAACCAAGAAACAAATCACATATCTCTGCACAACAAAATCACAGAGACTTCCGGGTTGACTTATTTCACTCAGAATGGCAAGGAGCATTGTTGGCGGTCACCTTGGTAACTGCCTAGCAACCAGATGGGGTTACCCTAGCAACCAAGAAACAAATCACATATCTCTGCACAAGGAAATCACAGAGACTTCGGGGTTGACTTATTTCACTCAGGATCGAAAGTAGACTTGATAAATATCACCCTGGTAACTGCATAGCAACCAAATGGGGTTACCCTAGCAACCAAGTAACAAATCTCATATCTTTGCACTACAAAATCGTAGAGACTTCCGAGTTGACTTATTTCACTCAAGATGGCAAGGAGCATTGTTGGATGTTACTTTGGTAACTGCCTAGCAACCAAATGGGGTTACCCTAGCAACCAAGTAACAAATCACATATCTCTGCACAAGAAAATCACAGACACTTCCAGGTTGACTTATTTTACTCAGGATGGCAAGGAGCATTGTTGGCTGTCACCTTGGTAACTGCCTAGCAACCAGATGGGGTTACCCTAGCAACCAAGTAACAAATCACATATCTTTGAACCAGAACATCGTAGAGACTTAGGGGTTGAAATATTTCTCACAGGATTGCAAGGGGCCTTATGAGTATCACTTTGGTAACTGCCTAGCAACCAGATGGGGTTACCCTAGCAACCAAGAAACAAATCACATATCTCTGTACTAGAAAATCACAGAGACTTCTGGGTTGATTTATTTCACTCAGGATGGCAAGGAGCATTGTTGGCTGTCACCTTTGTAACTGCCTAGCAACCAGATGGAGTTTCCCTAGCAACCAAGAAACAAATCACATATCTCTGTACTAGAAAATCACAGAGACTTCCGAGTTGACTTTTTTCACTCAGGATGGCAAGGAGCATTGTTGGCTGTCACCTTGGTAACTGCCTAGCAACCAGATGGGGTTACCCTAGCAACCAAGAAACAAATCATATATCTCTGTACTAGAAAATCACAGAGACTTCCGGGTTGACTTAGTTCACTCAGGATGGTAAGGAGCATTGTTGGCTGTCGACTTGGTAACTGCCTAGCAACCAGATGGGGTTACCCTAGCAACCAAGTAACAAATCACATATCTCTGAACCAGAAAACTGTAGAGATTCCGCGTTGACTTATTTCATTCAGGATGGCAAGGAGCATTGTTGGCTGTCACCTTAGTAACTGCATATCAACCAGATGGGTTTCCCTAGAAACCATGGAACAACACCAATATCTCTGCACCAGAACATCCTACTGTCATGGGGGTGGCCTCTTTCAACTTTGGGAAGTAGGTGGGACATTGTGGTAAGAAATTTTGCCACGGCAAGCACCACTCACATTTTCTTCAGGAAATGTACATTCTAGTTTTTCTTCTTCTTCTTCTTCTTCTTCTTCTTCCGTACAAAACTTCGGCACCTAACTCATCCCGCACCTTTTGGCGTAGACCCATGAATGAGGTGTCAAATCGTGCGGCTCATTGAGGAGAGGTGTGCTATGACTTTTATAAGCGATCGGGGGTACGGTGTTTGCCCCAGGGGCAAAAAATTGGGCAAAAAATCCCATTGACTTAACATTGCGCCGAACTTTGACGAGTCATAGCTCAAAGCGAGGATTTCGCAGAGACATGTGATTTACCACATTTGAAGAGGCTGACAGGCTCTGTGAGAACATACCTCACAATGGTGTAAAAGTTGCACCCCTGGGGGGCAGGAGCTGCCCAAAGTTGCCCCAATGTAAGTCAATGGAATTTTTTTCAAAATTTTTTGGTCGAAAACCCACAAATGAGGCGTCAAATCGTGCGGATTATTTGGGAATGGTGTCCTATGACTTTTATAATCGATCGGGGGTACGGTGATTGCCCCAGGGGCAAAAAATTGGGCAAAAAATCCCATTGACTTAACATTGCGCCGAACTTTGACGAGTCATAGCTCAGATCGAGGATTTCACAGAGACGTGTGATTAACCAGATTTGAAGAGGCTGACAGGCTCTGTGAGAACATACCTCACAATGGGGTAAAAGTTGCACTCCTGGGGGGCATGAGCTGCCCAAAGTTGCCCCAATGTTAAGTCTATGGTAGATTTTGTATTGAACATAACTCTGGATCACAGTGTCTTAGAGACAAGGGGGCGGGCTCATTTTACTCAGATGACCAGTCAGTCTCTCAGGATCATTGTGAAGCTATCAAGCCACGCCCTACCAACCATTTACAGCACCTTAGCAACAAGTCCCATAGACTTCCATTGAAAGAGATCAAAGGGATTTCTCCGGACTGAATTATCATAGAAACACGAGGGTGGTCTTGTTTGACTTGGGGCAGTAAAACAGCCAATCATGAATCCCCTCAACACTTCCTAGCCCCTCCCTAGCAACCATTTTCGAGCACCTTAGCAACCAAAATCCAAAGAGAGATATCTTCCATTCTGAATGTCACAGAAGCATGGGAGTTGGTTTATATCATTCATACTGACAAGCAGCCTTTGGAGATTCATCATTGGCAGCTGCCAAGCCACTCCCTAGCAACAATTTAGAGCACCCTAGCAACCACATTTATTGATTTCAATTACAGTAAGATATCTTCAGATCAGAATGTCCTAGAGACATGATAGTTGCTTTGTTTTCATTGGGTGAGTAATCAGTCTTCAGCTTTCATCATGTGAACTACTTAGCCACGCCCTAGCAACCATTTAAAGCACCCTAGCAACAAAGAACCATTGACATCCATTCAAAATCACTAAGATGTGTATCTTAGGATCAGAATGACGTAGAGACTTCTGGGTTGACTTATTTCACTCAGGATGGAAATTAGACTTGATAAATATCACCCTGGTAACTGCCTAGCAACCAAATGGGGTTACCCTAGCAACCAAGAAACAAATAGCATATCTCTGCACAAGAAAATCACAGAGACTTCCGGGTTGACTTATTTCACTCAGGATGGCAAGGAACAATGTTGGCTGTCACCTTGGTAACTGCCTAGCAACCAGATGGGGTTACCCTAGCAACCAAGAAACAAATCACATATCTCTGCACAAGAAAATCACAGACACTTCCGGGTTGACTTATTTCACTCAGAATGGCAAGGAGCATTGTTAGCGGTCACCTTGGTAACTGCCTAGCAACCAGATGGGGTTACCCTAGCAACCAAGTAACAAATCACATATCTCTGCACAAGAAAATCACAGACACTTCTGGGTTGACTTATTTCACTCAGGATGGCAAGGAGCATTTTTGGCTGTCACCTTGGTAACTGCCTAGCAACCAGATGGGGTTACCCTAGCAACCAAGAAACAAATCACATATCTCTGCACAACAAAATCACAGAGACTTCCGGGTTGACTTATTTCACTCAGAATGGCAAGGAGCATTGTTGGCGGTCACCTTGGTAACTGCCTAGCAACCAGATGGGGTTACCCTAGCAACCAAGAAACAAATCACATATCTCTGCACAAGGAAATCACAGAGACTTCGGGGTTGACTTATTTCACTCAGGATCGAAAGTAGACTTGATAAATATCACCCTGGTAACTGCATAGCAACCAAATGGGGTTACCCTAGCAACCAAGTAACAAATCTCATATCTTTGCACTACAAAATCGTAGAGACTTCCGAGTTGACTTATTTCACTCAAGATGGCAAGGAGCATTGTTGGATGTTACTTTGGTAACTGCCTAGCAACCAAATGGGGTTACCCTAGCAACCAAGTAACAAATCACATATCTCTGCACAAGAAAATCACAGACACTTCCAGGTTGACTTATTTTACTCAGGATGGCAAGGAGCATTGTTGGCTGTCACCTTGGTAACTGCCTAGCAACCAGATGGGGTTACCCTAGCAACCAAGTAACAAATCACATATCTTTGAACCAGAACATCGTAGAGACTTAGGGGTTGAAATATTTCTCACAGGATTGCAAGGGGCCTTATGAGTATCACTTTGGTAACTGCCTAGCAACCAGATGGGGTTACCCTAGCAACCAAGAAACAAATCACATATCTCTGTACTAGAAAATCACAGAGACTTCTGGGTTGATTTATTTCACTCAGGATGGCAAGGAGCATTGTTGGCTGTCACCTTTGTAACTGCCTAGCAACCAGATGGAGTTTCCCTAGCAACCAAGAAACAAATCACATATCTCTGTACTAGAAAATCACAGAGACTTCCGAGTTGACTTTTTTCACTCAGGATGGCAAGGAGCATTGTTGGCTGTCACCTTGGTAACTGCCTAGCAACCAGATGGGGTTACCCTAGCAACCAAGAAACAAATCATATATCTCTGTACTAGAAAATCACAGAGACTTCCGGGTTGACTTAGTTCACTCAGGATGGTAAGGAGCATTGTTGGCTGTCGACTTGGTAACTGCCTAGCAACCAGATGGGGTTACCCTAGCAACCAAGTAACAAATCACATATCTCTGAACCAGAAAACTGTAGAGATTCCGCGTTGACTTATTTCATTCAGGATGGCAAGGAGCATTGTTGGCTGTCACCTTAGTAACTGCATATCAACCAGATGGGTTTCCCTAGAAACCATGGAACAACACCAATATCTCTGCACCAGAACATCCTACTGTCATGGGGGTGGCCTCTTTCAACTTTGGGAAGTAGGTGGGACATTGTGGTAAGAAATTTTGCCACGGCAAGCACCACTCACATTTTCTTCAGGAAATGTACATTCTAGTTTTTCTTCTTCTTCTTCTTCTTCTTCTTCTTCCGTACAAAACTTCGGCACCTAACTCGTCCCGCACCTTTTGGCGTAGACCCATGAATGAGGTGTCAAATCGTGCGGCTCATTGAGGAGAGGTGTGCTATGACTTTTATAAGCGATCGGGGGTACGGTGTTTGCCCCAGGGGCAAAAAATTGGGCAAAAAATCCCATTGACTTAACATTGCGCCGAACTTTGACGAGTCATAGCTCAAAGCGAGGATTTCGCAGAGACATGTGATTTACCACATTTGAAGAGGCTGACAGGCTCTGTGAGAACATACCTCACAATGGGGTAAAAGTTGCACCCCTGGGGGGCAGGAGCTGCCCAAAGTTGCCCCAATGTAAGTCAATGGAATTTTTTTCAAAATTTTTTGGTCGAAAACCCACAAATGAGGCGTCAAATCGTGCGGATTATTTGGGAATGGTGTCCTATGACTTTTATAATCGATCGGGGGTACGGTGATTGCCCCAGGGGCAAAAAATTGGGCAAAAAATCCCATTGACTTAACATTGCGCCGAACTTTGACGAGTCATAGCTCAGATCGAGGATTTCACAGAGACGTGTGATTAACCAGATTTGAAGAGGCTGACAGGCTCTGTGAGAACATACCTCACAATGGGGTAAAAGTTGCACCCCTGGGGGGCATGAGCTGCCCAAAGTTGCCCCAATGTTAAGTCTATGGTAGATTTTGTATTGAACATAACTCTGGATCACAGTGTCTTAGAGACAAGGGGGCGGGCTCATTTTACTCAGATGACCAGTCAGTCTCTCAGGATCATTGTGAAGCTATCAAGCCACGCCCTAGCAACCATTTAGAGCACCTTAGCAACAACTCACATAGACTTCCATTGAAAGAGATCAAAGGGATATCTCCGGACTGAATTATCATAGAAACACGAGGGTGGTCTCGTTTGACTTGGGGCAGTAAAACAGCCAATCATGAATCCCCTCAACACTTCCTAGCCCCTCCCTAGCAACCATTTTCGAGCACCTTAGCAACCAAAATCCAAAGAGAGATATCTTCCATTCTGAATGTCACAGAGGCATGGGAGTTGGTTTGTATCATTCATACTGACAAGCAGCCATGGGATATTCATCATTGGCAGCTGCCAAGCCACTCCCTAGCAACAATTTGGAGCACCCTAGCAACCACATTTATTGATTTCAATTGAAGTAAGATATCTTCAGATCAGAATGTCCTAGAGACATGATAGTTGCTTTGTTTTAATTGGGTGAGTAATCAGTCTTCATCTTTCATCATGTGAACTACTTAGCCACGCCCTAGCAACCATTTAAAGCACCCTAGCAACAAAACACCATTGACATCCATTCAATATCACTAAGATGTGTATCTTAGGATCAGAATGTCGTAGAGACTTCCGGGTTGACTTATTTCACTCAGGATGGAAAGTAGACTTGATAAATATCACCCTGGTAACTGCCTAGCAACCAAATGGGGTTACCCTAGCAACCAATAAACAAATCACATATCTCTGCACAAGAAAATCACAGAGACTTCCGGGTTGACTTATTTCACTCAGGATGGCACGGAGCATTGTTTGCTGTCACCTTGGTAACTGCCTAGCAACCAGATGGGGTTACCCTAGCAACCAAGAAATAAATCACATATCTCTGCACAAGAAAATCACAGAGACTTCCGGGTTGACTTATTTCACTCAGGATGGCAAGGAGCATTGTTGCCTGTCACCTTGGTAACTGCCTAGCAACCAGATGGGGTTACCCTAGCAACCAAGAAACAAATCACACATCTCTGCACAAGAAAATCACAGAGACTACCGGGTTGACTTATTTCACTCAGGATGGCAAGGAGCATTGTTGGCTGTCACCTTGGTAACTGCCTAGCAACCAGATGGGGTTACCCTAGCAACCAATTAACAAATCACGTATCTCTGAACCAGAAAATCGTAGAGATTCCAGGTTGACTTATTTCAGTCAGGATGGCAAGGAGCATTCTTGGCTGTCACCTTGGTAACTGCCTAGCAACCAGATGGGGTTACCCTAGCAACCAAGAAACAAATCACATATCTCTGTACTAGAAAATCACAGAGACTTCCGGGTTGACTTATTTCAGTCAGGATGGCAAGGAGCATTGTTGCCTGTCACCTTGGTAACTGCCTAGTAACCAGATGGGGTTACCCTAGCAACCAATAAACAAATCACATATCGCTGCACAAGAAAATCACAGAGACTTCCGGGTTGACTTATTTCACTCAGGAGAGCAAGGAGCATTGTTGGCTGTCACCTTGGTAACTGCCTAGCAACCAGATGGGGTTACCCTAGCAACCAAGAAACAAATCACATATCTCTGTACTACAAAATCGTAGAGACTTCCGGATTGACTTATTTTACTCAGGATGGTAAGTAGCATTGGTGGCTGTCACCTTAGTAACTGCATATCAACCAGATGGGTTTCCCTAGCAACCATGGAACAACACCAATATCTCTGCACCAGAACATCCTACTGTCATGGGGGTGGCCTCTTTCAACTTTGGGCAGTAGGTGGGACATTGTGGTAAGAAATTTTGCCACGGCAAGCACCACTCACATTTTCTTCAGGAAATGTACATTCTAGTTATTATTATTATTATTATTTTTTTTATTATTAGTGGTGCTTGCAAAGCAACACTATTGTAATCTCACATACTTATTTTTCTTCTTCTTCTTCTTCTTCCGTACAAAACTTCGGCACCTAACTCGTCCCGCACCTTTTGGCGTAGACCCATGAATGAGGTGTCAAATCGTGCGGCTCATTGAGGAGAGGTGTGCTATGACTTTTATAAGCGATCGGGGGTACGGTGTTTGCCCCAGGGGCAAAAAATTGGGCAAAAAATCCCATTGACTTAACATTGCGCCGAACTTTGACGAGTCATAGCTCAAAGCGAGGATTTCGCAGAGACATGTGATTTACCACATTTGAAGAGGCTGACAGGCTCTGTGAGAACATACCTCACAATGGGGTAAAAGTTGCACCCCTGGGGGGCAGGAGCTGCCCAAAGTTGCCCCAATGTAAGTCAATGGAATTTTTTTCAAAATTTTTTGGTCGAAAACCCACAAATGAGGCGTCAAATCGTGCGGATTATTTGGGAATGGTGTCCTATGACTTTTATAATCGATCGGGGGTACGGTGATTGCCCCAGGGGCAAAAAATTGGGCAAAAAATCCCATTGACTTAACATTGCGCCGAACTTTGACGAGTCATAGCTCAGATCGAGGATTTCACAGAGACGTGTGATTAACCAGATTTGAAGAGGCTGACAGGCTCTGTGAGAACATACCTCACAATGGGGTAAAAGTTGCACCCCTGGGGGGCATGAGCTGCCCAAAGTTGCCCCAATGTTAAGTCTATGGTAGATTTTGTATTGAACATAACTCTGGATCACAGTGTCTTAGAGACAAGGGGGCGGGCTCATTTTACTCAGATGACCAGTCAGTCTCTCAGGATCATTGTGAAGCTATCAAGCCACGCCCTAGCAACCATTTAGAGCACCTTAGCAACAACTCACATAGACTTCCATTGAAAGAGATCAAAGGGATATCTCCGGACTGAATTATCATAGAAACACGAGGGTGGTCTCGTTTGACTTGGGGCAGTAAAACAGCCAATCATGAATCCCCTCAACACTTCCTAGCCCCTCCCTAGCAACCATTTTCGAGCACCTTAGCAACCAAAATCCAAAGAGAGATATCTTCCATTCTGAATGTCACAGAGGCATGGGAGTTGGTTTGTATCATTCATACTGACAAGCAGCCATGGGATATTCATCATTGGCAGCTGCCAAGCCACTCCCTAGCAACAATTTGGAGCACCCTAGCAACCACATTTATTGATTTCAATTGAAGTAAGATATCTTCAGATCAGAATGTCCTAGAGACATGATAGTTGCTTTGTTTTAATTGGGTGAGTAATCAGTCTTCATCTTTCATCATGTGAACTACTTAGCCACGCCCTAGCAACCATTTAAAGCACCCTAGCAACAAAACACCATTGACATCCATTCAATATCACTAAGATGTGTATCTTAGGATCAGAATGTCGTAGAGACTTCCGGGTTGACTTATTTCACTCAGGATGGAAAGTAGACTTGATAAATATCACCCTGGTAACTGCCTAGCAACCAAATGGGGTTACCCTAGCAACCAATAAACAAATCACATATCTCTGCACAAGAAAATCACAGAGACTTCCGGGTTGACTTATTTCACTCAGGATGGCACGGAGCATTGTTTGCTGTCACCTTGGTAACTGCCTAGCAACCAGATGGGGTTACCCTAGCAACCAAGAAATAAATCACATATCTCTGCACAAGAAAATCACAGAGACTTCCGGGTTGACTTATTTCACTCAGGATGGCAAGGAGCATTGTTGCCTGTCACCTTGGTAACTGCCTAGCAACCAGATGGGGTTACCCTAGCAACCAAGAAACAAATCACACATCTCTGCACAAGAAAATCACAGAGACTACCGGGTTGACTTATTTCACTCAGGATGGCAAGGAGCATTGTTGGCTGTCACCTTGGTAACTGCCTAGCAACCAGATGGGGTTACCCTAGCAACCAATTAACAAATCACGTATCTCTGAACCAGAAAATCGTAGAGATTCCATGTTGACTTATTTCAGTCAGGATGGCAAGGAGCATTCTTGGCTGTCACCTTGGTAACTGCCTAGCAACCAGATGGGGTTACCCTAGCAACCAAGAAACAAATCACATATCTCTGTACTACAAAATCGTAGAGACTTCCGGATTGACTTATTTTACTCAGGATGGTAAGTAGCATTGGTGGCTGTCACCTTAGTAACTGCATATCAACCAGATGGGTTTCCCTAGCAACCATGGAACAACACCAATATCTCTGCACCAGAACATCCTACTGTCATGGGGGTGGCCTCTTTCAACTTTGGGCAGTAGGTGGGACATTGTGGTAAGAAATTTTGCCACGGCAAGCACCACTCACATTTTCTTCAGGAAATGTACATTCTAGTTATTATTACTATTATTCCGGACAAAAGTTTGGCGCGCTACTCCTCCCGCAGCTTTTGTCACAGACCCACGAATGAGGCGTCAAATCGTGCGGATTATTTGGGAATGGTGTGCTATGACTTTTATAAGCGATCGGGGGTACGGTGTTTGCCCCAGGGGCAAAAAATTGGGCAAAAAATCCCATTGACTTAACATTGAGCCGAACTTTGACGAGTAATAGCTCAGAGCGAGGATTTCGCAGAGACGTGTGATTTACCACATTTGAAGAGGCTGACAGGCTCTGTGAGAACATACCTCACAATGGGGTAAAAGTTTTACCCCTGGGGGGCAGGAGCTGCCCAAAGTTGCCCCAATGTAAGTCAATGGAATTTTTGGCAAAATGTTTTGGTCACAGACCCACGAATGAGGCATCAAATCGTGCGGATTATTTGGGAATGGTGTGCTATGACTTTTAAAAGTGATCGGGGGTACGGTATTTGCCCCAGGGGCAAAAAATTGGGCAAAAAATCCAATTGACTTAACATTGAGCTGAACTTTGACGAGTCATAGCTCAGAGCGAGGATTTCGCAGAGACGTGTGATTTACCACATTTGAAGAGGCTGAAAGGCTCTGTGAGAACATACCTCACAATGGGGTAAAAGTTGCACCCCTGGGGGGCAGGAGCTGCCCACAGTTGCCCCAATGTAAGTCAATGGAATTTTTTTCAAAATTTTTTGGTCGCAGACCCACAAATGAGGCGTCAAATCGTGCGGATTATTTGGGAATAGTGTGCCATGACTTTTATAAGCGCTCGGGGGTACGGTGATTGCCCCAGGGGCAAAAAATTGGGCAAAAAATCCCATTGACTTAACATTGCGCTGAACTTTGACGAGTCATAGCTCAGAGTGAGGATTTCACAGAGACGTGTGATTTACCACATTTGAAGAGGCTGACAGGCTCTGTGAGAACATACCTCACAATGGGGTAAAAGTTGCACCCCTGGGGGGCATGAGCTGCCCAAAGTTGCCCCAATGTTAAGTCTATGGTAGATTTTGTATTGAACATAACTCTGGATCACAGTGTCTTAGAGACAAGGGGGCGGGCTCATTTTACTCAGACGACCAATCAGTCTCTCAGGATCATTGTGAAGCTATCAAGCCAAGCCCTAGCAACCATTTAGAGCACCTTAGCAACAACTCACATAGACTTCCATTGAAAGAGATCAAAGGGATATCTCCGGACTGAATTATCATAGAAACACGAGGGTGGTCTCGTTTGACTTGGGGCAGTAAAACAGCCAATCATGAATCCCCTCAACACTTCCTAGACCCTCCCTAGCAACCATTTTCGAGCACCTTAGCAACCAAAATCCAAAGAGAGAAATCTTCCATTCTGAATGTCACAGAGGCATGGGAGTTGGTTTGTATCATTCATACTGACAAGCAGCCTTTGGAGATTCATCATTGGCAGCTGCCAAGCCACTCCCTAGCAACAATTTAGAGCACCATAGCAACAACATTTATTGATTTCAATTACAGTAAGATATCTTCAGATCAGAATGTCCTAGAGACATGATAGTTGCTTTGCTTTAATTGGGTGAGTAATCAGTCTTCATCTTTCATCATGTGAACTACTTAACCACGCCCTAGCAACCATTTAAAGCACCCTAGCAACAAAACACCATTGACATCCATTCAAAATAACTAAGATGTGTGAGTTAGGATCAGAATGTCGTAGAGACTTCCGGGTTGACTTATTTCACTCAGGATGGAAAGTAGACTTGAATAATATCACCCTGGTAACTGCCTAGCAACCAGAAGGGTTTACCATAGCAACCAAGTAACAAATCTCATATCTTTGCACTACAAAATCGTAGGTACTTCCGAGTTGACATATTTCACTCAAGATGGCAAGGAGCATTGTTGGATGTTACTTTGGTAACTGCCTAGCAACCAAATGGGGTTACCCTAGCAACCAAGAAACAAATCACATATCTCTGCACAAAAAAATCACAGAGACTTCCGGGTTGACTTATTTCACTCAGAATGGCAAGGAGCATTGTTTGCTGTCACCTTGGTAACTGCCTAGCAACCAGATGGGGTTACCCTAGCAACCAAGAAACAAATCACATATCTCTGCACAAGAAAATCACAGACTTCCGGGTTGAATTATTTCACTCAGGATGGCAAGGAGCATTGTTGCCTGTCACCTTGGTAACTGCCTAGCAACCAGATGGGGTTACCCTAGCAACCAAGAAAAAATCACATATCTCTGCACAAGAAAATCACAGAGACTTCCGGGTTGACTTATTTCACTCAGGATGGCAAGGAGCATTGTTGGCTGTCACCTTGGTCACTGCCTAGCAACCAGATGGAGTTACCCTAGCAACCAAGTAACAAATCACATATCTCTGAACCAGAAAATTGTAGAGATTCCGAGTTGACTTATTTCATTCAGGATGGCAAGGAGCATTGTTGGCTTGCCCCTTTTTAACTGCCTAGCAACTAGATGGGGTTACCCTAGCAACCAAGTAACAAATCACATATCTCTGTACTAGAAAATCGTAGAGAATTCCGGGTTGACTTATTTTACTCAGGATGGCAAGTAGCGTTGGTGGCTGTCACCTTAGTAACTGCATATCAACCAGATGGGTTTCCCTTGCAACCATGGAAGAACACCAATATCTCTGCACCAGAACATCCTACTGTCATGGGGTTGGCCTCTTTCAACTTTGGGCAGTAGGTGGGACATTGTGGTAAAAAATTTTGCCACGGCAAGCACCACTCACATTTTCTTCAGGAAATGTAGATTCTAGTTAGTGGTGCTTGCCATAGGCAAAGCATCACTATTGTTCTCTTGCATACTTATTATTATTATTATAATTATTATTATTTTTCCACACAAAGTTTGGCGCGCTACTCCTCCTGCAGCTTTTGTCACAGACCCCTGAGTGAGGCATCAAATCGTGCGGCTCATTGAGGAGAGGTGTGCTATATCTTTTCTAAGCGATCGGGTGTACGATGTTCGAACAGCGGACGAAAAAGCGGCCAAAAAAATCCCATTGACTTTACATTGCGGAATGTTCAGAAATTTAAATCCCAACTGACTTTTTCACACACACAGACAAAAAAGGGCCTGTCAGCCCTGCGTCTCTCTCTCTCTCTCTCCCTCAGAGGATTTCTTTTATCAAGCAGTCAATAAAAATCTTCATAGCCACACCCTAAAACATGCTAAAAATGTGCTAGCAACATGCTAACACATGTTGGCATCACCTAGCGAAGTGCTAAAACATGCTAAAAACGTGCTAGCAACATGCTAACACATGTTGGCATCACCTAGCGAAGTGCTAAAACATGCTAAAAACGTGCTAAAAACATGCTAACACATGATAGTATTGCCTAGCGAAGTGTTAAAAAATGCTAAAAACGTGCTAGCATCATGCTAACACATGCTGGCATTGCCTAGCAAAGTGTTAAAACATGTTAAAACGTGCTAGCATTATGCTAATGCATGTTAGCATTGCTTAGGGGATTGCTAAAACATGTTAAAAACGTGCTAGCATCATGCTAACACATGTTAGCATCGCCTAGCGAAGTGCTAAAACATGCTAAAAACGTGCTAACAACATGCTAACACATGCTAGTATTGCCTAGCGAAGTGTTAAAACATGATAAAAATGTGCTAGCATCATGCTAACACATGCTGGCATCGCCTAGCGAAGTGCTAAAACATGTTAAAACGTGCTAGCATTATGCTAACGCATGTTAGCATTGCTTAAGGGATTGCTAAAACATGTTAAAAACGTGCTAGCATCATGCTAACACATGTTAGCATCGCCTAGCGAAGTGCTAAAACATGCTAAAAACGTGCTAGTATCATGCTAACACAAGCTAGCTTCACCTAGCGAAGTGCTAAAACATGTTAAAATGTGCTAGCATTATGCTAATGCATGTTAGCATTGCTTAGGGGATTGCTAAAACGTTAAAAACATGCTAGCATCATGCTAACACATGTTAGCATTGCCAAACGAAGTGCTAAAACATGCTAATAATGTGCTAGTATCATGCTAACACATGCTAGCTTCACCTAGCGAAGTGCTAAAACATTCTAAAAACGTGCTACCATCATGAAAAACACGTGTTAGCAACATTCTATGACCTTTATTTTAGTGCTTAGAAACAAGTTAGAAAATGCTATTTGACGAGTTTTGCCACGGCAAGCACCACTCACATTTTCTTCAGGAAATGTAGATTCTAGTTATTATTATTATTCCGGACAAAAGTTTGGCGCGCTACTCCTCCCGCAGCTTTTGTCACAGACCCACGAATGAGGCGTCAAATCGTGCGGATTATTTGGGAATGGTGTGCTATGACTTTTATAAGCGATCGGGGGTACGGTGTTTGCCCCAGGGGCAAAAAATTGGGCAAAAATCCCATTGACTTAACATTGAGCCGAACTTTGACGAGTCATACCTCAGAGCGAGGATTTCGCAGAGATGTGTGATTTACCACATTTGAAGAGGCTGACAGGCTCTCTGAGAACATACCTCACAATGGGGTAAAAGTTTTACCCCTGGGGGGCAGGAGCTGCCCAAAGTTGCCCCAATGTAAGTCAATGGAATTTTTTGCAAAATTTTTTGGTCGCAGACCCACGAATGAGGCGTCAAATCGTGCGGATTATTTGGGAATGCTGTGCTATGACTTTTATAAGCGATCAGGGGTACGGTGTTTGCCTCAGGGGCAAAAAATTGGGCAAAAAATCCCATTGACTTAACATTGAGCCAAACTTTGACGAGTCATAGCTCAGAGCAAGGATTTCCCAGAGACGTGTGATTTACCACATTTGAAGAGGCTGACAGGCTCTGTGAGAACATACCTCACAATGGGGTAAAAGTTGCACCCCTGGGGGGCAGCAGCTGCCCAAAGTTGCCCCAATGTTAATCAATGGAATTTTTTGCCCAATTTTTTGGTCACAGACCCACGAATGAGGCGTCAAATCGTGCGGATTATTTGGGAATGGTGTGCTATGACTTTTATAAGCGATCGGGGGTACGGTGTTCGCCCCAGGGGCAAAAAATTGGGCAAAAAATCCCATTGACTTAACATTGCGCCGAACTTTGACGAGTCATAGCTCAGAGCGAGGATTTCGCAGAGACGTGTGATTTACCACATTTGAAGAGGCTGACAGGCTCTGTGAGAACATACCTCACAATGGGGTAAAAGTTGCACCCCTGGGGGGCAGGAGCTGCCCAAAGTTGCCCCAATGTTAAGTCTATGGTGTAGGACGGCCCATGAAATGTCATTTTGTATTGAACATAACTCTGGATCACAGTGTTTTAGAGACAAGGGGGCGGGCTCATTTTACTCAGACAACCAATCAGTCTTTCAGGATCATTGTGAAGCTATCAAGCCACGCCCTAGCAACCATTTAGAGCACCTTAGCAACAAGTCCCATAGACTTCCATTGAAAGAGATCAAAGGGATATCTCCGGACTGAATTATCATAGAAACACAAGGGTGGTCTCGTTTGACTTGGGGCAGTAAAACAGCCAATCATGAATCCCTTCAACACTTCCTAGCCCCTCCCTAGCAACCATTTTCGAGCACCTTAGCAAACAAAATCCAAAGAGAGATATCTTCCATTCTGAATGTCACAGAGGCATGGGAGTTGGTTTATATCATTCATACTGACAAGCAGCCTTTGGAGATTCATCATTGGCAGCTGCCAAGCCACTCCCTAGCAACAATTTAGAGCACCCTAGCAACCACATATATTGATTTCAATTACAGTAAGATATCTTCAGATCAGAATGTCCTAGAGACATGATAGTTGCTTTGTTTTAATTGGGTGAGTAATCAGTCTTCAGCTTTCATCATGTGAACTACTTAGCCACGCCCTAGCAACCATTTAATGCACCCTAGCAACAAAACAGCATTGACATCCATTCAAAATCACTAAGATGTGTATCTTAGGATCAGAATGTCGTAGAGACTTCCGAGTTGACTTATTTCACTCAGGATGGAAAGTAGACTTGATAAATATCACCCTGGTAACTGCCTAGCAACCAGATGGGTTTACCATAGCAACCAAGTAACAAATCTCATATCTTTGCACTACAAAATCGTAGAGACTTCCGAGTTGACTTATTTCACTAAAGATGGCAAGGAGCATTGTTGGATGTTACTTTTGTAACTGCCTAGCAACCAAATGGGGTTACCCTAGCAACCAAGAAACAAATCACATATCTCTGCACAAGAAAATCACAGAGACTTCCGGGTTGACTTATTTCACTCAGGATGGCAAGGAGCATTTTTGGCTGTCACCTTGGTAACTTTCTAGCAACCAGATGGGGTTACCCTAGCAACCAAGAAACAAATCACATATCTCTGCACAAGAAAATCACAGAGACTTCCGGGTTGACTTATTTCACTCAGCATGGCAAGGAGCATTGTTGGCTGTCACCTTGGTAACTGCCTAGCAACCAGATGGGGTTACCCTAGCAACCAAGAAACAAATCACATATCTCTGCACAAGAAAATCACAGAGACTTCTGGGTTGACTCATTTGACTCAGGATGGCAAGGAGCATTGTTGGCTGTCACCTTGGTAACTGCCTAGCAACCAGATGGGGTTACCCTAGCAACCAATTAACAAATCACATATCTCTGCACAAGAAAATCACAGAGACTTCTGGGTTGACTCATTTGACTCAGGATGGCAAGGAGCATTGTTGGCTGTCACCTTGGTAACTGCCTAGCAACCAGATGGGGTTACCCTAGCAACCAATTAACAAATCACATATCTCTGCACAAGAAAATCACAGAGACTTCCGGGTTGACTTATTTCACTCAGGATGGCAAGGAGCATTGTTGGCTGTCACCTTGGTAACTGCCTAGCAACCAGATGGGGTTACCCTAGCAACAAAGTAACAAATCACGTATCTCTGAACCAGAAAATTGTAGAGATTCCGGGTTGACTTATTTTATTCAGGATGGCAAGGAGCATTGTTGGATTGCCCCTTGTTAACTGCCTAGCAACCAGATGGGGTTACCCTAGCAACCAAGTAACAAATCACATATCTCTGTACTAGAAAATCGTAGATGCTTCCGGGTTGACTTGTTTTACTCAGGATGGCAAGTATCATTGGTGGCTGTCTCCTTAGTAACTGCATATCAACCAGATGGGTTTCCCTAGCAACCATGGAACAACACCAATATCTCTGCACCAGAACATCCTACTCTCAGGATGTGAGAGTGGCCTCTTTCAACTTTGGGCAGTAGGTGGGACATTGTGGTAAGAAATTTTGCCACGGCAAGCACCACTCACATTTTCTTCAGGAAATGTACCTATCTAGTTTTGATTATTATTCTGAGACTAAATTATCAAGACTAACTCCTCCTAGAGATTTTAAGCTACATGCACCAAATTCAGCACAGACCTTCAGACTAATCCTGAATAGTGTGCTATATCTTTTCTAACTGATTGGATTTACAGTTTTCTTACATCGAATGATCAAAAACTGGAAAAATCCCATTCACTTACATTGACAGAATGTTCAGATGAGCCAACACCAACTGTCAAAATTAAAAAAAATGAGCCACCAACAGATGGCATAAACATGCTTTAGGCTGCTTTTCTATCAAATCTCTATTTCTATCTGTCTCTTAAAGTGACGAGGGCCACTCTGATCAATCTTTATTTCAAACAAATTCTTTCAAACTTTATTTAAATGTTTTTACAATATTGCTATGTCAATACAATGTTTATATATATCTCTCTCTGTCTTTCTATTCATCCTTTTTCCTCCCTCTCTCTGTCATATTTGTCTGTCTATCTGTCTGTGTCTGTCTGTCCATCATTTAGTGCAACCTAGCAACCAGAACCACTGACTGCCATTCAAAATTGCTTAGACTGATATCACCTGATCAGAATGTCCTACAGACATGAGAGTTGGCTTGTTTGAATTGGGTGAGCAGTCAGTCTATAAGTATCTTTGGGGAAACTACTAAGCCACGCCCTAGCAACCATTTAGATCACCCTAGCAACCAAATCCCTTTGACCTCCATTCAAAATCACTAAGATTGGTATCTCAGGATCAGAATGTCATGGAGACTTCCGGGTTGACTTATTTCACTCAGGATGGCAAGGAGTCATTTGAGTATTACCCTAGCAACCAAGTAACTAATAACATATCTCTGCACCAGAACATTGTAGAGACTTCTGGGTTGACTTAATTCACTCAGGATGGAAGGAGGCTTGAAAAGTATTACCCTGGTAACTGCCTAGCAACCAGCCAGGTTTAACCTAGCAACCAAGTAACAAATCACATATCTTGAAACCAGAACATCATAGAGACATAGGGGTTGACATATTTCACACAGGATTGCAAGGAGCCTTATAAGTATCACTTTGGTAACTGCCTAGCAACCAGATGTGGTTACCCTAGCAACCAAGTCACAAATCACATATCTTTGAAACAGAACATCGTAGAGCCTTCCGGGTTGACATAATTCACTCAGGATGGAAAGTAGCCTTGATATGTATCACTCTGGTATCTGCCTAGCAACCAGATGTGGTTACCCTAGCAACCAAGTAACAAATCACATATCAATACACAAGAACATTGTAGAGACTTCTGGGTTGAATTATTTTACTCAGTATGGCAGGGAGCCTTGAAAATTATCACCTTAGTACCTGCCTGGCAACCAGATGGGGTTACCCTAGCAACCAAGTAACAAATCATATATTTCTGCTCAAGATAATAGAAGATACTTCTGGGTTGACTTAATTAACTCAGGGTGGACAGGAGGCTTGAAAATTATTACCTTGGTAACTACCTTGCAACCAGATGTGGTTACCCTAGCAACCAAGTAACAAATAACATATCTCTGCAACAGAAAATCGTAAAGACTTACTGTTGGACTTATTTCACTCAGGATAGCAAGGAGTCTTGAAAAGTATCACTCTGGTAACTGCCTAGCAACGATATGGGCTTACCCTAGCAACCAAGTAACAAATCACATATCTCTGCACCAGAAAATCGTAGAGACTTCCTGGTTTACTTATTTCACTCAGGACAGAAAGGAGCCATGTATTGTATCACCCTGGTAACTGCTTAGCAAATAGATGCGGTTACCCTAGCAACCAAGTAACAAATCACATATTTTTGCACCAGAAAATCATAGAGACTTCCAGGTTGACTTATTTCACTCAGGATGGCAAGAAGCCTTGATAAGTTTCATCCTGGTTATTGCCTTTCAACCAGATGGGGTTACCCTAGCAACAGAGTAGCAAATCGCATATCTCTGCACTATAACAATATAAAGACTTCTGGTTTTGTTCATGGGACTCAGGGTAGCAAGGATCTATCTATCTATCTATCTATCTATCTATCTATCTATCTATCTATCTATCTATCTATCTATCTATCTATCTAATCGATTTGAAAGACTGAATGGTCTTATAATCTTTAAACTTTGAACTTTGAAAACTACTAATACTTATATCTACATCAAACTATCATGATAGTCTTTCTCAAGCCAACCTAAAGTTTCTATATATATATATATATATATATATATATATATATATATATATATATATATATGTTAATGTTGCGGTCGCGGTGCACTTTCAATAGAAAGCACCCCACTCCATCTGCCCCCCGTGTCGCTCCTTCTTCCCATGGGATTGAGGATGATGCGGCTGGCGATGGAGGCGATTTGAGCTCGAGGTGGATGAGCTCGCCGCTCCATCGGAGAGCGTGGCATCTGACGCTGACGCCTCCCCTGGGTTGCCGCATTCGAGCCAGCACGCCCAGGCTGAGTTTGATGCGCAGATGTCCGATATGCTTGCCGACAATACATAAAAATGAATCGTCCCTTTGGTGCCCCTAGCGCAGAGGTTGAATGCATGGCTTTCACTTCCCAACCCATCTCGCTGGCTGGCCCGGACCATTTGACTCAGTTACGCAATTCAGTTTGCCAGGCCCCCGCCCCCCTTCATGGGCGTCCGCTTTTCCGCAGTACACGGCGAACATACCCAGTCCCTGCGAGCAGAAATCGCTACTCTTTTGTTCAAAGATGCGATAGAGCCTGTCCCTTTCAACCGAGATGAAAAAGGGTTTCTACAGCCCTTACTTCATCTTACCCGAGAAAGGTGGCAGCTTACGACCAATCTTGGACCTGCAAGTTCTCAACCAAGCGTTGCACAAACTCCCGTTCAAAATGCTCACGCAGAGACACATCTTAACCTGTGTCTGGCATCTAGATTGGTTCACAGCGGTAGACATGAAGAACGCGTACTTTCACGTCTCCATTCTGCCTTGACACCGCTCCTTCCTGCGGTTTGTGTTCGATGGCCAGGCATATCAGTACAAAGTCCTCTTCTTTGGCCTGTCTCTGTCCCCTCGCATCTTCACGAAAGTCGCAGAAGCAGCTCTTGCCCCGTTCAGAGAAGCCGGCATCCGCATACTCAATTACCTCGATGACTAACTTATTCTGGCCCACTTGCGAGAGTTACTATACGCTCACAGAGACCAGGTTTTCAGGCACCTCAGCCGTTTGGGGCTTCAGGTCAACTGGGAAAAGAGTAAGTTTACTCCGGTTCAGAGCATCTCTTTTCTTAGCATAGAGTTTGACTCAGTCTCAATTTTAGCACATCTCCTCAATGAGCGTGCACAGTCAGTGTTGAGGTGCCTTCGCCGCTTTCAGGCCGGGCACAACGGTCCCTATAAAACTTTCCCAGAGGCTCCTGGGGCATATGGCATCCTCAGCGGCAGACGCGCCGCTGGGGTTGATGCATATGAGACCGCTTCAGCACTGGCTTCAGACTCGAGTCCCGAGACGAGTCCCGAGACAGTAACAGGCCATTGGAAAGGAGGCCTCGCTGCGCTGGCACATCAACTGCCTGGGGTTGTTGACTGTTTTTGCCAAGGCGGCGTATGCTCCCGCCTCATGCCACGAGGCTTCACCCCCAGCCAGTCCAGCTGATTTGGGAACGTTTCGGCAAGGCCCAGGTAGACCTGTTTGCCTCCCAAGATACCTCCCACTGCCCGCTCTGGTATGCCCAAACAGAGGCTCCCCTCGGGGCAGACGCACTGGCACACAGCTGACCTGCGGGGCTGCGACATTTCCCCCAGTGAGCCTTCTTGCACAGGTGCTGTGCAAGGTCAGGGAGGATGAGGAAGAAGTCACTCTTGTGGCTCCTTATTGGTCCACCTGGGCCTGGTCCTCGGTCCTCGTATTCCTCGCCACAGCCCCTCCCTAGCAAATTCCCCTGAGGAAGGACCTTCTTTCTCAGGGACGGGGCACGCTTTGGCATCCGCACCCAGACCTCTGGAACCTCCACGTCTGGCCCCTGGATGGGACGCAGAAGATCTAGCTGGTCTACCACCCACGGTCGTAGCCACGATCAACCAGGCCAGAGCCCCCTCTGCCAGGCAACTTTACGCCCTGAAATGGCGTGTTCACGAATTGGTGTTCTTCCCGGGCTGAAGACCCACAGAGGTGCGCAGCTAGGTCAATGCATGCTGTCCCCTTCCACCTTGAAGGTGTATGTTGCCGCTATCGCAGCTCACCACGACCCAGTAGACGGCAAGTCTCTGGGTAGGCATGACTTAATTATCAGGTTCCTAAGAGGTGCCCGGAGGTTAAATCCCTCCCGGCCAGGCCTGTTCCCCTCCTGGGATCTCTTGGTGGTCCTCACCAGTCTTCAGAGAACCCCCTTTCGAGCCGCTAGAATCAGTTGGCTCAGGGCCCTCTCTCTAAAAAGACGGCCCTGCTGATCGCGCTCCCTTCCATCAAGAGGATAGGAACCTGCAAGCGTTCTCTGTTAGCGACACTTGCCCGGAGCTCGGTCTGGCAGACACACATGTGATCCTAAGACCACGACCGGGCTACATGCCCAAGATCCCTACCACTCTCTTCAGAGACCAGTTAGTGAACCTGCAAGCGCTGCCCAAGGAGGAGGCAGACCCAGCCCCTTCATTGCTGTGTCCAGTATGTGCCACTTGGTGGTGGATGCCATCTTACTGGCCTATTGCACCCAAGCCGCCCCCCCCCCCCCAGCGGAGTATTGCGTCCTCGTGAGCACTGGCTATGGGCACTTCCCTAGCAGACATTTGTAGAGCAGCGGGTTGGGCAACACCTAACAACTTTGTGAGATTTTACAATCTCAGGGTTGAGTCAGTCTCATCCCGTGTTTTCTCAGGTCCGAGCCGGTAGAACTCGGTACACGTCGACGGTCTGATAGGGTGAATCGCTTGCATCCAGCGCCCTTTCCCTCTGCTGAGGTAAAACAGTGTGCCTTCTTTCCCAGGAGACCCCTTTAGGTCTCTGGTTGATTCCTCCCTAGCCCTCTTGGGTCCGCAGTTCAGTGGAGGAACTCGCCGAGCCAGTCCACTACGGGTACCCCAGGCTACCCCTACTGGAATAGGTGCTCCACAGGTCAGGCCTCCTATGCAGACTCCTCCTGTGTCTACTTCTGCGGTACGGTCACCTTACGAGCTGACCCGCGTCTCCCTTAGGCAGTCCTTCACTGCCCTCCGGTCTCCGTGTTGTAGCAACTCCCCCCTCCTCGAGGTTGGATCTAACACCATGCCATTCTTTCCCACATGTGACTGAAGAGGCCATGTGATGTATTTTCACCACCTTTACCTCCCCTTTCGGGCAGGTGTGGCCTCCGCAGGGTCTTTTTCCCCTGAAAGAATAAGAATTCGGGTAAGACCCCCTTCCCACGATGCGGTAAGGGCCCCGGCTGCTCTTGCTCTATGCCGAGAAACATAGAGAGAAAAGAGGCCCAGCCAGGCTTGGCCCGTTCCCTAGTTGGCAAGTGTCACCTTGTTCCCCTCTAGGGTAACCAAAAGGATTCCGAAGTGTACGTGCAGACTGAAAATCAGTTGGTTGCTTTTGCACGTGAAATACCTGCCCGCTCCTGTGTCAGCAGTATACGTACACGGCTCAGCGCATGGCGTGATTTGAAGTGGACCCCTAGTGTCGCTTCTTTGACATGACGTCGAAGTGAGCGACAGACGGGGAACGTCTCGGTTACGTATGTAACCTCGTATGGAGGGAACGAGACGTTGTGTCTTCCCAGCCACATCACTGAGCTGAGTCGCTGAGGTGGCCGGACACTCCCGGCTCCTCAGAAAAATCCTGAATGAACGTGCGTATTTCCCTCACCTTTGTACCCGTATGTCTGGGGGCGGGGTATGCAAATACTGTTCGCCAACTCTCATTGGCCTTTTTTCACAGATCAGAGGCATATTCAGAGGCATATTCGGCGCTCAAGAGAGACCCCTAGTGTCGCTTCTTTGACACGACGTCTCGTTCCCTCCATCAGGGAACGAAATTGCTGATCCAAACACCCAATTATTTATAAATGAAAATCATGGAAATCATGGGGTGCCTAAACTTTTGCATACGCCTGTATATATATATACATACATACATACGTATATACATATACATACATATATATACATACATATATATATATATATATATATATATATATATATATATATATATATATATATATATATATACACAGGCGTATGCATGTATGTATGTATATGGGGTGAATGGGGTGCATGAGTGAGGACCCATCAGTTTTTAACATTGCAAGTTCTCCTGTTATTACTGCCCTCCATACATGCACTCAGCTCTCACCTGTGGCTCCTAGAAGCTGTTACATGCACAGCGGCCACACCCCAGTAAACCGCGGACAGATGGGCTAAACCAGGTGAGGGTAGCCGGCGGGTCTCGGCCCATGGTGATTCTTTCTCGGGATATACCTGTCCCATTATGTGAAGTCTGTTTCAGCTGGACGAGCGGATGAGGTCATTATGGACCCAACGGTCTTTCAGGCTATACAGCGACGTGTCCGTGGTATGCGAAGAGCAAGATGAGGTACAAAGGACATCCTGGTCAACCACTGCACCCGGTGCCATTTTCAGACGTCTTGACTCTGACTTGCCACTGAATCGTGGTGGTCGCCAGGAAGAGAGAATGAGGCAGATGCTGCGCAAGTCTTCCTCACTTTAATCCAATTCACTTGCGAGTCAACTTTGTTGCCACCCCTCCTTAAAAGTCCTGCGATGTGGGTGACTGACCAGCACGTATGCGGTCCAGGGCAAGTGGTCGCTCTCCGATGGATTTGAAGCAGCAGCAGAGTTCAGCAGCACCCTGATTGACTGAGCAGCCCTATTTAGGGTCACAATGCTCACCTCCCAGCCGGAGGAAGGGGCTAGAAAAGGTGCCCTAAAAATTGTCTGCTTCACTACCCGCCCAGCAGACCGCGGCTGCCAGGATGTAACTCTGTGGTCAAAAAACTATAAATGAAGGTGTTATTGGAGATGTTCCAATCACAGTCGGAGCATGGAATGCTCGTTCTCTTTTAGATGAAACAAGGAGCAGCCAGCCTGAGAGGAGAACCACGTTGGTGGCCAAAGAACTGAAACGTTACAAGGTGGACATTGCAGCTCTTAGTGAAACTCGCCTGCCGGAGGAGGGACAACTCAGCAAAGTTGGCGCAGGCTACACATTCTTCTGGAGTGGTCGCCCCAAGGACATGAGACGCGATGCAGGAGTTGGCTTTGCCATCAGAACTGAGGTGGTGCGCAAGCTCAGTTCTACACCAAAGGGCATAAACGATCAACTGATAATGCTGAGATTGCCGCTCACTGGAAAGAAGTATGCTACTCTCATCAGTGTCTACACACCCACCATGACAAGCACTGACGAGATCAAGAACAAATTCCAGGAAGATCTGCATGCTCTCATCGTGTCGGTGCCCAAAACGGACAAGTTGATTATTCTCAGAGAATAATTAATACACGAGTGGGATTGGACTACGAAACCTGGAGTGGCATTATTGGTCGACACGGTGTCGGAAACTGCAACAGCAATGGACTGCAGTGAACACAATCTTCTCATCACCAACACGACGTTCCGTCTACCGAACAGGAACAAGACGACTTGGAAGCACCCACGATCACGCCACTGGCATATCCTGGATTATGTCATTGTCCGAAAGCGCGACAGACAGGATGTCAAAGTCACAAAGACTTTTTTATATGTGTACATATATATATATATATATATATATATATGTAGGTATATATGTATATATATGTATGTCTATATGTATATATATGTACACTCACCTAAAGGATTATTAGGAACACCTGTTCAATTTCTCATTAATGCAATTATCTAATCAACCAATCACATGGCAGTTGCTTCAATACATTTAGGGGTGTGGTCCTGGTCAAGACAATCTCCTGAACTCCAAACTGAATGTCAGAATGGGAAAGAAAGGTGATTTAAGCAATTTTGAGCGTGGCATGGTTGTTGGTGCCAGACGGGCCGGTCTGAGTATTTCACAATCTGCTCAGTTACTGGGATTTTCACGCACAACCATTTCTAGGGTTTATAAAGAATGGTGTGAAAAGGGAAAAACATCCAGTATGCAGCAGTCCTGTGGGCGAAAATGCCTTGTTGATGCTAGAGGTCAGAGGAGAATGGGCCGACTGATTCAAGCTGATAGAAGAGCAACTTTGACTGAAATAACCACTCGTTACAACCGAGGTATGCAGCAAAGCATTTGTGAAGCCACAACACGCACAACCTTGAGGCGGATGGGCTACAACAGCAGAAGACCCCACCGGGTACCACTCATCTCCACTACAAATAGGAAAAAGAGGCTACAATTTGCAAGAGCTCACCAAAATTGGACTGGAAAAATGTTGCCTGGTCTGATGAGTCTCGATTTCTGTTGAGACATTCAGATGGTAGAGTCAGAATTTGGTGTAAACAGAATGAGAACCTGGATCCATCATGGCTTGTTACCACTGTGCAGGCTGGTGGTGGTGGTGGTGTAATGGTGTGGGGGATGTTTTCTTGGCACACTTTAGGCCCCTTAGTGCCAATTGGGCATCGTTTAAATGCCACGGCCTACCTGGGCATTGTTTCTGACCATGTCCATCCCTTTATGGCCACCATGTACCCATCCTCTGATGGCTACTTCCAGCAGGATAATGCACCATGTCACAAAGCTCGAATCATTTCAAATTGGATTCTTGAACATGACAATGAGTTCACTGTACTAAAATGGCCCCCACAGTCACCAGATCTCAACCCAATAGAGCATCTTTGGGATGTGGTGGAACGGGAGCTTCGTGCCCTGGATGTGCATCCCACAAATCTCCATCAACTGCAAGATGCTATCCTATCAATATGGGCCAACATTTCTAAAGAATGCTTTCAGCACCTTGTTGAATCAATGCCACGTAGAATTAAGGCAGTTCTGAAGGCGAAAGGGGGTCAAACACAGTATTAGTATGGTGTTCCTAATAATCCTTTAGGTGAGTGTATATGTGTATGTATATATATGTAGGTATTTATAAATATGTATGTATGTATATATATGTAGGTATGTATATATGTGTGTATGTATATATATATATATATATATATATATATATTAAAGGGGGCTCCTTAAATGGGGGGCTCTGTCACAGGCCTTCTGACCCGATCCCTGTCCGGTGGCCTCCTCCCTGGCCTCCTGACCAATTCCCTGTCCCGTGGCCACCTCCCAGGACTCCTGACCCGGTCCCTGTCCCGTGGCCTCCTCCCAGGCCTCCTGACCCGGTCCCTGTCCCGTGGCCTCCTCCCAGGCCCCCTGACCCGGTCCCTGTCCCGTGGCCTCCTCCCAGGCCCCCTGACCCGGTCCCTGTCCCGTGGCCTCCACCCAGGCTTTCTGATCCAATCCCTGTCCTACAGCCACCTCCCAAACCTCCTGACCCGGTCCCCACCTTGAGGTTATCCCCTTGTTCTCCTGGTCGCCCGCCTGATCTTCCTTGGTCTAGCCACCCGCCTGATCTGCTATGGTCTCCCTGACCTTAACTTGTTCCTCTGCTCCCCTTGTGCCCCCTTGAACTGCCTATTTGCCCTTGGTGCTCCATGGACAATTTTTTTTTTTTTTTTTTTTTTTTTTTTTTGTGTTTGGAGCGTCTGGAATCCGCTCCTTAAAGGGGGGGCTCTGTCACAGATTCCCTGTTGACTTTTGTTTTGTGCTTTTATGTTGAAATTCCTGATTATGCTGAAGTTTCCTGTTTGGTTTTTGTAGTTCCATTTTTTTTAAAATTGGTTTTCCCATGATTGTCTCCCATTCCCTGATTGTTTCCCCAGGTGTTCCTTGTTTTTCCTTGTATATTTAAGCCCTTCTTTCCCCCTGTCTATTTGTCTTTTATTGCATGTTTAGTGTTAAGTTCTCTGTGGGTTTTGTTATTCCAAGTTTTCTTATTTTTTGTTATTAAAAAGCTGCACTTAGATCTTCTCTCTTTGCCTGCCTCGTTACAACTCCATCCTTATTTTCCTCCTTGATATTATTTGTCTCCACTCCATCCTTGCATTCGTGGGGACTCTAATTTGTCTTTGTAATTTGCTTTAAGGCTGTAATTGTAAAGTCTTATCTTTCATCGTATGAGGAATGTTTAATACTAATTAATATTTCACGTTTTTGAGTATTAAAGCTCTATGAACCTACCGCATGCAAGCTAGCAGTGACAAACAGGTAATCTGAAGAACTTAAAAAACACATGGTGTACAATAAAGGTTTTGTATTATTGTATGATGTAGACCAACACAGACATCAAGAATCAGCATATGAATTGAATCTCAACAACGGTGACTATCAACAAAATAATAATCAGATAAAACTCTGAACATCACAAAACAAGCTACTTAAAAGTTGCAACATAAACAACTGCAAAAAAAAGCAGATATTAATAATAAAAGAAAATACTAAGGCAATTCAGCATAATTTATTCATGCTGCAATGTATGCTGGGAGATATTGATGAGTTTTGATTGATGGTTCCCATCATGCACTGCACTTATATCATCACCGTTGTTGAGATTCATTATGCTGAATCTTGATGTCTGTGTGTGTGTCTGAAAGACACAGTAGTTCAAACCTTCATTGTGAACAATTTTTTACAAATTCTTCAGATTAACGTTATCACAACATATGATGGATCACATGCTGTAGAATCATAGGGCTACTACAATTAGTAAAAAAAAATGTTTTACTGTAAGTTTCACAGGTTGACTCACCAAAGCCCCATCATCGTCATCATCGCTGTCAAAATGGACATCACTGGACAACTCTTCCTCAGTGTCAACCTCGATAACACTGTCGGTGACGGCGGGCGGAAACAACGTGATGTCTTCTTCATTTTCTTGGTTGACGTTATCCTCACCTAGCGCCACTTCACAGCTTGCTGCTGTAGCGGCATGTTCAACTCTTTGGACGTTGTTATTCCTGTCTGTATCAGTAGCCGTAAAAAAGTGTGTCATCTTTGGCAGCGTTGCCAAATACTTATCAGCGTCTTTTTGCTTTTTTCTTAAATTGAGCCGCTTGGGTAACTTCTTTTCATTTTCACGTTTAGACTCGCCTTGTTTCGTCTCTGTTTGTGTACATCCCAGTCCTCCTGTCAGTGTGTTTATCTTTTGCGCCACGCACCGTTACGGACTAGTCCATTTCATTGTGAAAATAGGGGGTGTATGTGTAGGGACAGATAGCCATGAACAGGACATTTTAACCAGTACTTCAATGTTTCAACGTATTTCTTAAGAATATTAATAAAAATGTACCATGCTTTTGAAACGTTCATGATGATAAGGGGCCTTTTATTTGATTTTTTCTTCTTTTTTTTTTAGGTTGGTTGGGGGCCCCCCTACTACGACCGGTAGGGGGCCCCAAGCAGCCACCTACCTATGCCTCTATGTTAAGACCGCCACTGTTCTTATATCTGACCATGGTGCAATACTGTATATACTACTTATAGGGGATAGAGTGAACTCTAAGACTAGGCGTTGGAGATTTAATATTGCTCTTTTGAAAAACAGTGGTTACATCTCAGAGCTTAATTCTAATCTTGCTGACTTTATTCTTCATTATAAGGATTCTGCTTCTAATCCACAATCCCTGTGGGAAGTAAATAAATGTTTTATACAGGGCAATGCTAATTCCTTTTCATAGTGTCTCCATTCATCTAAGAATAGGACTTTAACTGATTTACAAATTTGGATCTCTCTAATATGCATATTGTGTGTCTAGAGAGAAACAGCTGACAGCGCTGAAAAAAGGCTATGACTATATTGCTATAAGCATATTGCAGAATTTATAATTCATAGAACTACTATTATTATAATGAGAGGTCAAGCAGACTTCTGGCATTAAAAATTAAATAATGAATAATTATTAAAGATACAAGTAATAAAATCTCACTATATGCTGATGACATAATCCTTTATTTTTCGGCCATTACTAATTCGCTTGCTCAGATCATGAACCTTTTTCTAGATTTAGTTCATATAAATTATATGTAAAATAAATTGAGGGAAGTCCATATTAGTTCCTTTAAATGATGCAGTGAAGAAGACTCCCCTCCCTAACAGCTTACCTTTTGAGTTGCATACTTCAAAATTTACATACCTTGGTCTATGTATTTCTCCCTGTTTCTCAAATGTCAGCTTTGTGAATTATGTCACACTTAAGGATAAAATACAGTTAGATTTACAAAGATAGTCATCTTTGAAATTGAAATTACAAGGGAGGATTTCGTTAGTAAAGATAAATGTACTTGGCCGTTTCAATGTACTATTCTCCATGTTGCCATTTTTGCTGGCCATGGCAGAACACTGACATTCCTGTCTTGCAGGAAATCATGCACAAAACGAGCAGTTTGGCTGGTGGCATTGTCATGCTGTAGGGTCATGTCAGGATGAACCTGCAGGAAAAGTACCACATGAGGGAGAAGGATGTCTTCCCTGTAACGCACAGCATTGAGATTGCCTGCAATGACAACAAGCTCAGTCGGATGGTGCTGTGACACACCGTCCCAAACCAAAACGGACCCTCCACCTCGAAATCGTTCCCGCTCCAGAGTACAGGCCTCTGTGTCATTGTTTCGACGATAAACATGAGTCTGACCATCAACCCTGGTGAGACAAAACCATGACTCGTCAGTGAAGAGCACTTTTTGCCAGTCCTGTCTGGTCCAGCGAAGTTGGGTTTGTGCCCATAGGCGACATTGTTGCCAGTGATGTCTGGTAAGTACCTGCCTTATAACAGGCCTACAAGCCCTCAGCCCAGCCTCTCTCAGCCTATTGTGGACTGTCTGAGCACTGATGGAGTGATTGTGCATTCCTGGTGTAACTTGGGCAGGTGTTGTTGCCATCCTGTACCTGTCCGCAGGTGTGATATTCTGATGTACTTATCCTGTGCAGGTGTTGTTACACGTTGACTGCCACTCCAAGGATGATCAGCTGTCTTTCCTGTCTCCCTGTAACGCTGTATTAGGTGTCTCACTGTACAGACATTGCAATTTTTTGCCCTGGCTAAGCAGTGTAACTAAACTATCGCCAGAAAAGCTTAAACATATGCTCCAGTCTGGATAACTGATGACAGCTGAATGCTGTTGCATGTCAATTGAGCGTTGTTAAACTCACCACTGATTGCTGAGGCTCGCGAGTTTTGCAGAGAGAGAGAGCTGTGGTATTTCAGATGGCAAGACAATTTGATAAAAAATCAGTTGTAGGGCCAGACAGAGATGATTGGCATGCCAGATTTGGCCTGCGGCCCGCCAGTTAACTAGCCCTGTTGTGAGCTTTTTCATCAAACCTTAACTCTTCAGTGGAGTTTCAAGATTGTTGACTTTGCAGTAAAAATACAGACCTAATAGTCTATTTGAGCCATTGCTGCTTGGACCCAGATGATTGTTGCTTGTGGCTATATTTATTATTATTATTATTCCCCAATTTGAGTCTATGGCAGCCCATAGAACTGTACATAGGAAAATTATTACATTTGGCACACTCATAGAAATGGTCATGAATAGCCCCCATACCAAATTTGGGGTTTTGGACATTCTCTATAGCGCCACCACCATGTCAAAAATTAACTTTTATTTTGACCGTAACTTTTGAACCATTTGTCCTAGAGACTTAATATTTTTTGTCCAATTACTCTTGATTATTATGTATACAGTTTAAACTTTTCACACCATTCAAACTTGGTCTGATTTTCCCAACCAATGGCTCAAAATAATCTCCAGACCGAGCTGCACAGAAATTACTATTCAGAATTGAGATTTTTGCTTTTGTTTAAAAGTTATGGCATGACATATTTAACAGTTGATGTGAAAATGGATTTTCACATCTTGGCAACCCTTGGTCCTATCTAAACTAAACTTGGTATGCCACATGAGGACAGTGGTGTGAGGGCACATGCAGAGTTTTGCAACAGTGCCATCTATAGGTGCAAAGTTTTTTCCATATCAACAATACAGTCTTTCCATATTGAAATGTAATAAAAAATTATATATCTTTTAAATACATTGTCAGATTTCAAAGAAAATTGGCACGCATCATCAACATCATGTCTTGATGATACTTGAGCAGTTTGGAGACAGCACCCCCTATAGTTCAAAATGTAACCTACACTTAAATGTTGACTAACTTCGGGAAGTCTCTTTGCCACTCAATGGCAATGACAGTGTGTTAATGCGCTGGTTTGTAGTTCTAAGGGTCATGGATTTGATTCCCATGTGGACTATGGTGTATTTTCTAAAATATATGATGTATTTTCTTTTATTAGTCAAATAATATTGTGTGTAATCAAATGAATATGACTACTATGATATTACATTGTAAAGAAAGGCAGAGGTATGTTGTCACCACTAAGACTACATGTCCCTTACACAAACTGTGACATAAGCTCATTCTATGGAAAATAGTCAAACTGTACATTCTTTTAAAAAATAGACAGGCAAGGGATTTTCCAACAATAGTTAAAAAGAAGAGAATCTAAAAGATAATTGTGGCAAGTGAAAGAACACAGGCAGTGGGCCCATTGGTCAGAGATAGTGGACACAAGATAACAAAGGTATATAACTGAGAGCTTGGTGACTGTGTATTCAGAATGGACAATTGACCTTTCTCAAGTTTGTTGGTGATTCAATAAACTACAACTTTGGCATTTGGAACCCTGAACTCTGAGAGATTTCTTGCATTTTAAGATTCTGCGAAGATTTTCCACGACAGGACCAGTGTCAGAGTTGATGTTATATTGTACTGGAGGTTTTTTATTGCGTTTACAGAAAAGTTGCAGGGATTATCACAGATCATTTCCATTTTCAGGTATACTTCTTGTTCTTCTTTGTCTTAGTGTTGTTCTTCTGATATGTATATGGGAGTGATATCTTTTGAAAGGATTGAGTAGTTTTGAGACAGCATCACATGTAGTTCAAAAGAACATGGTCTGTTTAGCATGGTGATCATGCTACATGCTATGAAAGCCCATCAACTCATTTGTAAGGCTATTTGAACACAGTGCTATCTGTAGGCAACATTAGTTTAACATGCTAATCAACTAGCATTCAAATCAGTTAAATCATGACCAGTCTGTTCTTTCTTTCTGTGTTTGATATCAGCCATATTGGCTCTCCACAATTTTGAATACTATTTTTATTCAAACCTTGCTGACTTCTCAGTTTCTTCAGAAACTTTCAGTTCTGTGGCAATGTGGTCCAGCTATACTGGTGTGCTGTGGATACCTAAAGGTTGCTGGTTCGAGACCAGCTTGGGACGACTGGAAAAACCTTTATCAATTGCAGAATGCCTCATGACCTATTTGTTCTTTCTTTATGCTGTATTTGATATCAGCCATACCAATACTCCACCCTTTTCAATACTTATTCAATTTAAAACATGCTGACTCTCATCTTGGTATATCTCTACAGTACCTGCAAATCCTATGGCAATGTGGCCCAGTGATCAGTGCATCATACCTTTGTGCTCTGGAGATAAAACGTTTGCCAGTTTGAGACCAGCTTGGGGAAACTTTTTCTTATTAACTTTTTTTTTATTGATTCCAACACATGAAATAGAAAAGAAAAACATAAAGGCACAGAATCAACTTTTAACCCCAATTATTCCCCCTCCCAATCCCCAACCCCACTCAAACCCCCAACAAACATCCCTGTGGACATAGACAAATCACACACCCACACAAACAAAAACAGAATAAAACAAATATATATAACAATAATAATCACACACATTCAAACTCAATATAAATCCCTCTCCACTGCCCCTCCCCGAGAGCCCTCCAAAAAGGACGATAGCTTCCCCACTTCATATCAAACACCCTCAGGTTGCCCAGCCTTCTATCTGACGTCTTCTCAAATGCTGCCACCGTGCCCATCTTCGTGTACCACTCCCAAAATGAGGGCGTACTAGCCAACTTCTGCCTACCGATCATGACACCGGTCAAGATCCAACTTTCCAAGTGTTTATTCCCTATATTGATGACCTACCCATCGCCCAAAATACAGAGCCTGGGGCAAAATTTAATTTGCATGCCCAATACAACCAAAATTCTTGGATCTTAATACACCACCAAAAAACATGGGTTGTATCACTATCTTCTGATTGGCATCACCAGCAGATAGGTGTGTATTTAAGACCAAGCCTATATAATCTAGAGGGGGTCCAATAGAATCGTTGTAAAATATTGAACTGCATAAGGCACACCCTTGCATCTCTAGATGCATTGACCAGCAGAAAGGGGACTTATTAATACATAATTTCGGAGTCAGCCATATGCTCGAGGCAACATTTAAATAAATGTCTGAATTAAACACCCCGGACACTTTTGTCCATACCAAGGAGATAACGGTGTGAAGGACATAACGGTGTGTAACTCAACTTCTCCAATTAGTTTGATAGAAAGGCTTTGCAATGGTGAAATGTTATCAGAAGAGCTATGGCCCTGAATAAACCCCACCTGATCTATATGTATAAAAGATGTCATAACTTTACTTAATCAGTTGGCCAAAATTTTAGACAATATTTGAACATCTTGTAGGGTATTACATAAATAATTTAGAGATGTGGATGGGATCAGTTAAAATGCCCGCATTCTCACACCATAATATATGGGATAATTTGCATGCATTCTACCACCATTATATGCAAGTATATTTGGTATGCTAAGTTTAGAAGGGAATTTAGGGTCTTGAAATATGTGCGCTATGGCCTAACTTAAACTGTCCTTATTGTACCTTATTAGGTAATGAAATGTATAATGGAATTAGTCACGTTCAACAACCATTTTAAATTAGATAAATGACAAACAACTAGATTATTTGTCTTTGAATTATGATTAATTCACTTATTGGAGTGGTATTATTGAAAATAATATCACATGTATTTAGGTACAGCTTTGAAGCAAAATCTTTTAGAAACAGGGATGAGATTATTTATCAAAACATACCACAGTCATGTTGTCTTTGAACACAGACAAACTTTATTACTATTCTAAACATAAATCTAATCCAACACATATATACATAAGACAGGTTGGTGAAAAGAGTGATCAGTGAAAATGAACTTTATGGAGTCTGTTGACAATACCTTAAGAACCATTTATCCTTCTTTGAGTCTACTCGATCTGCTATTGGATTACCCAAATTATTTAATTAATACACCAGCACTCTGAGCACAATATTGGAGCTGTACTTGCGTGTCTTTGTGGCGTTTCCTTGTGTTCTTGGTTCCGTCGATGTTTTGATCTCTGCATGATCAAAGTTTATTGTCTGTATGAATTAGTGAGGTTGGCTGTGAAGCGAGGGCTTCTCACTCCTTCTCGGGAGATTGAGTCCCGAGCTTTCGTGGATCTCACATGGGGAAGAGTCAGCGCGAAGTTTTAGCAGTCAGCAGAGCAGAAGATGAAGCAGAAGAGAAGAGACAGAGAGCGTGTTCTTCCTGTTTAGAAATATTTGAACTGAAATTTGACACAGCCCCAAAGGTGTCCTATGCCAATAGAGATTCTCACTATTTTCCTGCTGTGAAATAATTAAGACTTCTCAACCACTTTTCTGGGTGATGTAGCTTGCTGTGTCCTCACAAAGCAAAGCTGCAACTGTTCCCTGTTTGAAGGATGTTCTATAGGAATGTGTTTCTTGTCTCTACTCTCACGTTTCACACGTAGCTCAGACATGTATGTCACACCCATATAAGGTAATGAGCTATTCCATTGGTGGGGGTCCAGTGGAATGTGGTTTTTCTGGACCATATAACAAAGTGCTGAACAATAAACATTGAAGAAGGATTTGATAGCATTGGGTGTCTGTGTCATTTCTTTCTTCCCTCAGCTGAGCCGTATCGAGACAGGGATTGCAGATCAAGAAAATAAATTAAATACATTGGAGGACAAAATTATCTAACACCCGCTCAAAAATTGTGCATATTTAATAATGAACTTTATATCTGGCAAATGGTACAAGAGACATGATATTCAATGTCATCAGCTTTCTCTATGTAACCAAACAATTGCTTGCATACCAAATAAGACATTTTTCATGGATATTATACGTGTAGGTAACAAAACGTGAAAATCCCTGGTTACAAAATAATACTGGTTAATTAGTTGGTTATACAAAATGGATTAAACATTACACACATTTTAAAGAGGTATATCAGGCAATAATCATTTGTCAGTTATACAAGTTACCACAGTTCCAAGCAATTTCAGAATAACCTAGCAAGACTAGGTCTTGTATAAATCGTGGATTTAAATGCATTCTGTACATTCTATAGGGCTAAATCAGTAAAGGCTGGTCAAAAAAAAAAAAAAAAAGGACTTAAATATTAATCTGTTCTCACCCACACCTATTATCTTGTTTCAGTTCAGAAGATATGGATTTAACCACTGGAGTCATATGAATTACTTTTATGCCTCCTTTATGTCATTTTTGGACATTCTGTGTTCTGGTCACCATTCACTTGCATTGTATGGAACAACAGAGCTGAGATATTCTTCTAAACATCTTCATTTGTGTCCTGCTGAAGAAAACACGTCATACAGATCTGGAATGGCATGGCGCTTCAACAACAAAAACAAGTAATAGTGATGAAATTGTTTTATTTTAGTTGCATTTTGACAGAATTAAACCACATTAAATTGTCCTGCACATGGAGCCTTAATGGTATTGGACAAAAACAAAGCTTGGATAATGTATAAGATAAAAATAGTAACACCCAGTCACTTTGCATGGGTTTGGGAAATAAAGAATCAAAGTAACATATTTTACCTTTGTATAAGTTTTCTAAACTAACAAGATACAATAATAATAAAATGCATTGTATTCGTCTTATTTACAAATGCTCAATTTGGGCAATAATTGTACTAAAAGTCAACATAAAACAGCATTTGCAACCGATTTTACTACCATTATGTGATGTATTTCTGTGAGAACTAGAATATTCAACAAGAAAACAATTGGAGATTGAAATCTCCAATTGTTTGCAGTGGATTGTGGGGGCCTAAAACACAGCCGGCACACACTTTTGAGGTGGCTTTTGGATGTGGACATGAAGGTTGAAAGTCAAGTTCACACACCAGAGCATCTCCACATATCCTAATGGTAACACTTATTCAAATCTGTTATTTCAAATCTATCTCTTATTTGAAATTATTCCCGAAAGCTCAATTAAACCAGCATTAAATTACTGTTGACTACTGAAAAGGTTTCAGAAAGGCTGCATCAACTACAACAGTACTCTATAAATATGACTAAACCGCTACTTGCCAATCGGTTTAAATTACGGTGATGTTACCTGAAAAGGAAAGTACTTTCAGAGCAGAGCAAGTAATTACAATTTTGATGAAAGATTATGATTTTTATTTTTATTTTTTCTATTTGCACTGAGGAATCTTGCACAATAACAACCAGGAACATGAAAATATAATAGTGAAAAATAGTGTCAATTGTGATTTCATGTTGACTTTAAATGTTGTTGTTCTGGGTGGTGGTGTGTTGGAGTTGGGTCTTTTCAAGAGTGTTGCTGTCCTGCAAAATTAATGTGAGAGTTTGGGAAGTATTTTTGGTTCTGCTGTTGCAGTATGGGTGTTCTCGTCTCAAAATCTTTGGTGGCCTGCCAATTCGTCGTACACCCAAATACCCCTTTCTACGTGGACCTGCAACAGGTGGTACACCCATCAGATGGGCTGTTGTTTGAGTGCTCTTACCAAAAGAATAGAGTGCTGACTGCAGAGCACTGTCAGTCTTTATTTGAAAGAAATTGGACACAAAAGCTCTTATAGGAGGTGTGAAACTTGCATCCTCATTTAGATTATTTTTCAGCATTCCAAAAATCTCTTCAAGCTGTCCGTCCAAAGAGCCAACAACCTCTTCAGTAGCACCTACACACACACAAATACAGTGATATTGACTATGTTTACTATTATCAGAGTTGGTGTCAAAGGAAATGACTGATTAACCCAGGGGTTCTCAACACTTTTTTTTTTATTAGCCAAACACCACAACCCAAAATATTTACCTGAAATATCCCCTGAGATTTTAAGCATGCTAATTTTCCCATATACTTTCGGAATATAAATATGTGTATTTATACTTAAATGTTTGTCATATATCAGATTTCTGTATGGGTGCCAGGTGATGAAAAGTGAATCTGTTATGAGTCATGGATTGACACTGCATACCAAATGGTGTAAATGATGCCTCCACAGGGCACTACAAAGGATGAACAATCATGATTGCCAAGCTACAGGGTTTTCCAAAAATAAATTCACATAAAAATGACAAAGTTACGCTTTGTGCATACCAATTACACTTCTCTATACACTCTTTAATTGCACACAGCTGACAATAAATGTGCTGAAATTAACATAAGAGCCAGCAGAAGTCTCTTGTGAAAACACATTTTGCGAGGTATCTCGAGAGAATGCAAATTGTTTTGCAAGAGATCACAATGTTTCTCAGAGGAAGGCAAAAACAATGATTATTTTTTCCCCTACCAACTCTTATATAAGATTGCACTATTAATCCAAGGAAATGCATCAAGGAAATGAAATGGATAATGAAATGTATTTTATGTAAACATTTTTCTAAGAATTTTTACTTGAATTATGTGTGCAAGCTTTCTTCATTTCACTCTTTTCATTATTATTTAGAGCCATCTGGCAACAACAATCATGCCACAGTCCAAATCACTGAGATCACATTTTTCCCCATTCTAATTGCTGATGTGAACATTAACAGAAGCTCCTGACCTGCATCTGCATGATTTTATACACTACAATGCTGCCACATGATTGGCTGATTAGATAATCGCATGGATGATTGTTGGTGCCAGACGGGTTGGTTTGAGTCTTTCTGTTACGGCTGATCTCCTGAGATTTTCACACATTACTCTGAATGGTGCCAAAAACAAAAACATCCAGTGAGTGGCAGTTCTGTGGACGGAAATCCCTTGTTGATGATAGAGAAGTCAACAGAGAATGGCCAGGCTGGTTCGAAATGACAAAGTCTACGGTAACTCAGATAACCGCTCTGTAAATTTGTGGTGAGAAGAACAGCTTCTCAGAATGCTATTCTGAGATGTGGGCTGGCGCAGTTTTGGTGGCACAAGGGGGAGCTACCAAATATTAGGCAGGTGGTTTTAATGTTGTGGCTGATCGGTGTATACTGTGTAATATATACACACACACACACACACACACATATACATACACACACACATATACATACACACATACATACACACATACATACATACATACATACATACATACATACATACATACATACATACACACACACACACACACACACACACATACATACATACATACATATATATATATATATATATATATATATATATTTATTTTTATTTTTTTTCTTTTGTATCACAATCTTACAAACCCACTGCAGTTCCATTGCAAACCACAGGTAAGGAAACACTGGACTAAAGAAAAAGATCTTACTTGGCCCTGGTTCATTATCTTCTGTGAATTCCACATCTAAACAGACAAAGAAATATGAAGCAGATTTGTATATAATATGCTATGCAATAATCACACTACAAAACATCTGGTTTCATAAACAAGACACAGTGAGACATAAGTAATTTTCCCTATAATGAATATTGTAAAAAAAATGCCAAAATTATTATTTATATTGAACAGTATTTATACATCATGTATGCCTTCAATTTATATTGATATCTTTATTTTTTTATATTTTTATACAGCTAAGGTCTAAAATAAACTTCGTGTCATGCTTGCTTGCTGGGTGAATTATCAAAATCAAATCAAAATCAAATAAGATTCTTTGTATTGTATTGTAATTGTAAGATCTTGCATTTTTGCTTATCGCCTATGTCACATAAAATAAACAAGAGATATAATTCCTACATGCATTATTTTACAATTGTTACTGGCCAGTAATTTTGTTTTATTTTCCAAAGCTATTTTTTTAGTTGCTGATAATCATGCCTGCCAGTGAGCTGTGAACTGCTACGAATAGGTCATTAATATTGAATTTAACAACAGTCACTACGGTTCTTAAAGTTCTAATACAGGGGCGTTGCTAGACATAAAGGTCTACTGGGGCACAGGCCCCCCATTACTCATAGCGCTATTTTTTTTCTTTCTTGAAAGCCTGCTGCGTGCAAGAAGTGTGCAACACAATGCACTATACAAAACTATTATTGCTTAACCCACTATTCCTACACATGTAGACATATTAATCTTTATGAAAATTTAATATCTATATAAATAATATTTAAGTATCTTCAACATACTGTACATGAACATTCTCAACATGTTTTATGGCATAAACTGCATACACTGTATATGCAAATAACAAAACCGGAGAAAACATTCTTGCACATTTGCATTCTTCTATATTACACATTAAATATGAGGAAAACCTCTGTCAAGTAAGTCTATGGAATTGCATTATCCAACGTCAGGCTTTAGACAAACAGGTCTCAGAAATGAGCAGAGAGTTGGTAGCTAAACTGGCTGAGTTTGGTTGCTAGCTTATGAAACTAGCTGAGCTATCTCTAACTTTATAAATGCAGAAGTGTCGTTTCTATAAACTAATAACTAGCTAGCTAACGTAATTGGTGTAAGTTTAAACTGATGTTTGAAACAAGTTTACTTGCAACAACAACAAGCCAAACTAGTCCTTTTTAGTCGCTAGGTAATTAGCACACAGCAGTCATAGTTACTGCCAACTGTTTATGTAGTGTCCTAAACTAGCGCTAGTGAATTAAATTAATTTAATATCTAAAAGATTGATTCAATGTTAGCATAATCAAAGACAGTACTACAGAACACAAAAATGTGTTTATTTTCTCTGCAATTCCATAGACTTGACAGAAGTTTTCCTGAGACTTGATGCTTTTTCATCTGATGTCTGAAACCTGACTCTGACAGCGGAGGATGTAGTTTGTTTATCATGTAGTTTGTTTACCTCCCACAAACTCATCTCTCCTTTCTCTTTCCTATCCCTGCTTCGTCCAAATATTTTTCTGATGTCCATCTGCATACAGGAGTCAATAATGTATGTCAAAATAAGACCATCGGTATTATTTAGAAACTTACTTTAGTTTCATCATGTTTTCATAGCCTACCTCAATTCTGACTTGTGCCAACACATGGGTAGGGTTGCACCAGCTGTGCGCAAGTTCTCACGTAAGTTAGGAGGTAAAGTTCACATTAAGAGCTCACTAGTTAGTTTGTAAATAAGCCAGTGCTTAATTTGGTTGCACCATCTGTTCTTAAGGCAAGACTAGGTCGTAAACTATCCATAAAGTAATGCGTAGTCGCATAATATGACATTTACCTGTATTGATCCAATAAAAAGCCTTCAAATTTATACACAGAAGTGTTATACACAAAAAGCCGTGAATTTAAGTTTTATCTCGCTACGGTTAATGTTCAAACCTTGTCTGCTTCTGTAACTGTCAGCTGTAATAAATTATATCCCCATTAAAATATGATACGTAATAAAAGTAGATTTAATAAATAGTATATTTGCCCTGTGTAAATAACAATATATAGAAACTGTATCTAAAATAAATAAGGGGTGATAAATATATGCTAATACAACAGGCTGGAAAAATAGACATTTATTAATTATATCTTATATATTTCGTATATGTTAACACTTGACACCAGACGACGCATACTGAAAACTGCAGTTTGAACAGTTTCATGCTGAAGAGCCGCTTAAAAGTAAGTTTTATTTTTCTCACTTGTAAATGTAAACAAGTGTAATTGCCAACATCATAATATATGTCGAAATGATTAATGACTATCACGCAAAACATGAGCACATTGATGTCATTAAATGAGTCTGCTTTTTTATTCCAACATTACTCCTGTTCGGAGGCTTCCATAAATATTTAGTTCATATGTAAGGTTACGTTCTACCTAAGTTTAATAGTGCAACGCTCAAATATTTAGTAGTGCGTAAATTGTGACTTAGTGTCCATTTACCCACAACTAGGCTAAGTTGAAACGTACTATAGCTGGTGCAGCCGGGCCCTGGACTTGTGTGTGTGTCTGTGTGCACTGCAGTGGCTTTGGTTATAGCAAGTGCACAGGCGCGCGCCGCATGGACGTGGATTTCTGCAAGCATGCATCAGATTTGTGTTTTCGGTTAAACTCCGTTGATTTTACAAGCTTTGATTGGGTGGGTTACTGCGTTGCATTTAGATAGATCCATTTATTTTTTCCGGGATTATCAATCTAATTGAATGCACTGACAAAGTCTATGGAGTCTTGAGCGATTACTGGGGCACAGCAGATTTATACTGGGGCACGTGCCCGAGTAAAAGGGGTCTAGTGACGCGCCTGTTCTAAAGTCCATTCACTGGACATGCAAGATTACCAGTGAATTACGATGTAAATATATTGGACTGTTCCTCACATTAAGCTATTATATGGCTTCAGATGACTTGTAATATAGCTCAAAAGACAACTTTTATGATACTTTTACCTGTGGTGATCAATGGTACTGTAGTAAGAGTCACTCCTTCTTCAATGCTCACGGTCTGTCCAACTGTTCATTTAAAAAAAAAAAAAGCATTATGTTGTCAAACTATTCATATTTATTATATTCCAATCATTAGACCCAATGGCATACTGCAAATATTTGATTGTGATTCCTGTGTACTAGTGCGTTTACATCATGTTGGAATTACTGTTAATGCACAAAGAAGATGGCACCAATCTCAACAGTTAAAGGAAGCAAACACACATCTCTTTTATATCCCATTTTATTATGGCCAGTTACTTGGAGCTCTTTCTTGGAGACATAGCACGTGTGAAGGCTTCACACTATTCTCCGCGGCATCCACGCACAACTCACCACGCACCCCACTTAGAGTGAATCACATTATAGTGACCACGAGAAGGTTACCCCATGTGACTCTACCCTCCCTAGCAACAAGGCCAATTTGGTTGCTTAGGAGACCTGGCTGGAGTCACTCAGCATGCCATGGATTCAAACTCATGACTCCAGGGGTGGTAGTCAGCATCTTTACTCGCTGAGCTACCTAGGCTACCCTCTCTTTCTTTGTTCTTAAACATTTTGCAACAGCATATCAAGGTGGATTAATAAATGAATCGATACATATTTTAGTGTTTTCAACAACAACAAAGCCATTTAGGCATTATGAGTGTTGCCACAGAAACTAATAACTTCCAAGTTCCCAAAATGTTAACAGCTCAGTAGAATCTCAGTGTTGCCATTTTGTAATTACATTTATTCCAACATGACATTAATGCAGCATTAATAATTAGGCTGCTTCTGTACCGTTTTTAAAAGTCTGTGTTAACACATGGCACATTTGCTACAGTACTTTGTTTCAGCTTTTATGTGGAGTAAAATCATTCTATATAAGTAAATTTAATAATAATAGAATTGTCTTCCAACTCACCTGTCACAGCCGATGCCTCCCATGACTGTACCAATAAGGGTTTCAAAAGCTCTTCTGTAATGTCTTCCTCTAAACAGACACAGAAATTTCACAAGAAAGATGCAGGAATTAAAATGGTTAACTGTTTTGCATTTGCATGTAATTTAATAAAACAAAACAAAAAATTAAGCTAGCATTTGTATAAGAATTAATGCGTTGTCTGCATTGTTTTAGTGTCCGGTTCCAATACCTAAAATCTCAGTATCGGCTGATACCGATCTGAAACCAGTGTTGCTTTTTCTTTAATAGTGTAGAATATCTTAACCACTGTAACATTGCAGGCAAGACAGGCAGAACAAAGAGTCGAAGAGGATGTTTTAGTCAAACCCAAGTGCAGTTTATATTTACAAAGTGAATCCAATGTGAAAGAATACTAACCAAAACATGAAGTTAACAAGACTTGACTATGATTATGACTAAACTTGATTTAACTATGACTAAGACTATGAAAAACAAGAACACAGACAAGCAAAAATTAAATTACACATTCACAATACACAATAAAATGACAATGGCAAACAGGAGGGCTTAAATACACAAACATGGGTTAACAAGATAACAAGGCAAGCAATGAATTCACAGAATTAATAAACAAGACTAAGAAACCAAAGACCAATAAGAACAAAACATGAGGGTTACATGACTGGACAAATTAATCACATGACAATAAGGGAAAAGGAAGCATGGAAAATAAACTTCAAAATAAAATATGAACATAAATCAAAGCATGATCAAAAACACACATTAACGTGACTTTGAGAGCTGAAAACAACTGTGTTGTTGTGCTCTGTTGGAGCAGTGTTCATTTACTGAAACGCAATGTGCATGCAGACAATGTATTTACTTATAAAACGCAGGATTTTGTGATTCACTAAGCTATTGAGAGACCTTGAATATAATGCATGAGTGATATGGACTACTTTAATGGTCCTTTTATGGTTCTTTTATGTAATTTATGGAACAATGATTACTAACACACAGTATCAGATTTGGATTGGGCTTATTGAACCAATGCATGATCCGGTTAAAAATGTCAGTACCGGAGCCAATAACGATCCAGGCATCGAATTGGTGTATCCCTACCTATGATGGGGGAGAGGAACATTATCAATGGATAATAACTTAAATTTGTGACTTTTCCTCACATAAAACTATCATATGATTTCAGAAGATTTGGGATATAAGCCTGTTTACTCCTGGTAATAAGTGTCGATGTGAGTTGTGACACATCACTGTTTACATGTGGGGCCGGATTCATGAAAAGTTCTCAAGAATATTCTCCTCACCTAGCATTTTCTTCATAATTTCTAATTTAAGAAAAAAGTTAAGAATATGTGGTATTCTCTAAAAAAAAAAAAAAAAACTTCTTGAGAAAGTTCTTAAGAAAAAACTTAAACATTCAAATTCTCAAAAACAACAAAAAAATCTTTAAACTTGCCTTAAATAACATCTTTAAGATAGGATAACCTTTCTTTTTTGCCCCTATCCACATCCCTATCAGAGTTGGCCACAGTGGAGACAGCCTCTGATACCCTTTCCCATTTACCTGTAAACTGCCTCTTAGTTTCCGATGTGATCTAATTATCAAGCTTCCCAAGGAGAACTTTTTCCTTGCAGTAATTACCTCAACAAGAACCTCTTGTATACTTAAAGGGGTTAGTTCACCCAAAAAAGAAAATTCAGTCATTGTTTACTTACCCTTGTGTTGTTATAACCCCATATGACTTTCTTTTTCTTAACACAAAGGAAGAAATTGTAAAAAATAAAAAATAAAATTGTGCTCAGAAATGTCACACAATGCCAGTTTATTGTGACCACACCTTCAAGCTTCAAAAGGATGCAAAATTATAATTCAAACGTCTAATACATTATTGCATGAGACTCATGATTGTTATGAAAGCATACAATGAGATTTGGTGAGAAACAAACCAAAATCTAATGTATTATTTAGTGAAATTGTTGACTGACCTTTACTCTCCTCTGCGTGTCCATGAGACTGCACAAGACCTGCAGTTCACGCATCCTCCCGATCAGAACATGGGGCGTTCAAGCGAAAAAGTGTTTATCTAAAGACAGGTCCACCGTTCACCACAGCAATAGAAACAACAGAACACAAAACAGCAGTTCACAGAACTGAACGTACTAAATATGTTTGATTAGTTTGTAGTCTGAGAATAGATGCATTTTTATGTCCAGACTAATTTGTTTGAAACAGAGTACTCAAACAAACTGAGAGAGATGAGTAAGCGGGAATGTTTCATCTCCATTCTGAACTGGTGAGCATTTTTGACAGACCTCCAACTGATGAGATCGATACCTCAGCAAAAACTTTCGGTAGGTGTAACATTCTCAGCCAAAATCATGTAGTTTTTAACCGGCTAGTGAGATGCAGGCTTCAATAAACTGTTGAGATATATTTGGGCCGGTGCCAGACTTCACAGTCTGCTCGGCGAGAATCACACAATGACGAAAATAGAAACCAAGTGATCGACAGAATACTGTCGCTCGTCATGGCTGGTTAGGACCAAAAGTCTGATTAACATAGAAAATATAAATTTTTATCATGTTTGATTTCTCAGTTTGATTGGGTAAAGAAATGCATTTATTCTCCAACTACAAACTCATCAGACATACAGTATTTATTAAATTCAGTTCTTTGGTTTGTGTTCTGTTGTATCTGTGGTGGACTGGTGGAAGTTCATAATTGGGTGAGCCAGGGCCACCCAGGCCCCCCTGTGGAGCCGGCCAACAGTTTCACTAAATAATACATTAGATTTTGGTTTCTCACAAAAAGCTCATCGTATGCTTTCTTAACAATCATGAGTCTCATGGAATAATTTATTAGACTTCTGAATTATACTTTGATGTCCCTTTGAAGCTTGAAGAGGTGGTCACCATAAACTGCCATTTGTGAGCACAAAATGTTTCCACAATTTCTCCCTTTGTGTTAATAAAAAGAAAGTCAAATGGGGTAATAACAACACAAGGGTGAGTAAACAATGACTACATTTTAATTTTGGGGTGAACAGTCACTAAGTATTTTTTATTTTTTTATATGTCTGATTCAAAATTAACAAATGGTAACCAGCAAGTAAATTATCCTATGACGGGTGATATCATTACACAAACCCATCTCCACACACACACACACACACACACACACACACAAATGATCGTGAGGTGCTTGCTACTTAAAAAAGGTTAATAGATACATTTATAGTTACGATTTACCATATTTACATGTTTACATGTCCATATGGTGTTTTTTTCTATGCTAGAAGACATACCATGAGTGAAATCAGCAGTCAACGCCATGGTTGAGCATTAACGCCTTGAAACTGCAGTTGACCAAAGACAATTTAAAAAACACAGATTCAGACAGCCAGGGTTTCATACGTCACAAACCTAAGGAATCAATCACGTCAACTTGTGGGTTGGGGCTTTCCATATCAATAGCATACGTTACGGTGAAGCAAGAGGTATCAGGAGAAGCCAGGTGTAGCTATGTATCGGTATTTTGCAGGATATGTTCTGTTTTTGGATGCAAAATTGCGAAAGGACAAATGGTGAGCCTTTGTGTATTACCAAAGGATCTGAAAATCCGAGATAAATGGGTGCAGTTTATTTGGAAAAATCGTAATGTCCCAGCAAATCTTCCAGAGAAAACTTGGGTTTGCAGTAATCATTTTCCAGAGAAAATTGTTTAAAATTTTAAAAAACAGAATGCGTTTTGCCACTAAATATATTTTGAAGCCCATCACGGTTCCATCAATTTATCTTGGGGACACAGCGAGTATGAGCTGCAGGCGAGCTGTGCAGGGTGAGGTTAGATGGAGGTGGGCACTAATTTGCATATTCATAGATCCAAGCATACTAAAAGAGCCAAAGGTGTAGAGTTATTTCTAAGTCATTTTGCGGCGTGAAGGGATTATTTTCGTGGGAAAAATTTAAAACTTTTAAATGTGTAATTTTGATTAACAAAGATGACTTTTTAGGGGTTAAACCAGTGACTGGATAGGGACTTTAAGAAAAAATTAAGATGTTCTTAAGAAAATATTTCAGAACTTCTATAAAGAATTTCAAGAATTACGCTTAGGAACGTTCTTACGGAATTCTTATAATTTATCCTAAGAACTTTCTTTTTCATGAATGACTGTTTCATGATACAAATCGTCTCAGGTTACGTATGTAACCCTTGTTCCCTGAAAAAAGCGGAACGAGATGCAGCGCTGAAGAGCGCTTTAGGAACACGTCACAGTTGTGACCAGCTATGAATATGTATGCAACACGTCAATGAACATTGACCTGAATTTATAGCCTCTGCCGATGTAATCATTGGATGCACCTGGCGCAGTGGCAATAAATAGATGCTTCACCGGTGCATCATCAGGTATTTTGTCTGAAGAGCAGTCCTGGGGCATCCCAGTGCAGCAGAAAAGCGCAGCATCTCGTTCTGCTTTTTTCAGGGAACAAGGGTTACATACGTAACCCGAGACGTGCCCTTTACAAAAAGCTTCACTATGATGCTGCGCTGAAGAGCGCTTTAGGAACGAGAATACCCACGCCGCCGCACTGTGGCTGTCCGGACCCCCCACGGTTGTGCAGTGTGCTCACAAGAATGTGAGAGGGCTCAGACATGGGCTTGAGATGTCAACTCAAGGACATAAGAGCCCGGAGTGGCATGAACATCCAAGCTGTAGAATCTAATGAATGTGTGCGGAGAGGACCAGCCTGCCGCATCACAAACATGCTGCAGAGGGACCCCCCTGGCCAAGGCTTGAGAGGAGGCGACTCCTCTGGTAGAGTGAGCCCTGATGCCTACAGGCGAAGCTTGACTGTGCACCTCGTAGGCCAGGGCGATACTGTCCCTAACCCAATGTGACATAGTCTGCTTGGTGGAGGCCGCCCCCTTGTTGCAGCCCCCATGACAAATGAATAGTTGCCCTGACTTACGCCACTGGCTAGTGCGGTGGACATAGGTCTGAAGGGCACGGACTGGACAAAGTCTGTGAAGTCTTTCCTGCTCCGGCGTAGAGAACGGCGGGGAGCAGAAGGCTTCAAGAGGGTTTAAGGTCGAGAAAGGCACCTTAGGAAGGTAATCGGGATGAGGATGCAAAATTGCTTTGGTCATTCCTGGGGAAAACTCTAAACAGGCTGGCAAAACAGACAGAGCCAGTAGGTCCCCAATTCTCTTTAGAGAGGTAATAGCCATAAGAAAAACCATCTTGAGAGTCAGAAGTCTGTCAGACGCTGACTCTAGAGGTTCAAAGGGGGTCTCAACTAGGCCCTCAAGGACTACTGCTAAGTCCCAAGAAGGGGTCCTGGTCCTAGCATGGCTCCACGAATGAAACGGGCGAGTAGCGGATGTCTCCCCAGAGGCACCCCGTCAATTAGGGTGTGGCAAGTCGAAATGGCGGCCACATAAACCCTGAGAGTGGCGGGGCAAATGCCTGCTGACAGTTTTTCCTGCAGAAAGTCCAGAACTGAAGCAATCTGGCAGTTAACCGGATCTGCATTATGTGTACTGCACCATTTTTCAAAGACACCCCATTTATTGGCGTAGATCCTTCTGGTAGAGGGAGCCCTAGCACTTAAAATGGTCTCGATAACCTCAGGTGAAAGCCCTGTGTCCCTCAGTTGATACCCCTCAGGGGCCAAACATGAAGGTTCCACAGCTCGGGCCGGGGATAAAATATAGTTCCCTGTGCCTGAGACAGAAGGTCCCTCCTGTTCAGAATCGCCCAAAGCCATCGAGGAGAGAAATTATCTCCGAGAACCATACCCTGTTTGGCCAGCGCGGCACTATCAGTAAGAGGCAAGACCCTTGCTGGCGAACTCTGGCCAAGACTCCCGGAAGCAGAGAAACCGGGGGAAACCTGTCGTGATCGAATTCCATATAACTCCCAGATAAGTGATTTCCTGGGTAGGAGAGAGAACGCTCCTTTTGACGTTGAGTCTCAGACCCAGAGAAACCAGGTGAGCTAAGCCGATATCCCTGTGTTGGACCACCAGTTCTTGAGACTGTGCCAATATCAGCCAATTGTCTATGTAATTCAGAATGCGGATGCCCTGGAGTCGCAAATGAGCCAGTGCTGCATCCGTGCATTTTGTGAATGTGCGGGGTGATAGGGCTAGGCCGAATGGAAGAACCCGATACTGTAAGGCTTCGCCCCGAAAGCAAACCTCAGGAACTTCCTGTGCTATGGCAGAATTTCTATATATATGAAAATATGCGTCCATAAGATCGATCGTGACCAGCCAATCCCAAAGCCAGTTGGAATTGTGACACGACTGTCTTGACAGTTAACATCTTGTACTTGAACACCCTGACCGAGCGGTTCAAGCCTCGAAGATCTAAGATCAGACGCAACCCCCCACCCTTCTTGGGGACCAGGAAGTATCTGCTGTAATAGCCTGACTCTTTCTCTGGAGGGGGAACACGTTCTATGGCCCCACTGACCACGAGATTTTGCAGTTCTTTCCACAGTAGACATGCCTGCTCTGGTTTCACGGAAGTGGCGACCACGCTGTTGAAACACGGAGGATAGCGAGAGAATTGAATTCTGTAGCCTCTTTCCACTGTTCTTAGAGCCCACATAGAAATACCGGGCAGAAGTTTCCACACTGCCAGGTTTTCTGAGATGCGTACTAATTTTGACACTTCCTGTTGAGGGGATGTCGGGTGTTCCATTTCCTGGAATAAGGCAGGAAACAGCGGTACACCTAACTTTTTGCAGAAAGCCTCTGAAACACCAGAAAGGAGAGGATTCGTTAGGGTACCGGGAGGGGTGAAGTGGATGGTACACGCGCCCAGTCCCGAGGGGAGCTAAAAAGTTTTTCCTTTTTGAAATAACTCCCCTGAGGTCTTGCTTTTTTTTTTTTTTTTTCAGAGGAAACAGAAAGGAGAAAAGGTTCACTGCGCACAGCCTAAAAGTTTGACAGGTCTGTGATAGCACACAGCACTGAATGGCTCTGAAGACAAAAAATCTGATGATGCACCGGTGAAGCATCTATTTATAGCCAGGTGCATCCAATGAAAACATCGCCGAGGCTATAAATTCCGGTCAATGTTCATTGACGTGTTGCATACATATTCACAGCTGGTCACAACTGAGACATGTTCCCAAAGCGCTCTTCAGCGCAGCATCATAGTGAAGCTTTTTTTAAAGGGAACAATCACTATGTCAGTGCATGATAATAAACCACAACAAAGTCAGAAAAGACAAAGTGTGAAAAAACTGCGCTATTTCTCCCAGATGCATCTGAAATATAATCCAAGCACAAAAGCAACATTTCAAGCAGAATTGCCTGTTATTTTAGTGCATTACCTGTATTAACCTGAGATGCTGATGTTCGTGCTTCTCATAAGTGTCCCTGCATGTTGATATCAAACACACTGAAGAAGATCCGTGAAGTTCTCACGCTTGTGTATATATCCTTTTTTCTTTTAAACTGCTCTTAACTGACAAAAGTTAAACTAGGGCTGTCCCGATTCCATTTTTTTGAGAACGAGTACGAGTACCTTTTTTCCTAAACTCCACTTCAACAGTTTATTTCAATTTAATTATCAAAATGGTGTTTAAAAATATGAATTAATTAAAACATTAAACAAATTAAAATATAACAATTAATTTTCAACATAATATTGTATTATTTTTTATAACGTTAAGTGCTTATATAAGAGAACCTTACAGCACAATTGTGATGAGAAGATCGGATCATTTTACTGACATCTGAATCTGTTAATTTTCCTTCAGCAAAATTAACTTCTTTATTCAAGTCATTCCGTAAATTTCAGCAGAATTAAATTAAAATATTTCAATAGCCAAATCCCCCCCAACACGTCTATTTACGGAAACTTTGTTTATAGTCCCAGTAAGGAAAAATTGATAATACAGCCAAGGACAAATTACGAGAAACAGAAATGATTAGGTCACCTCTGGAATCTTCTTGTCCGAGTCATTCGTTCTTTTGTCACGTGACAGATTTGAGTCTATGGCAGCCCATAGAACCACATGCGGGAAAGTTATGAAAAACAGATAGAGGATAGTCTGATCTATTACCACAGCAAATTTGGCATCTCTACCTCAAACCTAGCTAGCACCAATTGCCCACATTTGACTCACATTTATGTTAATAACTTTTGAACCATGAGTCCTAGAAACAAAATTTTTCTGATTCCTTGTCATGATGTTCCTGCCATTTATAATTTTCTGAAAAACCTACTTTTTAGAACTTGTCCTAGGCTGTTTGTCCAATTTGCATATAAATTGGCTTGTATCATCTAGAGCAGGGGTAGCCAACCCTGTTCCTGGAGAGCTACCTTCCTGCACAGTTTAGATCCAACCCTAATAAAACACACCTGAACCAGCTTATCAAGGTCTTCAGGATTACTTGAAAATGACAGGCAGGTTTGTTGGAGATAAACTCTGCAGGAAGGTAGCTCTCCAGGAGCAGGGTTGGTCAGCCCTGATCTAGAGGCACTCATAACAAAAATATATTCACAGAATTTTGATAAGCCATACTGTTTGAATGCCACTTCAACTAATTCGCAAAATTGAACATGAGTCAGTATCTCCGCAACGCTTTGAGGGATTGTCATCACCATTAGGCCCTGAGGTTACCTGCAATGTTTTGGCAGAAGATGGTAAAAAAAAAAGAAAACAAAGAAAGAAAAAAAAAATTGGGGCTTATAACTCTTGAACACTTTTGCCAAAAATAATGAAAATTGTCTCTTTAGATCAAGTGCTACATACTTGGTATAAATGATACCACATTTTAGTATGTCGGCTATTTTTAATTTAGACATGAAATGCGTATGAAACTTGGCGTATTGTTACAAAACTCTGTATGTGTCTTTGGCACAATGCTCTGAAGGGACTCAAATTTTTTTTGGGACAGCGCCATCTTGTGGTCAAATTATAATGCTATTTCTAAAAATGCTAATAGCTATCGATCCCGGAAGTGTCCTGGATCCACGCAACTCCAGCATTTCAGACTAGGCGCCACGCCCGCACCTGTGTCAGCAGACAATTCCACCTCACAGATATGAACACTCAGAAACTCATCAGCTTTACAGACACCAAGGACTTCCTTGTGCCAGGCTCTCACTCTCCCTCTCTGCTGGTGGCGTGGCTACTTATATGCCACTCTCCCCATGCTCAGTTGTTAGACATAATCTAGCTCAGATGCAAGCGCACTTACCACTTTCTCTCTCTCCGGATGGACACTTGACCATGCCCCTGCTGCCACAGTAGCATTGACTTTAAATTGTTTAAAAGCTGAGTCAAACACTGAGTAAAACACTGGAATTTTTGTCCCATTCCTCCAGACAGAACTGCTGTAACGGAGTCAGGTTTGTTGGCCTCATTGCTCGCACACGCTTTTTCAGTCAATCCATCGGATTGAGGTTCAGGGCTTTGTGATGGCCACTCCAATACCTTGACTTTGTTGTCCTTAAGCCATTTTGCCACAACTTTGAGGTATGCTTTGGGTCTTTGTCCATTTGGAAGACCCATTTGTGACTGAGCTTTAACTTCCTGGCTCATGTCTTGAGATGTTGCTTCAATAATTTTTATATTAATATCAATAATTCTGTGCCAAATAATTTTCCTTCCTCATGATGCCATCTATTCTGTGAAGTGCACCAGTCCCTCCTGCAGCAAAACACACCCACCACGTGATGCTGCCACCCCATGCTTCTCGGCTGGGATGGTGTTCTTCGGCATGCAAGTCTCGCCCTTTTTCCACCAAACATAACAATGGTCATTATTGCCAAACAGTTACATTTTTGTTTAATCCAAAAAGTAAGATCTTTGTCCCCATGTGTACTTTTTTATTGCTGTTTTGGAGCAGTGACTTCTTCCTTGCTGAGCATCCTTTCAGGTTATGTTGATATGATTATAATTTTACTGTGGATATAAATACTTGTCTGCCTGTTTCCTCCAGCATCTTCACAAGGTCCTTTGCTGTTGTTCTGGGATTGATTTGCACCAAACTGCGCTCATCTCTAGAAGAAAGAATGCGTCTCCTTCCTGAGAATTATGATGACTGCGTGGTTCCATGGTGTTTATACTTGCATACTATTGTTTGTACAGATGAAAATGGTAACTTCAGGCATTTTGAAAATGAACTCCCAAGGATGATCCAGACTTGTGGAGGTCCACAATTGTTTTCTCTGAAGTCTTGGCTGATTTCTTTTGATCTTCTCTTGATGTCAAGCAAAGTTTGAGTTTGAAGGTAGGCCTTAAAATACATCCATAGGTACACCTCCAACTGACTCCAATTAGCCAATCAGAAGCTAATTGGCTAATTGTTTAAATGTTTGACATAATTTTCTGGAATTTTCCAAGCTGCTTAAAGGCACAGTAAACTTCGTGTATGTAAAGTTCTGACCCACTAGATTTGTGATATAGTAAATTTAAGGTGAAAATATCTGTCTGTAAACAATTGTTGGAAACATTATTTGTGTCATAAACAAAGCAGATGCCCTAAACGACTTTCCAAAACTATAGTTTGCTAATATGAAATCTATGAAGTGGTTCAAAAATTAGTTTTAATGACTTCAACCTAAGTGTATGTAAACTTCTGACTTCAACTCTTAAGTATGTATTATGTATTTTCCTCGTGCTACAACATGCCTCCGTTTCCTGTCATCTGCTACAAATAGTGCGCGATACTCATGACAGTGTTTTGCCTGTATAAGCCAAATTATGAATGCCGTGTCCAGCCAAACATCAGAGTGGGGGGATGAGGTGATTGTTGAAATGTTGTTATAGACCATGTGCGACAGGTTAAGCCATTGTGTACTGTCTCCAGGAAGTGAGCGGTGTGCGAGTTAGGGTGGCAACGCTGCTGGGTTCTTGGTATCTGAGCATTTTTATGATAATGAGTACCAGTAGATGAGCACGGTATCGGACCCAGTATCAGTATCGGGACACCCCTAGTTTAAACTCTTGTTTTAGCACAGCGGTTGACTGACAGGTAAGGGGTGGCACTTTGCTTCTGCCAAGACGCATTCATAACGGATTAACGTTTACACAACAAATGTAATGCGGTCATACGTTTCTGACCACATATGTATGTGATTTTTGTGATACGGTCACAAAACTTTTAGACTCCATTTAGACCTATATTTAGCGTTGACCACGTGATCGCATCACCAAAAACCAGGTGTAAACAGGGTGATAGTGTATGAACTGTTTGGACTACAGTAACTACGTTTCCATCCAAGGATTTTTGGCGCCTCAAAATTAAGCTGATGGAAACTTCTCTCTAAAAAGTGTCAACACAATATTTTCCTGTTTAACTCTAGTGAATAAACTACATGTCGATACTTAATATGTCACAAAAAACTGGTTTGGAAAAACTTTGTCAAAAAAATTGGCATTAACTAAAAAATTTAGTGTCACATGACAATTTTCCCAAATCGTTGTGACAACAAGGTGCGTGTGTTAATCATGACAACAAATAAATCCTTGAAAACCAATTTATTGTATGTGATTATGGATTGATCTTAACGGCATATAGATCCGATCTGCAAACATGACACTTCCAGGAGTGCCACACAAATATCTCGTGTCATGCACATCGACAAGTGCAGAAAAAATAAATGGCCTCTCTTTGCGATTAATTTAATCATGGTAGACATTTGTTTATTTATTTAAGTTGCTTTTGGACACCATTTAAAATAATAGACGGCAGTCACGGAATTAGCCCACAATACAAAAAAACATAATTTCTGTGCACAACTAAGAGAAAAGCATGAGTGTGCTTTTTTGTAAAACTAACATATAGCCCAATTCTATTAAATTATTGTTTAGCTTACTTTTGGGGAAATGCCAGCAAAATGCCATATTAAATTAAATATATTACCAAAAGAAAAAAGCATTAAATGTAAAAAATTAATTAGCAAACCTATATGCCTTTTATTTTTTTTTTACTTAAATTAGCCTTACACAGTTCTGTAGACGAAAAATGTCAGCTGAATGATATTCTCAGAATGTTCTACACTTTTTTCTATGAACTATTAGAGTATATATAGACTAAGTCTATCAACTATTAGAATGAGTTCACTTTCAGAAAATTAGCTTTTGAAAATTTCAAAACATTAAAATATTTTAAATATAGCCCTCTTTACCTAGTATAGCATTTACCTCGGAAAGCATTTGCTGAGCTTCTTCAGAAAATGTAAATCGCATTATGACACAAAAATTTATTTTAGATGACAATCAAGTTCAGTTGGTCATTAAAAGTTGCTGGAGAAATATACGGGACATTATGCAGTTGTGATGGCAACGCTTGAGATTAGAGGATTGTTCAAAATAGCCTACTGAATATCAGGAATGTATCATATGTAAAACCTGATATTACACTGCATCAATTTTTCTTTAATAGCTGTGCACACAGCATATACACATCGATGGATGGTCCTTATACTAAGACCGAAAGATTTCCCCACTACTTGGTGCAGGTTGCCAGCTTGAACAGGGCCACGATGATTTGCTTTTGGGTCGGAACCGGTGGCAACCTGCAATAGGCGCAACATCAGGACCGGTATTACAGTCCCATCAGAAGGGCAGCTGTTCCCTTTTGATTGCAATTCCTCGTCTTCTGATTACTTTTATTTGTGATATTAAAATAATATCTAATTTCAGTGAATTGTCTCAATACTCTGCCCATTTTACCAAAACTGTAGGGAGGTCTGTGAGGCGAATTAGTGATAAACACGCATTTCTGTATGAAAATGGCTTAAGGACTTCTTTTGCGATAAACCAAAACTTATGAGACAAAGTGTTTTTTTAGGCATGACATCACGCACACCAATTTTATCGATAAAAGGCCATTTGAATGGAAACAGGCAGAAGACGGCAAATTTCCCAAATGTTTTTTTTACGCATTTTCACTTTGTTGATAACAAAATAGCGCGAAAAGTTGATGGAAACTAGGCTATTGATGCTACTTTGATTATTTATTTATTTTTTCAGAAATGTTGAGCTTGATAGCCCCAGTCACCCTTCACTTTAATCATATGGGGAAAACCTGGACAAGATATATTTTTCTAATTTTCTTCTTTGTTAAATGAAGTTATACCGGTTTGGAACGACATGAGGGTGTGTGAATACTAATTTTCATGTTTGGGTGAAATATCATTCAATAGTGTGTTCATGGCCACAATAATCTGCACAATCTGCTGTGCTACTCTTATCACTCAGCATCTCCTCACCTGCAGGGGCAGCATCTGACTTCTGAAAAAGCTTGTTGTACAATCTGTGAAGAAATGAAATAAACACATGGTGAGAAAATATATGCTCTGTCTTGTTTGGAAGGCTGCTTCCTCCGTAAGTCATACCTCGGAATTTATGCGGAAGTCCGCATACATCATCGAGGCTGTCTCTTTTCAGAAAAGCGAGTAGGACACTTCAAATGCAGCTTTCGAATGAGACCTTCTTTCACGGGAATTCTGAGGATGCATGAGGTGTATCCTTAGTAGGCACTCGCAACCCTCAATTCTTTGCTTCAATGGAAATGTCAAAAAAAATGACGCCAATTTGCTCGTAAATATGATGTTCAAACGCAAGTAATGTTAATTCCCTAGTTGAAATACCTCAGTAGATGGTGCAGAGTATATAATATGTATAATTATATTAATAAAAATTAAAACAAAGTATTAGACTAAAAGTACACCTGTAAAATAAATGTTCTTTTCTCTTTACATCATTTTAACTCTCCTAAAATGTACCTCATACATTCCCTTCTAAAGAGAATTTGTTCCCTTGTCACTCAAAGCGCTCGTGCTTGTTAAAGAGTGGCGTGCTGTCATAGTAACCAAGAAACGTTCCATTTCCGTTTGTCCTACAAAGGGCGTCTCATTTAAATGAGATTTGTTTAAAGGAGGATGCTCGGTATACTGCAGCCTTCAAAGACTGCGACCTACCTAGCACGCAGCCTTCAAAACGAGACACAGCCATAGTGCCATACAAAAGTATTGACTGTTTTGTTTTTCCTGTTTTATTGCATTACAATCTGGAATTCAAATGGATGTTTATTTTAATTTTAGTAATGGACCTAACAAAATAGTCCAAATTGTTGGAAGTGGAATGAAAAAAATACCTTGTTTAAAATTTTTTTTAAAAAAAAATAAAGTTGTGAGTGCATTCACCCCCTTTGCTATGAAACTCCGAAATAAAATCTGCTCCAAACAATTAACTTCAGATATCACATAATTAGTTGATTAAGGAGACAAAGTTGTGGAGAAGTATAGATCAGGGTTGGGTTATTAAAAAATATCCCAAACTTTGAACATCTCATGGAGCACCATTAAATCCATCACAACAAAAAGGAAAGAAAATGGCACCTCTGCAAACCTGACAAGAGAAGGCCACCCACCAAAACCCAGGCAAGGAGGGCATTAATCAGAGGTTCAACAAAGACGGGCACTATCTGTCTCTATGGAAGAATGGCCAGAAAAAAGCCATTGCTTTAAGAAAAAATTATGAAAACATGTTTGGAGTTTGCCAAACAGCATGTGGCAGACTCCCCAAACACATGAAAGAAGGTTCTCTGGTCAGATGAGACTAAAATGTAACTTTTTGGCCATTTTGGAAACGCTATGTGTGGTACAAACTCAACACTTCCCATCACTCCGAGAACACCATTCCCACAGTGGAGCATCATGCTGTGGTGTGTTTTCATTGGCATGGATTGGAAAACTGATCCAGATTGAAGAAAAGATGGATGACACTAAACACAGGGCAATTCTTGAGGAAAACCTGTTTCAGTCTGCCAGAGATTTGAGACTGGTGCAGAGGTTCACCTTCCAGCAGTACGATGACCATAAACATACTGCTTAAACTACACTGGAGTGGTTTAAAAGGAAACATTTAAATGTCTTGGAATGGCATAGTCCAGGGGTCAGCAACCTTTTTGACATGGAGTACCATTTTTTATTTTCCTGGTCAATGGCTGTGTATGTGATTTTCTGAAATTGAGTGCACATGTGAAAATGTTTCTATTTTGCATTTTTTCTAATTTAATCGTTATTTTCCATTACAAATTATATTATCAGCATAAAAGTTTGAGTGAAAAGATACAGAGTATCTTGTGAAAGTGCTTGAATGAAAGAAAACCTGTGCTTTTGTACAAAACAAGTTAACACAGTTCATGTCACAAAAAAATTTCTTATTTGATTATAGATCATGAAATTGTGTGGAATCTTAAATATTTCTTATGTCATTTCAAAATCACGCAGAGATGTGTAATCATTAGCACACAAGTAACAGTGAGAGAGGAGCAGACTATTTTATTTATAAAGTTTTTCACACCTGCATTCCAATCTACTTCTTGATGTAATCATTCCACATGATCACACAGCGTGATTTTATCAGCTGAATGGGAGACTAAACACTATTAATGTGTGCCAAGACTCATGCAAGCCATTCGCACATTACAAGCGATCAATTATTTTGCCTTTTTTTGGTGAATTGCACCTGCAAATCCTAAAACTTTATTTCCAGGTTTAATTTATATTTTGAACCCAACGATGTGGGTTTATGTTTCTCTTTTAATCATTTAATATAATTGTGAGTGTGACCATGGTTTAAGGAGGGTGTAACTGCATGCCTGACCGAAGCACAGCCTGACCACAGCCTGACCGAAGCAACGCGGGTGCATCGACTCGTGCAATTAGCCACAGTGAAACGCTGCCGGCTCATGATGCGTGATTAGCTTGCACGCACTGCACGAGTCTGTTGGGTATACTGCAGTCTTGTCACATTATAACTTTTTGTTTAGCCTCCCATTCAGCTCATGAAAACACGCTTCGTGATTATAAGCAAGGATTACATCAAGATGCAGATTGGAATGCAGGTGCAGAATTTCATATTAATAAAATAGTTTACTCCTCTCTTGCCGTTGCTGGCGTGCCAGTGATTACCCCTCCATGTGCCATAGGTTGCTGACCCCTGACCTAGTCAAAGCCCAGACATCAATCCAAATGAGAATCTGTGGCATGACTTGAAGATACTTGTAAAGGGAACAATGGAAAGTAGGAGCCGAGAACCGGCACTATAAATAATATTTTAATGTAAAACTGAAACCAAAAGACACAAACATAAGCACACGACGGTAAGCTACGGTCACCTCTCTGTCTGTCGCACCACCGTCCGCAGTCGGCCTTTATCGCTCTCGGAGGCTTAATTAGCCTGATAAGGTGTGCAGCATCACGACCCGGCCCCGCCCTCCGCCCCGTCACAATGCTGAACACCAATGCAACCCACCTAACTTGAAGGAGCTGGAGCAGTTTTGCATTGAAGATTGGGCAGAAATCCCAGTAGCTAGATGTGCTAAGCTAATAGAGACATACCCCAAGAGACTTGCAGCTGTAATTGCAGCAAAAGGTGGATCTACAAAGTATTGAATTAACAAAATGAATAATTTGCCCTATTACAACTGGATTCTGCTGCTGAGATACTGTGATTATGAATATTTTATTTATCAGTTAATAAACAATTACTTTTCACCCTGTTCCTCACACAATTCTATCTTATGATATTGAAACATTTTTAAATAAGGCCATACATTTTAACTAGGGCTGTCGATTTAACGTGTTAATTCAGTGCGATTATTTTGACAAAAAATAACGCGTTAAAAAAATTAACGGCATTAAGCGGAATGCCCCCCCGGAACGTAATATGGAAGATTACTGAGAATGCAAGCTTGTAGTACAACTTGTTTACTCCAGAGGGCAGTAAGTGCAACTTCAGCTGCGTTGCAGTGCACAGTTTATATAGTGAAGAAAAACACCCTTGAGCAGCAGAACAACACAAACACACATTACGTTCTTGCATTCAAAACAGTGATGGAGCGCAAATACGAACTAAGGGATCTCAATATATGTTCTAAGTATTAAACTATATTTAACTTGACATATATTTATATATATATATTTTATATATATTCACATATTTAAAAAGCTTTACATTCCTGTAGCAGAAGAGTTAATCATTGATAAGTCCATACAAAAAGCGGCTTTAGAATACAATGTATTGTTTACTACCATATTACTGATCATGTCAATCATTGGCATACAGTTCACAGCAATCAGTTGGAGATTTATTGTGAGGGCTTGTTTAATGGCCCGTCAATTTACACCTACATTAGACATCTCGGGTGTGTTACGTCATAACCATAAAATGCTTATGTCACTGTGCAAGTTAAATATAGGTTTAATACTCAATCTTTAAACACATCTTGAGATCCCTTAGATTGCATTTGTGCTCCTTCGAGTGTTTTGAACGCAGCGCATGTTTTTGTTGTTCTGCCTTAGGACTCTTCCTATTATGGTCTGTGGGCATGAGATTAATTGCGCAAATTTTTTTAACACGTTATTTTTTGCCAAATTAATCGCAATGAATTAACGCGTTAAATCAACAGCCCTAATTTAAAGACAACTATGTATCATTATTTCATCATTATATATTGAATTATTGTTATATGAGGGGCTTTCTCAGCAAATAGTTGTATATGCAATTAATCGCGATTAATTAATCGGGACACCATGTAATTACTTCGATTAAAAAATGTAATAGATTGACAGCCCTAATTTTAACATTTTCATTAATTAACAAACTACATTTACAAGCTTTTTCTAGTGTGATTAGGTTACACAGTAGCTCAACTGATATACTGATCGATATACTTGTGCTTGCAATGCAGTAAGACTAGGGTACTGAAAAGAACACAAAGAATCACCACAAAATGAAGTGGTTGCATTATCAATTCCATTTTTCATCTTACATTTGGTTATGACAATATCAGTTAGGTTTAGGACTAAGGTTTAGGGTAGTGAGGTAGATTTTGTTTATTTAAAACAAAACAGTGCATTAAACTGTTTGGGAGAAACATTTAACACACTTTTAGTACCACTCAGTGGACATTTCACCTGGGAACTGCCGTGATATGAGTAATGAAACATGTAATTTCATTTTGCTAAAACGTTGCCACAGTCATGTAACAGGCTAGGTTTATTATAAGCAGCCAAAATTAGCCATAAGTTGGATCAATTCTGTTCACTTTATTATAATTTTTTTTTAGAAATAACTATTATTATTATTATAATTTATACATTTATATTATACAGTTTTACATTAATTTTGGCCAATAACTGTTGTATAATATATGACCTTCCATATTGACCACGTTCAGACAAGACATTCCCACATTAGCATTGACCACATAGATTAAATAAGTACATGAAATGACAGACGTCCTTAGTTAATAACTGTAACTGAAAATTTATTTTGAAAACTAATCCAATCTGCATAGTGCTATAGACAATATCTCTCTAAGTATTTTGCAATATGCTGATTGTACAACCAGCTTCATCCCAGTTAATGTGAACAAGTAAATACAAACACTCTGTGTGACTAACCTGTAGCAGAACTGAAGGTCTGGACAGATGGAGCGGTCTGCGATAGCATAAATGTAATTTTCTCCTACTTCTTCCTGCAGGTTGTATTTGATGGTCTTGAGAGCAGATGAGGGAGAGTGACCGCTTCTGTAGAGCTGCTGGAGCTTTTCAATGGTCTCACTAGACACATCTCTCCTTCGCATGGCCTCTTCACCAGTCAGTCTGTGGTTATGTTCGTTCCTCAAATTCACATGGAGGAAGTAGCCCTCTTCCATGTGCGGGTCTCTAGATCTGTGGCAGGTTTTGTAAAGTATAGTATGTTGTCATAATAAACAGCTTCAAAACAGTTTGTATGACCTAAATCCAATTGGCCCATGACCAAATCACTTGGTGTTTAAAGTTGCGTTGAATTGTTTTGTTGGTCTACTAAATGCTTTTGTACTGTATAATCTTGCTCTCATCTGTGTCTCACCTGGACTTCCTTTCATTCATGTGTCTTTTGAGGATTAGAAACATGGTAGCGGGGCAGTTGGTATTTTTGGTTGACTTGGACGATGCACAGTACGTTTTGTGCTGGCATCTCAGATCTACCTGTGGAATGAACACAAATTCTCAAACCACAGTTCTTATGCAGTTTTATTACTGAAATAATTAATTTACTGAAAGCAGAACAAACTAAATGGGCCTACACAGACAAAGCACAAAATATAAGGCATAGTTAGGAAGAAAAAAAGCGAGGTCATTTAATGACCCTTATGTTGTTCCAGACCCATAGGGAGACGTTAGGCAGAATGTTCAAGCTGCTCTTTTCCAGATAATGAAAGATCTGTCAAGTTCCAAAAAGGACACAAAAGTTCTAACAAAGGTATCATAGAAGTAGTCCATAAGACTCAAGGACTATGTTCCATGTCTTTTGAAGTCATACAATAGCTTTGTGTGAGGAACAGACCCAATTTTATGTGAAATTAAAATTATATGTTTAAATAAAAAATAAAATGTACAGTACTGCATACTATATTGCTTGAATTTGGCCACATTTCTTGGTTTAATTCATATCTTTTTCAGTTGCATTACACTTGCATGTCATCAAAAGTCTGGCGAGTAAGAACTAAATACACTTGCAAATAGTGATTCTTTCTCCAAAATGACAATAGAGGGTTGTACAGATTATCTGATTTGATTCTGATTCATATGAGTATATTTCAGTTATAATGTCATGTTATCATTTTTCTTACATAAGAAATTATTTCTCAGCTAATGCTGTTAATTATACAGGGTACATCTCTCACTTTTTATTTTAACAAATTTTATTTTATCATTATTATTTTCATAACTTTAGTCACATTTTAGCTTTTTATTATGTAAAGTGCTATGGAAAATTACTTGCCCCATCCTGATTTCTTCTGTTTTTGTGTATTGTTTTAGATCTTCACAGGAGATATAACATAAAGCAAAGGCAACCTGAGTAAACACAAAATACAGTTTTCAAAAAAAATTAAAAAAAATTATATATATATATATATATATATATATATATATATATATATATATATATATATAATATAAAAAAAAAGTTATCCTATATCACCCATGTGAAAAACGAACTGCCCCCTTAAACTTAATATCCGGTTGTGCCACCTTTAGCAGCTACAACTGCAACCAAACACTTCCGATAACTGAAGATCAGTCTTTCACAACACTTTGGTGGAATTTTGGCCCACTCTTCTTTGCAGAACTGCTTTAATTCTGCCACATTGGAGGGTTTTCAAACATGAACTGCACACTTAAGGTCCTGCCACAGCATCTCAATTGGGTTAAAGTTGCTTCAACTCACAGACCGATGACCCGATGTTCTCCTTTAGGATTTTCCCTAAATTATTGCAAGTCACCCTGGCCCTGAAGCAGCAAAGCATCCCCACATCACATCACACAACCACCACCATGTTTAACCATAGGTATGATTTTGTGGAATTCTGTGTTTGATTTACACCAGATGTAACCGGACCCGTCTTCCAAACAATTCCACTTTTGACTCATCAGTCCAAAAGGTTTGAGGATCATTAAGGTGTGTTTTCGTAAAATTAAGATGAGCCTAATTAATTTATTCTTAATTTTTATAATTTTTTATTATGTCTCTAATTATTTTCTGTTTTATTGTATATTTGTCAGTCTTTGTCAGATGACTTTTGACCACTGGAGTGCTTATTTGTGTCGGGTAGGGGTGGGGGAAGAGTTATGATTCCATGTGGTTTCAAGTTAATGCTCTTCTGGGTTATCAGTGGTTTTCGCCTTGCCACTCTTCCATGTATGGCATTTTTGGCCAGCGTCTTTCTGATAGTGGAGTCATGAACAGTGACCTTTATTGATGCGAGAGAGGCCTGCAGTTCCTTCGATGCTTTCCTTGGCTTTTTTGTGACTTCCTGGATGAGTCGTTACTGTACTCTTGGAGGAATTTTTTACATTTGGAGATAATGGCTCTCACTGTGGTTCTTTGGAGACCCAGAGTCTTTGAAATAGTTTTTGTAACCCTTCCCAGACTGATGTATTTTAATCACTTTAAAAAATAAAAAAAAATTCCCTCATAATTTCTTTATTTAGACCTTGGCATAGTGAGCTAATATTTTTTTGCAAAAAACTTTATAATATCAACCTGTATTTTGTGTTTACTCAGATTGCCTTTGTTTAATGTCAGATATTCTTTATTTTTTACATATATACACAAAAACTGAAGAAATCACGAAGGAGGCAAATACGTTCCCACAGCACTGTACACATGGATTGAGTGTATCTTGTCTTTGGACACACTTTAACTCTAACGAAAGTTTCTCGGCGATGAACTTCTTTGCCACCATTCTAGTCAATCATTGGTGAGTAAAATCTGAACATTTACCAGCCAATCACAGACATTTTTAGTCAAATAGCACACGATTTGGCCGCATTTCCATGTGGTTTACTCGCATTGTAGAGGGTTTTGCATTCAGTAAAAGATCAATGTTTGGATTGTTCAAATTTAGATCGGTATTAAAAGAATAGTTACCCCGAAAATGAGAATTCTCTCATCATTTGCTCACCCTCATGCCATTCCAGATGTGTATGATTTTCTTTCCTCTGCTGAACACAATTGATGATTTTTAGAAGAATTTTTCAGCTCTGTAGTTCAATAAGTGAATGGGTGCCAAAATTTTGAAGCTCCAAAATCCACATAAGGGCAACACAAAAGTACTCCAGACGACTCTGGTGGTAAAATACAATCTTCAGAAGCAATATGATAGGTGTGGATGAGAAACAGGTCAATATTTAAGGCTTTTTTTAACTAAAAATTCTCCTCCTTGCTCAGTCAATCTCCACTTCAGTTTCACTTTCCCATTCTTCTACTGTTTTTGGTGATTCACGGTCTTAATGCACATTGACCCTACTGGGCAGAGAGAATTTATGAAATTACTTAAATATTGATCTGTTTCTCACCCACACCTATCAAATACATGGATTTAACCACTGGAGTCAAATGGATTACTTTTATGCTCCCTTTATGTGAATTTTGGTGCTTCCCAATTTTGGCACCCATTCATTTGCATTGTGAGGAATTACAGAGCTGAAATATTCTTCTAAAAATCTTAATTTGTGTTCTGCAGAAGAAAGAAAAAAGTCATACACATAAGGGATGCCAGGCGGGTGAGCAAATCATGAGAGAATTTTATTTTTTGGGTGAATTATCCCTTAAATTGGACGATCTTAGTTTTTATCCATCTCAAGTCAGAGGGAATGATTAATAGCGAATAACACCTGCAGTAGATCTAAAGCTACTATATGGCTTAAGAAAACATAAGTATATAGCACAAAGAAGTCATATGGACTAATGGTACTTTTATGATGATGTTTTGTCCTTTTTGAAGCTTGGCAGTAAAAAGAATCATCATCTCAATGTATGCAAAAGTTCATTTTAGATATTCTGCCTAACATTTCGTTTTGTATTTCACGGAAGAAGAAAAATAATAATACTAATAATTATAGTTTTAGAATGAGTAAATGGTGGCAACATTTTTTAGGTGAACTATTCATTTATTGCTTTTTACAAGATAAAACACACATTGTCCTGTCTTATAACAAGACTGTGCTTACTCTGTATTTGTTATAGCGTCCAGAGTCAGGGTATGTTCTGGATTTTCTCCATGTTATGGTTGAAGATTTCTGGAAGTTCTCCAACCACTTCTGAACCTCCTCCTCTGTGGTCAGCTGCAACTTTAGAGCTACTCTGAAGTTTTCTACATCACTTGTCATCTCCAGCAGCTCATGGTGACACAATAGATGACTGTAACCTGCTGGCAAGAGTTTCTGACAGACAAAATGTCAACATTAGAAAAACACACTTGGGGTGAATCACACAAAAACATGTCCAGGTGACAGTGTGATTTATTGTCATGAAAATAAACTTGTAATGCAAATCAAAATGGTAATGCCTTAATTAAAATAGGCATCATTTACTTTAAACATATAATGTCTTATTCTTTTTTTTTTAGTAGTGAAATATTACAATATATCTGTTCATTACCGGTTTAGTGAGATTTAAACTTTTATCAAACAGTGGTGGCAGTTTCACTTAACTAGTCATGGGCCTAGCTAGAGCTGTATCATCATGTAGTGTACATTGCATAATTCTTAAGGATGTTTTTAAAAAAAATTATTGATTTTGGCAGCAATGTTTTGGAAAAAAAATCTAAAAAAAGAACAAAGAAAGAAACAGATTTATCCGAAATAACAAATAAGGAGTTTGGATAATATACTAAATGTCCATTAAAAAAAATAACAGCTGTAGTTTATAAACGTGTTTAGACTTTTTTCTTTACTTTTCATTAAATAATATCTTTATATCTTATTATATAGAAAGCATTGTATACGGTAACTAAAGCTTATAACAATACGATACGGAATAACTATGCTATTACTATGGTCAATTTTAAAAATTATTAATGGTGTGCAGCAGACTCCGTCGATACAAACTACATTAAACTGGCCAGTTGATAGTATAACTGATAATTTAACGTGACAACGTAAAATGTAAATATTATGAATGTCAGATGTGTTAGCATTAGCCAGCTAGCGCTCATAAACTCAAGTCTTTGGTGGTGAAAAACAGCGCAACAGATGATATTAATAGATACAAACCTCCACATGATCTGTGTCTTCTGCTGCTTTATCTTGTCCAACACAGTGCTGACACTTTAAAAGCTTCATTATAACAGCGCTCATCACGAATATCGATATCAAATGAAATCCGGCCTCTCGAGGACTACACGGCGATTGTTGATAGGTATTATATTCGGTGCCTGTTCAAAAATACGAAACTACTGCTTGTCAATGCAGACACAGTTGCTGTGTCTCGTTTGTAAGGCTGCGTGCTCCGGAGGGCGCATTTGTCGACCGCACACTTCATTCGAGGCTGTCTCGTTTCATTTATTTATTTATATATTTTTTGTCTTTAATAAGAATTTTTCTTATTTTTATCTATTGTCAATGCCTTTTATGTATATGCATTTACATTTATAAAAATTGTAACCTTTTTTGCATTCCCAATTAAAAAAATACATAAATAAATTAAACGAGACAGCCTCGATGACGTATCGAGGCCGACAAATGCGACCTCCGGAGGACGCGTCCTTCCAAACGTGACACGACGAATCGTCTTCTTCCTTAGACATAGATTTAATTTGGACTGCAATCAGTGCACCTTCTGTGAAGCAGACATGGAGTCATTGGAACATTTATTTTACTTGTGCAAATTTTCAAAAAAATTCTGGGATGACCTTCATGTTTGGTTAAATTTGAAATACGTAATTCCTAACTTTGATTTTAAATCTATAAAATATGGGGTATTTTTTCTCAATGGTGATGTTGAATATTTGGTTAATAATATTGTGGTTTTGGACAATTACTTTATACATAAATCTAGATTTTTATTCCTCCCATCCTCATGCATTCCCAGAAGAAATTGGCGATCTTCTTCAAATCCTTAAAATATATGCATAATATTTTTATTAGGCTATGGGAGCCCTTAAATTGTGTCAACTTTTGTAGACATACTTTGATAATTAACCCCCTTGTACAATATTATTTTGGTCTTAGTTTCTTTCTCCTTTTTTCTGTTAACCCATGGTCATTTACCTCTGTTTATTATGCGTATTATTATTTTTTGTGCTGCTATTTAGCTTTGATGGAATGTATTATTTTTATGTTTACTGTGGATTCTTAGTATTTTCACTCTAGCAATAAAAAAAATAAATAAAAAAAATCTTCTTGATAATGGCCGCTCACTCCTTAGGAGTATTACCGCCACCTATTGTATAGCTTAAATGGGTGATGCATCTGTATTTTTATATATAAAAATTGCATTTAAAGGGGTTATTGTTCCGCAACAGATTCTAAGTGCTCTAGACTGTAACTGATCCAATATCTTCTATTCTGATTTAGATCAAGCCCCATACACTGCACATCTATAGTCTATACTAGAACGTATTAAGGCTTGATATACATGTAACAGTGAACTCTTGCTGGCTCCCCATTCATACTTGGCTATTGAAGACATGCAAATTATTATACCTTTACATTTGTTTTCAATGGAAGTCTCTTCCATGTTAATTTCTCATCAAAGATTAATCCAAAATACTTTAATTGTGTCACTCTCATATGATCTAGTGGTTGATCATATCATTTCAGACTAATTTGTTCCATTTTCATTTTCTTTGTAAAAATCATATATTGAGTCTTTGGTACAGGCAATTTTAATCCCCAATCTATTGACCATTTTTCAACTTATTCACTTATTGTTTCTTGTATTCCTTAAACAAAATGTCTTAAATTCCTACCTCTTTTCTATACTGCTCAATCATCAGCATATAATGCCTTTCCAATATTTGGATTAATTTATATATATATATATATATATATATATATATATATATATATATATATATATATATATATATAATTAATCATTAAATTAAATAAAATTGGACTGATGACATTCCTTGTGGAGTTCCATTCATACTATAATACAGTGATTATATATATATATATATATATATATATATATATATATATATATATATATATATATATATATATATATATATATATATATATATATATATATATATGTAAATAATCACTGTATTATAGTATGAACATTTTATACTATTTTAAGTTTATTTAGTTTAATTCAAAGTCCTTCCCTCCATAAAGTGTTGTATGCTTTTTCAATATCAAAGAATACTGCAACAAGATTGTATCAGGGTGGAGGGCGGGGCCGGGTCGTGATGATACACACCCGGTCCCGTATCAGGCTAATCAAGCCTCCGAGGGGGATAAAGGCCAATGGCGGAAGGTGGTGCGACCAGAGAGAGATCATTTACGGACATGTCCGTTGTTATGTGTTTGTGTCCTTTGTTTTAAGTTCATGATTAAAACCTTATTTATATTGTGAAGCCGGTTCTCACCTCCTCCTTTCCCTTGAACTACGTTACACTGGTGCCGAAACCTGTGCATTAAACTGTTTGGGAGAAACATTTAACACGCTTTTAGTACCATTCAGTGGACATTTCACCTGGCAACTGCTGTGATACGAGTAATGAAACATGTAATTTCATTTTGCAGAAACGTTGCCACAGTCATGTAACAGGCTAGGTTTATTATAAGCAGCCAAAATTAGCCATAAGTTGTTTTGATACTACAACTGTGTCCATACTCCAAAGGGTCCAGTAAATACAACCATTTAAGTTCAGGTATGTCATTTTCATGGTTTATGCTCAAAAAGGGGGTATCAACAGGTTAAATCTCCACCTTACACATTGATTAATATTTTGCTTTTGTAATGCATTTTGAATTTCACATATTACTGACCAATGATCACAGCCCATATTATCTTCATGCACTGTCCAAGTAAATTTACCAGCTAATGCTGCTGACATTATTGTGAGATCTAAACATGACGTGCTACCTCTTGTTATATCCATTCTTGTTGGCTTCCCAACATTCAAACAAACCAGTGAATGTTCTTCTATAAATTCTTCTATTATTTCCCCATTATTATCAGTGTTTTTACCCACATATATTTTGCTCTGTGTCACCCATCACATCTTTTAAAATAGTATTACTTATTTCTTTACATGGATTATAAAAATGTATAATTCTGATTACTTCATTCATTCCCATTATTTCTATATGTATGTATTCTGCATTACTATTTTTATATATTCTTTTATATGCTATGCTTTCTTTAATAAATGTTGTACACCCACCACCTCTGCCCTTTTTTGTCATATCTTTCCACTCTACTACATATTCCAAGGAGCTATTTAACCATGTCTCTTGGATACAAATAATGTATGGTGTTTTTCCCATTTCTGTGATATGTTTTTTTAAATTCTATTTTTTTAATTCTATTTTTTTTAAAACCTATTTGCTATTGAGCTCCTGGCATTCCAATATAATAGTAGGAAAGACATTATAGAATTATGTAATGTTACTCTGAGTCATGTCCAAAGCAACAGTTCCTACTTTTACATTTAAAATCTATTGACTTCTTCAGCTGAAATTCCTGTTAACTTTAGGAATTTATTAGCACGTCCAACAATTATCTTTAGCTTGTCTGGCTTCCTTTCTACTTTCTACATATCTAGCAGATATGACTGTGCTACCATCCAAACTTCCTTTGATGTCATCCATACTTACGTTAAGAGGTACTTCTGAATTTTTTCTTAGAGGTACCCCTCTAGTTTTATTACCTATTTTGTGCATACTACCTTTCCTCCTGCTAGTGTTTTCATTTTAAGAATCTTTTGTTTCTGCTTCTCGTCCTTCTGCATCCTTTTGACTGTTTAACAGGATGCTTTTGTTGTTCTGATTGTTTAGCAAATGTAACAATCATTTTGATTTCTCTTTCTACCATTTCCTTCATTTCTTATATTTCTCAATTTATTATTTTTTTGCTCACAATCAGATCCATCACCCATGCTGCTTTCCTTTTTTCTTTTAGTATATCTTACTTCCTGATAATCCATGTCTTGATCATTGTCGCAATCCAAAATATCTCCCCACGTCATTCTCCCAACCTCCATCTTCCTCCTCCAGCAGGACGTCACTGAATACCTGAACCTCCCTCGACAGTCCCCACTCATTCGAATCATTATACAGTATGTAATTAATACATTTTTAATGAAATATTACACATAACATAACTCAAGTTAAAAACTGTCCATTTAAACAGTTCTCTTGTGTTTTCAGTTTGCTTTCAGCAGAAAGCAAAGCCCTGTTAACATAGTTACTCATTCAATCATATGAGAAAAACAGACAGAAATATCCATTATATTTGTAACAACGAAAAACATGATGAAAAGCTGTTGTGTAGTTTTTTGCACTTTAGACAATGCCAAAAAAATTACAAAAATAAAACCTGGAACTGATTTTTTAGCAACTTCCAGCCGACAAATATAGAAGCCAGAAGACCATTGTGGCTAGGGTTGCCATTTTTAAGTTTTAAAATAAGGGACACTTAAATGAGGGTGGGGATCAATAATGAAAGTATTAAATACATTTGATTAAACAAGAAATATGCAGTAATATGCAATGTAAAACAGTTAGGACTACAATCAAAAGTAGTTTTCATTATTGTTTCCTCTTATAGAGTATTTTGTTTTGCAGCGAAGACAGTGGAGATGAGTATATAATCATACCCAGTACTGTGTACCTAAACATTTTAGAGCAACTTTACCTTATTAATTAAACACTTCACCAAATCACAATAAACACAATATCCACAGAGAAGTTTGATACATTAAAACGTGAAAACATCTCCAGTTACATGTGTAAATACCAATATATAGTATATCAGGTAGCCCGCCCATAAAAAAGGGCCTGAGCTCACCTGCTGAGTTTAGGAATAATAAGCACTCTAGACACAGAGGGCTATTGAAAAGATGGACGCCACGTCATCTTTGACAACCAACCTGCTGTAAAAAAATTTCCTTCGAGGACACACCTTCTCCATGCCCATGAAGTGGCCATGCCTCTAGATGAAATGAATGTGCTTTCACACCAATAGGGCATCTCACGCCCTGTGATTCATAAGCTAGGGCGATCGCATTAATGATCAAGTAAGAGAACCTATGCTTGGAGATGGACATGCCTTTTGTGCATCCTCCATAACAAACAAATATCTGATATGGCAGCCTAAACTGGCAGGTGTGCTCCACATACATGTGTAATGCTCGCACAGGGCATAACAGACAAATGCACCAACTGCTCCTCATCCAAACATAGTTGCTACATAAGACTTTAGCGTCAATGAGGCAAGATCCGCATCCAGCCGCTCTTGGAGGAACACAAGGATCTCAGCTCTGGAGCAATTCACCACGTCCTCACCACGTAAAATGCAACAATTTGTAAACACGGCACTTAGCAAATAGAGGTGTCTCATGGACAGCGCTATAGCTAGCAGAATGGTATTCACCCCAGCGTGGCATGCAATTTATGTAAGTTACCACTGTCATGTTGTCTGATCAAATCAGAACATGGTGAATCGCTACCTAGGAATAAAGTAGTAAATTCCCGTGCTTGCACAACAGAACCTCTGATTGGGCTATTAATAGCCCATCATAGTGGTAGTTTTAAATGCGTATACTGCTCAGCTTCAACAGAGCAGGGCTTCATCGATACACTTCGAGCGTGCAGGGAGACAGAGAAGGACTTAAACGTGAATCTCAAAACAGCCTGAGTAGAGGTGCAACTCATTCATGAAAGTAAGCGTGAGTCCTTTAGATCTATTGGCACAAACCAGCCCCAGGGCAGATGCCCGATAAGATCTGTTTATGAGATACTATTTTGAATGGGTGCTTTGCAAGTGCGCTATTCCTGGCAACCTATGGCAGGGAATGAGCAGAATGTGAATGTCTGCTTCTTGAACAGATGTGACCAGCACATTTCTGATTTTATGAGAATATTGTTTATTTGAACGCAATACACAGAAACACATTTGTGCACCATCCCGGCAACCTACAGGAGGTAATGAGCAGCGTGTGAATGTCTGCTTCTTGAACAGGCGTAACCAGCACATTTCTGATTTCATGAGAATATTGTTTATGTGAACACAAAACACAGAAACACATTTGTGCACCTATGGTGGAAAATAGTAGAACAGAATGCAACATACACACATTGGTTCCGGAAGAGCCCCCAGAGCAGGGCTTTTGGGTGATGTCTCGGCAGCATACTTGCTCAGCAAAGCAACACCACTCTCCTGTTCCTGTTAGGGTTTCCAATCGATTCTCCCCACTCAGTGATGGACCCACTGAGAATCATGTTGAAAGAGCATTAATATTTGGTGACTCTATTGTAAGGAACTTGGAAATAGAGACTCCAGCCACCATTGTTAAATGGATTTCCGGGGCTCAAGAATCTGACATCAGATCAAATTTACAAGTGCTGGCTAATGCTAGATGTAGATTCATATCCCGAGGTTACCAGAGCTGGCCAGCTCCTACTTTCTGCTTGGTGTCCGATTCCACTGCTATGCGTCTCTGAGTGATGATGACTAAATGCAGCCGGTGCTAGCCAAAAATCACTTCAGTCTTTTACGATGGACTTCAGATGATGAACTGATGGCAATTCCAACTGTAAGACATTGGATACTTCATATGCCACTGCCTGAACCTTGGATTTAGGATGGACCCCACCAAACCTCACTGAAATGACCTGCCGGTTGAACTGCGATGCACCTCATTGATCTCTGCCTGCATCACCTTTGTCTATTGATGGAATACACTCTTGAAATGGAATACATAGACCATAATTTAATTGCCAACAAAAGCCTTTATCAGCCAACTAACTAAGGACAATGCATATATGTGAACATCTGCAGTTAATCCAGGATGGACGTCAAAAGATATTAGTCATTAATCTTAAAGTTCATAAAAAAATCAATTTTTTTTAAACACTGGACCTTAACACTTACTTAGATTACTAATCTTAAACCATGACCTACACTGCACACAAATAACTCATATTGCCATTATATTTATGCTGGTTAGCCAGAGGGGAACTGGCCATCACAGTTAGCCTAGTTTCTCCCAAGGTTATTTTTCTCCATTAACCATTAACTTATGGAGTTTTGTGTTCCTTTCCACAGTCACCTTCTGCTTGCTCACATTATTATATCTCCACACTGGCCTAGGAACACCTCGGGATCCCCCAGTCAGAGCTGGTTAATGTGGCTCGGGATAGGAATGTTTGGGGCCCCCTGTTGGAGCTGCTGCCACTGCGACCCGACTTCGGATAAGCGGTTGAAGATGGATGGATGGATGGATGGATGCTTTACTTCAGTGCTCAGAAAAGACAGAACAACGCAGAGACATTCAAGGGGCAAATCTATATATTATTAGCAGTTTGCCTGCATTTTTACATGTGTGTTGTGAAAAGCGCTATACAAATAAAAATTACTTGAGTTGATGGCTGGTTTTGAATCGTGGTCCTCTGACTCCAAGGCCAACACTTAATGAGGCAAGTTGACACACAATCAAGATCTCCAGGAAGAATTGCGTTGCCCATTGAGATGCAGTCTTTTGATGGTGGCTGGACTGCAGGACCACTCATCTAGGCGAGATCTTTCCAGCTTGACTGGAGGGGACTAGTGTGAAGAGGGACGTGAATCATCTCTTATCATTGGCATGTGCAAGCTCCTCATTCTCATTGGGGGAAGGGACTGCAACATCCTCCGTGGACCTCTCACTTATATTAAATACTATAATCAAATAGGGGGACATGACCTCCGTGAAGTTGGCACCCCATAAAACGAAATAATCTCCAAAACTATGCCATTGGTTTGTGCTGCGTTTGTGCTGATTTGTGCCGCAAAAACGAACGTTTGTGCTTGTTTGGTGTTTGAGATATTGAACATAATTTTTTTGGTTGTGTTACGTCACTCTCCACCCCATGTCGTTCAAATCGCTCCAAACCGGTTTCATTCGTTTGTGCTCGGTTTGTGCTGGTTTGTGCCGTTAAAACAAACATTGTATCTGTTTTCCTTTCGCAGATATAGCAAATTTAATTCGGGGGCTGTGACATCACTCTCCACAACATGCCGTCCAAATCGCCCCAAAACGGTGCCTTTTGTTTGTGCTCGATTTGTGCTGGTTTGTGCCATAGAAAGAACCATCATAAATTATTCCATTCTTCAGACATAACAAAATCTTTGGAGGAGTAGTGACGTCACGCAAGCAAGCCGAGCTCTCCATCCATCTCGTCTACAAACCTGTCTGGTGCGTTTGTGCTCGCACATAGGGCCGCTGCTGTCTTTGTCTTTTCTTCTTTAGATAGCCTACTGAAATGTTTTAGTTTAGATTTGTGCTAGATATTGACATTTGGTCTTTATAAAATCACCAATGCACAATGCAAAAAGTTGTGTACTGTCTTAAGTTTTCGGAATACTTCAGCTTCAGTTTACAGACATTTAAAGTCTTTCTGTCCCCTTAAAAACATTTGTTTACCCTAAGCACTGCATAGTGGGAAAACAAAATAGGAAAAGGTATCTGGCTGTGAAAAAGGTAAGCATGTGCTCTGAGATAAAATACTAAAAAAAGTACTAAAATCATGTGTGCAGGTCAATACAATTTACAGGATAATTTGAACAAATAAGAAATTGACAGAGCGTGAAGTTGGCCCCCCACCCAACGCAAAACGTCGGCAAAATAGTCTCAATCGTTTGTGCTGTAAAAATTTTCGTTTGTGCTGCTTCGGTTTTTTAGATATTAAAAGAATATTTATAGGTCAATCTGAGGTCAGTCAGCCCCCCCCCCACATGCTCCAAATTCACCCAAAATAGTCTCGTTTGTTTGTGCTTCGTTTGTGCTGGTTTGTGCCGATAAAAGTTTCATTTTGCGAATGTCTTTTTTTAACAACACAGTTCAAGAAAGAAGGGTAAGATCCAAATGGCAAACCAAATCACATAAATAGTTGAATTCACTTAACTGTTACCTATCCACTGTTCGTTTTCAACTTGTAGGATGAGTGGAATGTAACAGAAACTCCAAGGTAAGTGTTTTAACTTGTTACTGTATGTATTGTAATATCTTGTTCAATAATCTTGTTATGTGAATGACAGTAGTAATATTAACATTGTCATAAATATAGGCACCATAATCTGTTTGCTGTAGCTCTGTGTTTATACACACATTGGCTGTGCGTGTGTGCAGTACAGGTCAAAAGTTTGGAAACATTAAGATTTTAAAATGTTTTTGAAAGAAGTCTCGTAATCTCACCAAGGCTGTATTTATTTGATAAAAAAAATAAAAACAGTAATATTGTGAAACAATACATATTAAAATAGCTGTTTTCTGTTTTAATATAATTTAAAATGTATTTTTATTTCTGTGATGTCAAAGCTGAATTTTCAGCATCATTACTCCAGTCTTCAATGGTTTGTTTGTTTGTTTTTAATTTCGTTTTTGTTTTTGTTTTGTCTTTCCTATTTGTAGTCTATATATGCTCATGTTTATATGTGTTGGATACAATATGATTGGCATAATAAAAAAAAAACATCCAAACTTCAACGTCACATTGAAATCATAGAAAAATATCGTGTCGTGTCGAAGAAGCGACACTAGGGGTCTCTCTTGAGCGCCGAAAGATACCTCTGATCTATGAAAAAAGGCTAATGAGAGTTGGCGAACAGTATTTGCATACTCCGCCTCCAGATACGGATATAAAGGCGAGAGAAATACGCTCGTTCATTCAGTAATTTTCTTCGGAGCCGATGGTCATGTGAATGCTGTCTGCTGTGCTACACACAACTTACCCTGCTTCTGATCCTCTGACGCGCTGCTGCTGTTGGATTTACGGCGCACCTTCAGCGGCTTTTCTCTTCTCTGCCGGCGTGCAGTTTGCCCCTGAGCGCTTCGACAGCGCAGTGTCTAAAAGAGTTTATAAAGAGCAATTTTCTCGTAAAGAGTTTATTTCTCTAAAAGAGCAATACACAGTGGTGTTGAACGCCCTTTTCAGGGCGCGTCTTTATAAAGATGCCATTCAAACCCTGTGTAGTTTCTGGATGCGGTGGAGTGCTCTCCGCTTCTGACGGCCACAGGCGCTGTCTCGTGTGTCTGGGCGCCGATCATACCGAGGCAGCGTTTGTGGACGGTCCCGTTTTTCCCGGAGGTGCATGACGAGCTGACGTCGTCATGGAGAGCCCCGCTCTCCGTCCGTCAAAAGCCCTGCTCGTCCGCTCTCGCTACCCTCGACGGCGGAGAGGCCCACGGGTACACGGCGATTCCCCAGGTGGATAGGGCGGTTGCTATCCATCTCTGTCCCGGTGACCCTAACACCTGGCGCGGGCGCCCTGTACCCCCTTCCAAGGCCTGTAGGACTGCGTCCTCGTTCAACCACAAAGCCTACAGCGCCGTGGGACAGGCCGCCTCCGCCTTGCACGCCATGGCCCTCCTGCAAGTCCACCAGGCCAAGGCGCTCAGAGATCTGCACGAGGGTAGCCCTGACCCCGATGTGCTGCAGGAACTGCGCTCAGCGACCGACCTCGCCCTCGGAGCCACGAAGGTCACTGCGCAGGCACTCGGGCAGGCGATGGCCACCCTAGTGGTCCAGGAACGTCACCTTTGGCTCAACCTGGTCGAGATGCGCGAGGCCAACAAAGTTCACTTCCTCGACGCCCCTGTCTCCCAGCTTGGCCTCTTCGGCGACACCGTCGAGGACTTCGCCCAGCAGTTCTCCACGGTGAGGAAGCAGACGGAGGCCATATCACACATCCTGCCTTGCCGCAAACCTGCCGCCAAGGCCACTGTCCCGTCTGCTCGCCGAGGGCGTCCCCCTGCGGCTAAGAAACCTGCTCCGCCTCAACCCGGGCCCAGCTCTCAGCCCCTGCGTCGAGCACACCGCAGGAAGCCGACGCCCCCCGTCTCTCGGACTCCCTCGAGGACCCAGAAGGCTCCCAGGCGGTCCTGAGACGGACGACCCAGCGACACAGACGTTAGCTCCGGAGGTGGTAAGACCGCTCCGTCCCGCGGTGGAGGGCCGGGAGGAGAATCTTTTGTTGTTAAACAATTTTATTTGCCGCCCCCCCTTAGATGGGGTTGCGGTACCCACATTCTCAATAACAGAGCTATTTCCTGTGTCTCTGGGTCACCTGGCCCGCAAACACCATTCTCACGGCGCTCTGCCCACAGATCTCAACAGTCCTGGCCCCCTGGACACGGACCACCCGTCTTCAGCCCCATGACTGTTCCCCGGCCGGCCGGTTCCAACGAGTCCAGAGGACGCCTACCCAGGACCTCCTCCTCAGTCGCTAACCCGCCCCCTGCCGGGCGTGCGGAGCAAGGAAAGTGCTTTGAGTCTTTTCTCAGCACCTCAGCCGCGGGTCGCCCCGTCGCCGCCCAACACTGCCCTACCTGCTCCACCCCGCTGCAAAGCCCCGCCGGGCACGTCAAAATTAATCGTCCCCTTGGTGCCCCTAGCGCAGAGGTTGGATGTGTGGCTTTCACTTCCCAACCCGTCTCGCTGGCTGGCCCGGACCATCCGACTCGGTTACGCAATTCAGTTTGCCAGGCCCCCGCCCCCCTTCATGGGCGTCCGCTTCTCCGCAGTACACGGCGAACACGCCCAGTCCCTGCGCGCGGAAATCGCGACTCTTCTGGCCAAAGACGCGATAGAGCCTGTCCCTCCAACCGAGATGAAGGAGGGTTTCTACAGCCCGTACTTCATCGTGCCCAAGAAAGGCGGCGGCTTACGACCAATCTTGGATCTGCGAGTTCTCAACCAAGCGTTGCACAAACTCCCATTCAAAATGCTCACGCAGAAGTACATTCTAACCTGCGTCCGGCATCTAGATTGGTTCGCAGCGGTAGACCTGAAGGACGCGTACTTTCACGTCTCCATCCTGCCTCGACACCGCCCCTTCCTGCGGTTTGCGTTCGATGGTCAGGCGTATCAGTACAAAGTCCTCCCCTTCAGCCTGTCTCTGTCCCCTCGCGTCTTCACGAAAGTCGCAGAGGCAGCTCTTGCCCCGCTCCAAGTAGCCGGCATCCGCATACTCAACTACCTCGACGACTGGCTCATTCTGGCCCACTCGCGAGAATCACTATGCGCTCACAGAGACCAGGTGCTCAGGCACCTCAGCCGCTTGGGGCTTCAGGTCAACTGGGAAAAGAGCAAACTCACTCCAGTTCAGAGCATCTCTTTTCTCGGGATGGAGTTAGACTCGGTCTCAATGACGGCGCGTCTCACCAACGAGCGCGCCCAGTCAGTGTTGAACTGCCTCGCCACCTTCAGGCTGGGCACAGCGGTCCCTTTAAAACTTTTACAGAGGCTCCTGGGGCATATGGCATCCTCCGCGGCGGTCGCGCCGCTGGGGTTGATGCATATGAGACCGCTCCAACACTGGCTTCAGACCCGAGTCCCGAGACGAGCATGGTGCCACGGCACGCACCGGGTAACGATCACCCCCGCCTGCCGCAAAGCATTCAACCCCTGGACAGACCTCTGTTTCTTACGGGCTGGAGTACCCCTACAGCAGGTGTCCAGACGCGTCCTGGTCACGACCGACGCCTCCAGATCGGGTTGGGGCACCGTTTGCAACGGGCACGCAGCCTCAGGCCGTTGGAAAAGGGCCCAGCTGCGTTGGCACATCAACTGCCTCGAGTTGTTGACCGTCCTTCTAGCCCTGCGGCAGTTTCTCCCGTTAATTCGGGACGAACATGTCCTGGTCAGGTCAGACAGCACCACTGCGGTCGCGTACATAAATCGCCAAGGCATACACTCCCGCCACATGTCGCAACTCGCCCGTCGTCTCCTCCTTTGGAGCCAGCACCGACTCAGGTCGCTGCGTGCCACTCACATCCCCGGCAACCTCAATGTGATGGCGGACGCGCTGTCACGACAACGCTTGCCTGGAGGAGAGTGGAGGCTTCACCCCCACTCGGTTCAGTTGATTTGGGAACGGTTCGGCAAGGCTCAGGTAGACCTGTATGCCTCCCGAGAGACCTCCCACTGCCCGCTCTGGTACGCCCGCTCAGAGGCTCCCCTAGGGGCAGATGCACTGGCACACAGCTGGCCGGTGGGGCTGCGCAAGTACGCATTCCCCCCAGTGAGCCTTCTTGCACAGGTGCTGTGTAAGGTCAGGGAGGACGAGGAGCAAGTCACTCTCGTGGCTCCTTACTGGCCCACCCGGGCCTGGTTCTCGGACCTCATACTCCTCGCGACAGCCCCTCCCTGGCGAATTCCCCTGAGGAAGGACCTTCTTTCTCAGGGACGGGGCACGCTCTGGCATCCGCACCCAGACCTCTGGAACCTCCACGTCTGGCCCCTGGACGGGACGCAGAAGATCTAGCTGGGCTACCACCCACGGTCGTAGCCACGATCAACCAAGCCAGAGCCCCTTCTACCAGGCAACTCTACGCCCTGAAATGGCGTCTGTTCGTGAATTGGTGTTCTTCCCGGGCAGAAGACCCACAGAGGTGCGCAGTTAGGTCTGTGCTCCTGTTCCTACAGGAGAGGTTGGAGGGGAGGCTGTCCCCGTCCACCTTGAAGGTGTATGTTGCCGCTATCGCAGCTCACCACGACCCAGTAGACGGAAAGTCCCTGGGTAAGCACGACTTAATCGTCAGGATCCTAAGAGGTGCCCGGAGGTTAAATCCCTCCCGGCCAAACCTGTTCCCCTCCTGGGATCTCTTGGTGGTCCTCGCCGGTCTTCAGAGATCCCCTTTCGAGCCGCTAGGATCAGCTGGACTCAGGGCTCTCTCTTTAAAGACGGCCCTGCTGATCGCGCTCGCCTCCATCAAGAGGGTCGGGGACCTGCAAGCGTTCTCTACCAACGACACTTGCCTGGAGTTCGGTCCGGCAGACACTCATGTGATCCTAAGACCTCGACCGGGCTATGTGCCCAAGGTTCCTACCATGCCCTTCAGAGATCAGGTAGTGGACCTACAAGCGCTGCCCCGGGGGGAGGCAGACCCAGCCCTCTCACTGCCGTGTCCGGTACGTGCCTTGCGTGCCTACCTGGAACGCACCAAGAGCTTTAGGCGCTCTGAGCAGCTCTTTGTCTGCTTTGGAGGACAGCAGAAAGGGAACGCTGTCTCCAAACAGAGGCTGTCTCACTGGGTGGTGGAGGCCATTCAGTTGGCCTATCACACCCAGGCCGTGCCACCCCCTTTGCGGGTTCGAGCCCACACTACCAGGAGTGTGGCATCCTCATGGGCACTGGCTAGAGGCACCTCGCTAGCAGACATCTGTAGAGCTGCGGGCTGGGCAATACCTAACACCTTTACGAGGTTTTACAATCTCAGGGTTGAGTCAGTCTCGTCCCGTGTTCTCTCAGGTCCGAGCCCGTAGAACTCGGTACACACCGACGATCTGACCGGGTGAATCACTTGTTTCCAGCGCCGTTTCCCTCTCTGAGGCAGAACAGTGCGCTTCTTTCCCAGAGGGCTTAGGTCCCTGGTTGATTCCTCCCTAGCCCTCTCGGGCCCGCAACAGTTCAGCGGAGGAACTTGCCGGCCCAGTCCACTACGGGTACCTCCGGCTACCCCTACTGGAATAGGTGCTCCACAGATCAGGCCTCCTACGGGACTCCTCCTGTGTGTATTTCCGCGGTACGGTCACCTTGTGAGCTGACCCGCGTCTCCCTTAGGCAGTCCTTCGCTGCCCTCCGGTCGCCGTGTTGTAGCAACTCCCCCCTCCTCGAGGTTGGATCTACCACCGCGCCATTTCTTCCCACATGCCCAAAGTGGCCATGTGATGTATTTTGCCACCTTTACCTCCCCTGCTGGGCGGGTGTGGCCTCCGCAGGGTCTTTTCCCCCTGAAAGAATAGGAATTCGGGTAAGACCCCCTTCCCTCGATGCGGTAAGGGCCCCGGCTGCTCTTGCTCTATGCCGAGAAAACATAGAGAGAAAAGAGGCCCAGCCAGGCTTGGCCCGTTCCCTAGTTGGGAGCGTCACCTTGTTCCCCCCTAGGGTGACCAAAAGGATTCTGACGACTCTTTCGGGGCATTGGGGAAGAGTACGTGCAGTCTGAACACAGTTGGTCGCTGTGCACGTAGAAATACCTGCCCACTTCTGTGTAAGCAGTACACGTACATGGCTCAGCGCATGGCGAGTTTTGAAGTGGACCCCTAGTGTCGCTTCTTCGACACGACGTCGAAGTGAGCGACAGACGGGGAACGTCTAGGTTACGTATGTAACCTCCATTCCCTGATGGAGGGAACGAGACGTCGTGTCTTCCTGGCCATGTCGCTGAGCATAGCCGCTGAGGTGCCCGGTACACTCCCGGCTCCTCAGAAAAAGAACAGCATTTATTTGAAATAGAAATATTTAACCATATAAATGTCTTTTACATTCTCTTTTGATCAATTTAATTTGTCCTTGCTGAATAAAAGTATTTTATATATATATATAGCACAACTGTTTTCAACTGATAATAATAATAATAAATTTTTCTTGAGCAGCATATTATTATGATTTCTGAAGGATCATGTGACACTGAAGACTGAAGTAATGATCACAGGAATAAATTCAGCTTTGATCACAGGAATAAATTAAAGTTTACAACATATTCAGATAGAAAACAACTGTTTTACATTGGAATAATATTTCACACTATTTGTGTTTTACTGAATTTTAAATCAAATAAATGCAGCCTTGGTGAGCAGAAGAGACTTCTTTCAGAAACATAAAAAAATCTGAATGTTTTCAAACTTTTGACTACTTATATTTATATATGTGTGTGTGTGTGTGTGTGTGTGTAAACTCGTGACTCAATGAATTAAGTAGCCAAAATGAATTACTGTGTGAATTACTGTGTCACTCCACTTCTCAGGTTGTCATATATCTCCCAGCACAAACGAAACTTTTTCGGGCACAAACCAGCACAAACGAAGCACAAACAAACGAGACTATTTTGGGTGAATTTGGAGCATGGGGGGGGGGGGGGGGGGCTGACTGGCCTCAGATTGACCTATAAATATTCTTTTAATATCTAAAAAACCGAAGCAGCACAAACGAAAATTTTTACAGCACAAACGATTGAGACTATTTTGCCGACGTTTTGCGTTGGGTGGGGGGCCAACTTCACGCTCTGTCAATTTCTTATTTGTTCAAATTATCCTGTAAATTGTATTGACCTGCACACATGATTTTAGTACTTTTTTTTTGTATTTTATCTCAGAGCACATGCTTACCTTTTTCACAGCCAGATACCTTTTCCTGTTTTGTTTTCCCACTATGCAGTGCTTAGGGTAAACAAATGTTTTAAAGGGGGGGAGAAAGACTTTAAATGTCTGTAAACTGAAGCTGAAGTATTCCGAAAACTTAAGACAGTACACAACTTTTTTTTTATTTGGACAAAATTAAAGCATCAGTCACACCTAGCCTTGAGCCAGAGTATTGACAGTACATTAGGCCTTCATATCATAGTGCATTGGTGATTTTATAAAGACCAAATGTCAATATTTAGCACAAATCTAAACTAAAACATTTCAGTAGGCTATCTAAAGAAGAAAAGACAAAGACAGCAGCGGCCCTATGTGCGAGCACAAACGCACCAGACAGGTTTGTAGACAAGATGGATGGAGAGCTCGGCTTGCTTGCGTGACGTCACTACTCCTCCAAAGATTTTGTTATGTCTGAAGAATGGAATAATTTATGATGGTTCTTTCTACGGCACAAACCAGCACAAATCGAGCACAAACAAAAGGCACCGTTTTGGGGCGATTTGGACGGCATGTTGTGGAGAGTGACGTCACAGCTCCAGAATTAAATTTGTTATATCTGCGAAAGGAAAACAGATACAATGTTTGTTTTAACGGCACAAACCGAGCACAAACGAATGAAACCGGGTTGGAGCGATTTGAACGACATGGGGTGGAGAGTGACGTCACAGCTCCCGAATTAAATTTGCTATATCTGCGAAAGGAAAATAGATACAATGTTTGTTTTAACGGCACAAACCAGCACAAACCGAGCACAAACGAATGAAACCGGTTTGGAGCGATTTGAACGACATGGGGTGGAGAGTGACGCATGACATCTCCTGCGTGCGCTATACAAGATCTGGCCTGACAGCACGCGCAAGACAATTCCCCAAAGTCTCGTGCTCTACCTAATCTTATCTGCAACTTTTGCTCGCTCAAACACTTTTATTTTTGCCATTCGTGGGGTGGGCTTTGCGCTTTTGATTGTAAACTAAAATGTCATTGGTTACCCTTTTCCGGAAGTCTGATTTTATATTGTAGTTTTTTTTATTATTCTTTTATGAACATCAACAGAAAGGCATACCTGAAAGATTTACAAACAAAGACTGAGATACAATTCAATTTGCACATATGCGTAGCTACGCAATATCAAGTATACTGAGTCGTAAGGGAACTCTTTTATGAAGAATTTGATGAAGTCTATTGAAAACATGATTTGCCTACTACACTGAGTTTTGCTACTTTCATTGGATGGTTCGGGGGCACCCATCCTGGTTTGGAAATGCCCACTGATTACTACATTGAGATTCACTACTTTCATTGGATGGTTTCAAGCGGCCATTGTTGTTCCGCTGAGACCTATACTTCGAAAAAGTGGACGGTCACTGTTCTGCTCTACTGGCTTTTTAAAAAGCACACAACTTCATGCTTAAATGGGAAATTGTTGACAAAGAAATTCAAACGTTATTCTTTAAACATTTAAATTTTTTTTATATATATATATATATATATATATATATATATATATATATATATATATATATATATATATATGTAATACATTTAGATTCATCTTTCTATGATATTAAATACCAGGATAAACATTAAGATGCTGGATTTTGGTAATTGCTTAAAATGTTAATTAATCTTTATTTGCATTTGTAAATTCATATGTTAATTACCACTGTTCTTGCAAAATATTCCTTAGAGGCACTCGGGTGTTGCAATTGCCCATTTGTGTTACATTCCACATCTGTGTTCAAATGTTGAGGATAGCATCATTGTTGTGAAAACTTAGTCCAAAAGAATAAATGCACAACAACATCCAGATGTTGAATAAAGAATAATAAGTATGCATTTCTTTTTGGGATGTTGTTTGGAGTTTCTCTATTTTACTTGTTGATTGTCTTTTGCAGTAGCCATGTTGATTTCAGCAGTTTTCAGGCTGGTTGTAGTCAATGTCTGATGAGACATCTCTTTCAGAAGAATCCTTTCTTTGTATTTACATACAATGTGTCTGATGTTGTGCTATTGTTATCGGTTTCTAAAAATAAAATAAAAAATGTTTTGAAAAAAAAAGAAGAAGAAAAGGAATTGTGCATTAATAAATCATGTATTTAATTCATGTTTAAAATGCAGTTAAATTTAACATTAAAATAGTCATTTTTAAATGGCATTTTCAAAAAGCATTTTGCAATTGCTTTTCTTAATTTCTTTGCCAGTTGCTTTTCTTTTTCCATTTACCAATTGCTTTTCTTTCTCCATTTGACAATCAAGTTTAAAAGAATAGTTCACCCAGAAATGAAAATTCTCTCATTATTTAAATCAACCGCATGCCGTGAATGTTGGCACCCATTCACTTGCATTGTATGGATCTAAAGAGCATAAGTATTATTCTAAGAATCTTCATTTGTGTTCTGTAGAAGGAAGTCATACTTATCTGGGATGGCATGAGGGTGAGGTAGATGATTCATTTTTGGGTGAACTATCCCTTTAAAAATACCATTGGACAGTTGACTAATTGGAGCAACCAATTTCGAGTTTTAAGACACACACCCTCTCCCATGTGCCACTTGAAATAAATGTAAGACGGCCTGTCATTGGATGGTGAAAATGCCAGACACATCATCAGAGGTGAGCTTCCCTCTTTCCAGGACATATATACCAGGCGGTGTGTGAAAGTTGAAGGATCATCAGAGACTCCAGCCACCCGAGCCATGGGCTGCTCTTACTGCTTCCATCAGGCAGGCGGTATCACAGCATCAGGACCCGCACCAGCCGACTACATGACAGCTTCTTCCCCCAATGTAAATTGTGTTGCGTAAATATGTTGTTTATTGTGAATTGGTATATGTCTCGTCACTGTCATGACTGCCATGTTGCTCGGATCTGCACACAAGACTTTCACCCACTGTTGCACTTGTGTATATGGTCGTGTGACAATAAAGTGATTTGATTTGATTACTTATAAAGGAATGAGCAATTTACCTGTCCAAAAGAAGTGCCTGTGCAAAAGAAATGGACGCAAAGCATTTAAGAATTTAATACCTCAAACCTCTATAAATAACTGTTCAACTTGAGAGTGACATGGGAGACGGGGTGTGTCTTAAATATGAGTTGAAAGTTCATTGGTTGCTCCCATGAATGAACTGTCCAATGGCATTTTTAAACTTGATTGTCAAATAGATGAAGAAAATCAATTGTCAAATGCTTTTTAAAATGCAATTTAAAAGGTGCATTTAAAAATTATTAATGTGCTATTTTATTGTTAAAAATAATGATGTATTTAAACATTAATTAAATAGACACATTTAAATGTGTCTATTTATTTTCCATTTATAAATGGATTTATTATCCACATTTTTATTTTTCAAATGAATAGATCATTTATTTCTTTAGTTTTTGTTGATTTTTTCTCCCCTTTTCTCCCCAATTTGAAATGCCCAATTCCCAATGCATTCCTCGCGGTGGCGTAATGACTCGCCTCAATCCGGGTGGCGGAGGATGAATCTCAGTTGCCTACGCGTCCGAGTCTGTCAATCCACGTATGTAATCAAGTGGCTTGCTGAGCATGTGTTACAGCAGAGACATCACCACATGCCCCACCGAGAAGGAGAACCACATTATATCGACCACGAGGAGGTTACTCCATGTGACTCTACCCTCCCTAGCAACCGGGCCAATTTGGTTGCTTAGGAGACTGGAGTCACTAAGCAAAACCCAAACCAAATCTAAAAAACAACAAAAAAAAATATCATAAATCACACACACACATTAACCACTACACCTCTCTCTTTACTGTCCCTCCCGAGAGCCCTCCAAAAATGCAAAAAATTTGCCCCATTTCCCCACAAACATGTCTAAATTCCCCAGTCTTCTGGATGACCCCCTCTTCAAAAGCTGCCACCCTGCCCATCTTAGAGTACCACTCCTGAAATGGGGGCACTCCTGCTGACTTCTATCCCCTTAAATCTATCTGTCTGGCGATCATAACGCTGGTTAGGACCCAATTTGTTATGTGCTTATTCTCTGTATTGATGACCGCTTCATCACCTTAAGTACAGAGTCTGGGGCAAAATACAATTTGAGAGCCCAATAACTCACACAATAAACTGAATCGTCAATCAAAATTCTTGGATTTTAACACACCCCCAAAAGACATGGGTCTCCATCATCTGACTGACATCTCCTGCAGGTGGATGTGTCTTTAAGACCAAGCCTATACAATCTAGAGGGGGTCCAATAGAATCTATTTAAAACCTTGAACTGCATAAGGCAAACCCTTGCATCTCTAGATGCAGACTTGTTGTTTTGTAGAATTGTAGTCCACACTCCCTCCTCCAATACCAAGTTTACATTTTTCTCCTATACTCTCTTGATAGACGTTGAAGCTCCATCCCCCAGACTCAGAAATAGCAGGGAGTAATACACTGACGCCTCATGACCTTATCAAAAAGCAGTAATCACCTCACCCAGAGTGTAACGATCCACACCGTCTTTGGTTTGTGTACCTTTTATTTTAAGTTTTGGCACCTTTTATGTTCCATATTGTTCTTTGTTTATGCACTCTTATTTTAAGTTTTGGCACCTTTTATGTTCCGTATTGCCTTTTGTTTTATGCACTCTTATTTTGAAGTCTTGTCATGTCCTGTTTTCCCTCCTTGTCTATGAGTCTGGTTTTCATTGGTTTATTGTTTGATTACTTTATTATCAGTTCAAGTTTTGTTATTGGTTGAAGTTAATTGCCTCATTATCTTGCTTTGAGTTCTGTTTGCCCATTGGCTTTAGTTTCCCTTTGGTTTTGTATTTAGGCCCTCATGTTCACCTTGTCCTTTTGTTGGTCGTTGTTTAATGTTTGATGCTCTGTTCATGCTGTTCCCGAATCCTGCCTTGGTCCGTGTTTCTGCCTATGCCCTCCTTGCAAGACCCCCGTGTTATTTTCTTGTGTTCATGTCTTTATTTTCCCCTCGTGGATGTTTCATTTGTTCCTACATTTATACTTCCCTTTACTTTGAGAAATTCAAATAAAGCTGCACCTGGATCCTTACTCCCTCGTCTGCCCACTTCTTGACAGAACGACCAACCACAATGGATCCAGCAGCCCTCACTGCCCAACAGGCCAATCTCCTGCTTCTCGGCCTCAAACAGGAGGACCGCCCAATTGAGGCCCACGTCCGTGAGTTTCTCGAGCTGGCCAATTTATCTGACTTCCCAGAGTTTCTCTTGGTTGGTTTCTTCAGGGCGAATCTTGACACTTCGTTAAAGGAGCGGCTACCACCAGCGACCCCTTGCTGGACGCTCATTGACTTCCTCGAAGAGACCCTGAGGATCTGTGGCTCTCCTTTCACTGTGGGTATTGCAGAGGAGGACGCTATCTCTCCCCCCACAGTGGTCACCTCCCAGCCTCCCAGCATTCCATGACTCGTTCCTCCACGGCCAACGTGCCCCCTGCCTTGTCTGTCCCAGGGCCAGCGTGACAGCCCCGTCCGCCTTGGGAGGAGAAGAGGGAAGGCTTCCACTCCTCAGTCTCTGCCTGCCACGGCCAACGAGCCAACGCCCACGCCTGCCACGGCCAACGCCTGCCACGGCCAATGCGTTGCCAGGCTCGTCCGTCCCAGCGCCAGCGTTGCCAGGCTCGTCCGTCCCAGCGCCAGGGTTGCCAGCCTCTTCCGCCAGGAGGAGGAGGAGAAGAGGAGGGGCTTCCGCTCACCAGTCTCCGCCCTCCACGGCCCCGTCCTCAGAGCCAGAGCCAGCGCCTGTAGCCTCGACCGTCCAAGAGCCAGAGCCAGCGCCTGTAGCCTCGACTGTCCAAGAGCCAGAGCCAGCGCTTGTAGCCTCGACCGTCCAAGAGCCAGAGCCAGCGCCTGTAGCCTCGACAGTCCAAGAGCCAGAGCCTGCGCCTGTAGCCTCGACAGTCCAAGAGCCAGAGCCAGCGCCTGTAGCCTCGACCGTCCAAGAGCCAGCCCCCCTTGAGCCTTCCACGGCTCCGCCTCCCAAGCTTCCCAGAGCTCCGCCTCCTGAGCCCTCGAGACCACAGTCACCAAAGCCTCCCACGCCTCAGTCACCAAAGCCTCCCACGCCTCAGTCACCAAAGCCTCCCACGTCTTTGTCACCCGAGCCTTCCACGCCTCTGTCACCAGAGCCTCCCAGGTCTCCGCCTCTGAAGACTGCCTCGGCTCTGCCTGCGCCTGCTCCGCCACCAGACCCTTCCACGGCTCCGCCTTCAAACCCTTCCTCAGTCCTGCCTTCCACGGCTCTGCCTGCTCCGCCTTCTACGGCTCTGCCCCAGAGGGCCTACATGGTTCCGCCTCCCACGGCTCTGCCTGCGCCTGCTCCGCCCCCTGACCCTTCCACAGCTCTGCCTTCTACGGCTCTGCCTGCTCCGCCTTCTACGGCTCTGCCCCAGAGGGCCTTCATGGTTCCGCCTTCCACGGCTTTGCCTGCTCCGCCTTCTTCGGCTCTGCCCCTGAGGGCCTTCATGGTTCCACCCTCCACGGTTCTGCCTGCGCCAGCTGAGCCTTCCAAGCCTCCAGAACCTTCCAAGCCTCCTTGGTCACCGCCTACCATGGAACCGCCCCTGGAGTCCTCCTCGACTCCTCCCTGGCCTTCTGACCCTGTCTTGTGGCCTCCTCCCTGGCCTTCTGACCCTGTCTTGTGGCCTCCTCCTTGGCCTTCTGACCTTGCCCTATGGCTGCCTCCCTGGCCACCTGACCCGGTCCCTGCCCTACGGCCATCTCCCTGGCCTCCTGACCCAGTCCCTGCCCTATGGATGCCTCCCTGGCCCCCTGACCTAGTCTTGACCCCGCAGCTGCCTCCCAGTCTTCCCGACCCGGTCCCCTCCTTCAAGTCGTCCCCTCTGTCCCCTGGGCATCTGCCTGGCCTCCTTGGTCTCCTGGCCACCCACCTGTTCTGTCGTGGTCTCTCTGTCCTAGTCTTGTCCCTCTGTGCCCCTCGTGTTCCCTTGATCTGCCTGTTCATCCCCGTTTTCCGTTGTCGTTTTGCCCCTCCTTTGGTTAGGAGCGTCTGGGATCCGCTCCTTAAAGGGGGGGCTCTGTAACGATCCACACCGTCTTTGGTTTGTGTACCTTTTATTTTAAGTTTTGGCACCTTTTATGTTCCGTATTGCCTTTTGTTTTATGCACTCTTATTTTGAAGTCATGTCCTGTTTTCCCTCCTTGTCTATGTGTCTGGTTTTCATTGGTTTATTGTTTGATTACTTTATTATCAGTTCAAGTTTTGTTATTGGTTGAAGTTAATTGCCTCATTATCTTGCTTTGAGTTCTGTTTGCCCATTGGCTTTAGTTTCCCTTTGGTTTTGTATTTAGGCCCTCATGTTCACCTTGTCCTTTTGTTGGTCGTTGTTTAATGTTTGATGCTCTGTTCATGCTGTTCCCGAATCCTGCCTTGGTCCGTGTTCCTGCCTATGCCCTCCTTGCAAGACCCCCGTGTTATTTTCTTGTGTTCATGTCTTTATTTTCCCCTCGTGGATGTTTCATTTGTTCCTGCATTTATACTTCCCTTTACTTTGAGAAATTCAAATAAAGCTGCACCTGGATCCTTACTCCCTCGTCTGCCCACTTCATGACACAGAGTATCTGCCTCTTTAGGCAGAAACACTCTGGACACTGTTGTCCATACAAAAGCAAATGTGAGATAATGGGGTGTAACTTAACATCTCCGGTTAATTTGATAGTAAGGTTTTGCAATGGCAATATAGAGGCAAGATCTTCCTGTTCAATACAAAACCAAGGAGGGGCTCTCTCAGATGGAAGCGACCAATGAGCCAAATGTCTGACCGAATGCATAATAATTTTTGTTGTTTGTCCTGTGTTTATTAATATTTTTCCAGTCAGTTTTACCAGGGACGAACTGCTGAACATTCTGCAGCACATACCAGATAATCTTTTCCCGATTTTTGAATATTTGGACGTTTTGCTGGACATTTTAGACAGAGGGGCAGCTGTGTTGTTTAAACGCGCTACAAGACGCAGATGACGGAAACGAGCTGGCGCGCTGGTTAAACTCAGTCTGTGTGGCATTCGAACAGCACTGCCGAGCATTCATCTAGCGAATCTGTGCTCTCCTCACATGTAAAAATAAGGACTTTTGAAACTCTGCTTCACAGAAACCTGACTGAGTGAAGCCATTCCGGACAGCTGCTGGGCTTTCAGAGTTAACGGGGAAAACGAGAGGAGGTGGAACATGCTTTTACATCAGTGAAAGTTGGTGTACAACATTAAAGAGGATGTGCTTTCCTTATTTTTGAAGCGCTCTTTTATTAACTGTAAGCCATTCTACTTGCCACAAGAGTTTACATCGTTTATTCTGGTGTGTGTTACATCTCTCCAAACGCGTGTGGGAACACAGCGCTGCAACAGCTGGCTGATCAAATCACAGACATGGAACAACAATACCCGGACTCGTTTATTATTATTCTTGGGGATTTTAACAAAGCAAATCTCATATGTGAACTGCCCAGGGACGTCACTAGGATTGGAAGACGGGGGGGCTTAGCCCCAGGGTATTTGTAACTTGCGTTTGCAAAATCTTTGCACTCACATCTAGAGCTACACTCATGTCAACAACCAGTCAAGAAACCAATATGTTAACAAGTAGAATGTGACAGACATATCCTCTTCTTCCATTTCTACTCTGTTAAAGAAAAGTTACTGTAATGTTAGCTTTTAGACACATCAAAGCTGCATGGGGGAATTTACTTAGGCCAGACTTTGCTCCTGATGAGTTATTCTATAAGCAATTACTTAAATGCTATCTGTCTGCTCATGTAAATGTATGATAAAGTAATTACATTTAGGTAACATCTACGTATTTATTTAATTTATCACAGCCAATGAATGCAGAAAGTTAAATTGGTATAGCTAGCATATATAATAATTTAGTTTAGGTTATGCATAGTGCCTAGACCTGCCAACAAATGCTTATTGTTAGAAGAAAACAAAACAATCCTTAGACCTATAGACCATTACTGACCTCAATCATACCGGCTCCCTCAGAATCAACTGGCCTGCCAATCTCCTGCGGCTGCTTCTCATTCTCTCTGCTAAAATATCTTCGAATATCCATCTTATCTGCTCAATGAATTGAAGGATACAATGGTAATAGCATTAACAGGGACCCTATGACATTTAGTTTTCAGTGACAACAACATTCTATGGGGATTGATATTGTTTTATATGCCTATTATAGAGAAAGGTTATATTATTGGCAAAGAATAAAGAGTTGTCATTAGCTTGCTATGTTAACCATTTCTTGTATTTTGCTTGTTCGCTCTAGCTAGACTACAGTTTTCCATAGCAAACCAAAATATCCCCTTTCCTTTACCTCAAGAAATGTAGCTAAAGGTAAGCAGGTAATTAAAAACAACTTACAATTTCACTCTGTATCACAACAGTTTACCAATCTTCCTTTCACCATTAGCGTGTGTATCGGTGTGTGTGCGGGGGGAGCGTGTGTATCGTGTGTGTGCGGGGGGAGTGTGTGTATCAGTGTGTGTGGGCGGGAGGGTGCATAGCGAGTTCAACTTCAGACCAAACTAGAGTAACGACGAGATGAGATGAATCCTCCAGGGGCCAGGGTAGGTCAGGGTATATTCTGGCAAACCGTTTGCCAATCACGTCTAGCAATCGGCAAAGCAAAATGTGGTACACTCCATTTACCAACAAGCGATGTTGATAACTCGCAAAGCACGATGTTCTTTCCCGTTTTCCCAGCACGATACCATAGAACGGCATAAAGTAAGAGGGGTGAGAAGTAAGAGGCGGGGCACCAGTAAAAACATTTACTTGCAGCGCTCCGGTCTGCAACGCTCTGAAAGCTGCCACAGTTCACACCAATGCAACGAGACGATGCGGTGCATCATCTTGATAGCACAACGACTCTTTGTACTTCTGTCCAACTTCCAACTTTTCGGCTATTTTTTGTAGCTGGATATATATCATCTGTTGCGTCTAATTATAAATATGAATGAGGATACGGTTATCGATAAATCGAATTGTTATTGTTGTTCTTATTATCATTTAGGGGGGCTTAGGAACATTTTGGGGTAGCTTCAGCCCCCCTAAAATAGGCCTAACGACGTCCCTGGAACTGCCCAAATACAAACAGCATATTACATGCCCCACCAGAGACAGGAATATACTGTCTCAACACAACAATAAAGGATACATATCACTCTGTCCCTAGAGCAGCTTTGGGAATCTCTGATCACTGTCTGGTTCATCTTCTTCTGACCTACAGGCAAAAATTAAAGCCAGTAGTAAGGACTGTTAAGAGAAGGACCAAAGAAGCAGAGCAGGAACTACAAGCCTGCTTCAATTGCACTGACTGGAGTGTTTTTGAAGCTGCAGCTACAGTCCTGGACAAGCTCACAGATACTGTTACATCATTCATCAGTTTCTGTGAGGGCATGTGCAACCCTACTAGGACATTTTTATCATTCAACAATGATAAACCATGGTTTACAGTAAAACTCAGACAGCTTTGTCATGCCAAAGAGGATGCTTACAGGGGTGGGATGAAGTCTTGTACAATCAGGCTAGGAACGCACTGAATAAGGAAATCAGAGTGACTAATAGAAGTTACTCTGATAAGCTGGAAAACAAGTTTTCAGCTAACAACCCTGCATCAGTGTGGAGTGGCCTAAAACAACTTACTGACAACCTGAATGTGTTCTACTGCAGATTCAAAAGGCGCAGTGTGAAGTCCCATGCTGCTTCAAATGCTCAATTATTATCCCCGTCCCTAAGAAACCAAAAATCACAGGACTTCATGATTACAGACCTGTCGCCCTGACGTCTGTGGTCATGAAGTCATTTTAGAGACTGGTGTTGGCCCACCTAAAGGACATCACTGGACCCTTTCTAAATACCCTTCAATTTGCTTATAAAACTAACAGATCTGTGGATGATGCAGTGAACATGGGATTGCATCATATCCTGCAACATCTGGACAGACCGGGGACAAACGCAAGGAAACTTTTTGTGGAATTCAGTTCGGCTTTCAACACCATTATCCCAGCTATTCTCCAGACTAAGTTAAACCAACTCCCTGCTCCCATCGCTATCTGTCAGTGGATTACCAGCTTTCTGACAGACAGGCAGCAGCTTGTGAGAACTTCCAGCACCTGTACAATCAGCACTGGTGCCCCCCAGGGATGTGTGCTTTCCCCCCTCTACTCTTCTCCCTTTACACCAATACTGCACAACCAAGGACCCCTCTGTCAAGCTCCTGAAGTTTGCAGACGACAAAACTGTCATCGGCCTCATCCGAGATGACGATGAGTCTGCATACAGAAAGGAGGTTGAACGGCTGGCTCACTGGTGCAATCATAAAAACCTGTAGCTGAACTGAAGTGGGAGAAACACATTGACTCCAATGTGAAAAAGGCCCAGCAGAGGTTGTACTTCCTTCACCAGCTGAGGAAGTTCAACCTGTCACAGGCTCTGTTGATACGGTTCTACTCGGCAGTGTAGGGCCTTGCCCCACTGAAAATGGCAGCAGAGACAGCATGGCCCTTTGTTCTATGATCAAAGGTGAAACATTGAACTCGGTTTCCCAGAATGCTTCACAGCCGGACGGAAGTCCCGCCCATGGACTCAATCTCAAACGTCATTGGTCAAAAGCGGCCTATGACCGATGACGTCATCATCTTAACAAAACTAGTGCTCGGATTTGATTTCATGCTCTCTTTGCTTACAGCTTTGCTGCCTACAACTGCACGAGCTGCGCTCTAAAGAGACGCATCTACACAAAGTAATTTTCCTCCTTCTGGACAAAGAGAGACCACGTTTTTCTAACCTCACCATTTGGCCACGATGGAGTGAGATTTACTTAGCTTTGTTCCAGTCGTGTAGTATTACAACCAGTTCATTTCATTTTTACTGCAAGACAACAGTGAATTTGTTTAGAAAACTGAAAAGGCAACCAGCTTCCCTTCTCAATCGTTTTCTATCGATGTTGACTACCTCCCTGCAATTTCTCTCCATCACCGGACCCGAGAAATAACGCAGAGATGCGTCTTTTCGCTGACGAGCATAAGACAAAGGACCGAATCCAGATCGTTTTCTCCTGACAGCACAATGCAACAGGAATTCAAACGGACAACCCTGCTGAAATCACACAGGATTTCCCAAGTAAGGCTTGATATCTGGGCAGATTTAGTTTAGAAACTGTGACCTTTATTATACAACTAAATCATATATATTTGATTGCTAAATGTTTGACATTTTGTTTACATTTGTATGTTAAACTACGATCGCTGATTGCTGTGTTGATTCATGAGTCATTTTGGGTGTAATGTTATTTGATTGAGTGATCTGAACTAACGATTCAATCGCGCTGTTACCAGCGTGTATCCTCTGTTAAATTGCATGAGCCCCTGTTTGTTCGCACTCTCTCACACTCACTGAAATTCACAGAGCGAGCAGCACCACGGTTTATGTTCGAATCAGGCTGGTGTTTTCCAAATTCTCCCGCCTGTTTCGTTCAGTTTCTTTGTGTGTCTGCTCATTACCACCCACACATGGTATAAGCTCTATTGTTCTGGATCTGATCCAGCCATCTTTCTTTCCCTACATGTTGGCTCCGCCCTTTTCGATCTAATCATCAATTTGGAGACTAGTTTCCATTTTGAATTCAGTTCGCCATTTTGGAACCTAGTTCTCAATGTTGGAACTGATCCTCCATTTTGAAACTGGCTCCACACGTGGAGTTTAGTCTGCTATTTTGTGTCTTTGTTACCAAACCTAGACACACACACATACACTAGCATATAGCTCCACAATTTAGTTAGGGTTTTTGTATTATATTCATCTAGTATTGGCAGTGTTCATTGCTGTTTGATTATAATAAATCTTGTTATATTATAATAAGTACTCCTAGTTGTTTTGTTTGAATATTGTGTTGAAGCCAGCCTCTGCCACGTCAAGAACTCCCGTATTACTTCAGAATCGTTAAATTGTTGTTGTTAGAAGCCAACTGTAACCAGATTACTGTTGGATTCATATGGCAATAATTCGACTAGCTTCTTCCCCTTTTTGATTATCAATCAAAATACTCAATCTTCAGGGTAGAATTTTATGAGACTTGATCAGTCACCTACTATCATTTTTCTCTTGTAAGAGTGGTGCCCCAAGGATAGTAATTAAATTCCATTATTTTATTTAATTATTAATTAATAAACATTATATTAGATCTGATAGTAAAACTGATCTAAACAAACTGTGCACCCTACAGCAGTCATCGAGTCTGTACTCTGCACTTCAATAACTGTCTGGTTTGGTGCAGCTACGAAATCAGATATTAGAAGACTACAGGGGACAGTTCGGACTGCTGAGAGGATTATTGGTTGCCCCCTGCCTACCCTTCAAGAACTGGAGACTTCAAGAATGAGGAAAATGGCTGTAGAAATCACTCTGGATCCCACTCACCCAGCCCACTACCTTTTTGAACTGTTGCCTTCTGCCAGACGCTTCAGAGCTCTGAGCACCAGAACCGTCAGGCACAGGAACAGTTATTTCCCCTCAGGCTATCCATCTCATAAATCAAATCAAATCAAATCACTTTATTGTCACACTACTGTGTACACGAGTGCAACAGCAGGTGAAATTCTTGTGTGCAGTTCCGAGCAACATTGCAGTCATGACAGTGATGAGACATAAACCACTTTACAATAAACAACATATTTACACAAAACAATTTACATAACAAATGTACACATACTTACACAACAATTTACATAACAAATGTACACAATACACACAATGTAGAATACACATACACTAGATACGGGTATAAATATATATAAACACTAATTGAATTGGGAGAATATATTGACAGAGTGATGATTAATAAAGTGCAGTGCTGATTGTTGATCGTGAGAGATCATGTGTTCAAAAGTCTTATTGCTTGTGGGAAGAAGCTGTCATGTAGTCGGGTGGTGCGGGTCCTGATGCTGCGATACCGCCTGCCTGATGGAAGCAGTGAAAGCAGCCCATGACTCGGGTGACTGGAGTCTCTGATGATCCTCCGAGCTTTATTCACACACCGTCTGTTATATATATCCTGGAGGGAGGGAAGCTCACCTCCGATGATGTTTCTGGCAGTTCGCACCACCCTTTGCAGGTCTTTGCGGTTGTGGGCGGTGCTATTGCCGTACCAGGCAGTGATGCAGCCAGTCAGGATGCTCTCTACAGTACTGGTGTAGAACCGTGTGAGGATGTGGTGGTTCATTCCGAACTTCCTCAGCCGTCTCAGGAAGAAGAGGCGCTGGTGAGCCTTCTTCACAACGGCCTCAGTGTGGACGGACCATGTGAGTTCCTCAGTGATGTGGACACCGAGGAACTTGAAGCTGCTGACTCTCTCCACCGGTGCTCCATTAATGGTGATGGGGCTGTGCTCTCTGTCTTTCTTCCTGAAGTCCACCACAAGCTCCTTGGTTTTACTGACGTTGAGGAAGAGGTTGTGCTCCTGACACCAGCGTGTCAGAGTGTGCACCTCCTCTCTGTAGGCCGTTTCATCATTGTCAGTGATCAGACCTACAACCGTCGTATCGTCAGCAAACTTAATGATGGCATTGGAGCTATGTGTTGCCACACAGTCATGTGTGTAAAGGGAATACAGGAGTGGGCTGAGAACACAGCCCTGCGGGGCTCCAGTGTTGAGGGTCAGTGATGAGGAGATGTTGCTGCCCATTCTAACCACCTGACGTCTGCCTGACAGGAAATCCAGGATCCAGCTGCACAGCGAGCTGTTTAAGCCCAGAGCCCGGAGTTTCACATCAAGCTTGGAGGGCACTATGGTGTTGAATGCTGAGCTGTAGTCTACAAACAGCATTCTCACATAAGTGTTCCTTTTTTCCAGGTGGGAAAGAGCAGTGTGTATTGTGGATGCAATGGCGTCATCAGTGGAGCGGTTGTTACGGTAGGCAAACTGCAATGGGTCCAAAGAGGTGGGCAGAACAGAGCAGATGTGATCTCTGATCAACCTCTCAAAGCATTTGCTGATGATGGGGGTGAGGGCAACAGGACGCCAGTCATTTAAGCAAGTGATTTTTGATTGCTTCGGTACAGGCACAATGGTTGATGTTTTGAAGCATGTGGGGACTACAGACAGGGATAGGGACAAGTTGAAAATGTCCGTAAAAACACCAGCCAGTTGGTTCGCGCATGCTCTGATGACGCGGCCCGGAATGCCGTCTGGACCCGCGGCTTTACGGATGTTCACCTGTCGAAAGGATCGGGTTACATCCGCAACAGAGACGGAGAGTGAACCATCATCTGTAGTATCGGCCGCGAGTGCTTTCTCTGTGAGGGCGGTGTTGTTGTCCTCGAAACGAGCATAAAATGTATTAAGCTCGTCCGAGAGAGAGGCAGCAGTGTTCATGGCGGAGTTTTTATTCCGTTTATAGTCCGTGATGGTGTTAATTCCCTGCCACATACTTCTGGAGTCAGTGGTGTTAAACTGTTCTTCAATTTTGTGCCTGTACTGGCGTTTGGCTGCACGGATGGAGTTACGGAGGGCATAACTGGCTTGTTTACGCTCCTCCGCGTTCCCGGAATTAAAAGCGGTGGTCCGCGCAGTAAGTGCCGCGCGAACATCGCCGTTAACCCATGGTTTCTGGTTGGGGTAGATCCGTATATTTTTTGTCGGAACAACGTCCTCTACGCACTTTCTGATGAAACACGTTACGCTATCAGCGTAAACCTCGATGTTGTCATCGGAGGCAGACCGGAACATCTCCCAGTCCGCGTGATCAAAACAGTCCTGTAGCGCAGAGTCTGATTGGTCCGACCAGCACTGGATCATTCTGAGGGCGGGTGCTTCCCGTTTCAGTTTCTGCCTGTAAGCGGGCAGAAGCAGAACGGAAGAGTGGTCAGATTTGCCAAATGGTGGGCGGGGGAGGGATTTGTAGCCATCCCGGAAAGGAGAATAGCAATGATCCAAAACCCGGTCCCCTCGTGTGTTAAAGCTGATGTGTTGGTGGTATTTTGGTGCTATTGTTTTGAAGTTGGCTTTGTTGAAGTCCCCGGCAACAATGAACGCGGCCTCAGGGTGCGCGGTTTCCTGCTGACTTATACTGCCATACAGTTCCTTGAGTGCCCGGTCTGTGTCGGCTTGTGGGGGGATGTACACAGCAGTGATAATGACCGCTGTGAATTCCCTCGGTAGCCAGAATGGTCGACACAGAAGCATGAGAAATTCCAGATCAGGAGAGCAGAAAGACCTGATAAAATGTATATTCCTCTGATCACACCATGATTTGTTGATCATAAAACATACACCTCCACCTCTGCTTTTACCTGAGAGGTCTTTCGCTCTGTCCGCTCGGTGCACGGAGAAACCCGTGGGTTCGATGGCCGAGTCTGGAATCTCCGCGGACATCCAGGTTTCCGTAAGACAGATAACACAGCATTCTCTCGTCTCTCGTTGGAAAGAGATCCGCGCTCTCAGCTCGCAGAGCTTGTTGTCCAGAGACTAAACAGTTAAAGCTTATTTAATATATTAGCTTATTAATTATGTGCAATACACAGTTTAGTCTATTTATATTATCCAACATATCCTCTTCTGTCATTACATACAAAAGAAAAAAACTTTTTTGCACTGTACATAACACTGTATTTTTGTACTTTATATAACGGATTTGTATTAGATTTGCATTACGTATGTGTATATGTATGAAGGTGTGTGTCTGTGTGTATGCATGCATGTATAATTATTTTTGTATTATCATCTATGTCTTGCTGCTGTTTTTGTATTGTTTTTTGTATTATTGTGCACTGGAAGCTCCTGTCAACAAGACAAATTCCTTGTATGTTTAAGCATACTTGGCAATAAAGCGGATTCTGATTCTCAGGTAGTTACATTTTTTAATACAATTCATCTTAATAACATTAACCTTCCCAATCATCGATAAATGTAATGAAGCCCACCTGCCTACGATACTCGAAAAACTTTTTTATTAAGGGATTGAAAATTAACTAACTAAATCAGACAAATTTGCTGGGAATAAAATGCCGAAATACTTAATGCCCTGTTTGGGCCAATGGAAGGCACCTGACTGAAAAGCTGTTTCTGGGCAGCACGCTGTCAGAGTCAAATCTTTGGAATTAGACCAAATGACTCTGTATCCTGAGAGTTTAGAAAAGGAATTAATAATTCTGTGGAGGCATAGATATAGTGGGTTCGGAGACGAACAATAAAATATCATCTGCATAAAGCAAAAGCTTATGCGCCATACCTCCCGCCACAACCCCTGGAAAATCATCTTCCTTTCTTATCACGGATGCTAATGGTTCTAGGGCAAGACAGAACAATAATAGGGAATCCCTGCCGGGTGCCCCAATCCAGAGTCGAATAATCTGAAATTAATACATTTTGATTGATTTTAAAGATATATTCGGTCTAGATGCTTCTCTTATTAAAAACAGTGTAACACTGGTAAAGCCAATAGCACAATTGGTAAATTTATCTATTAAAACTGGTGAGTTTTAAAACAGCTGTGGTGACCCCAGTTCTTAAATCTGGAGAGATTAATGAGGTGTATAATTATACGTAGGCCCATCTCAATTACGCCAGTAATTTTCAAAGATCTTCTCTTAAAATCTAAGCAATTTGGATTCCGGCCAAAGTATTCAACAGATATGGCTTTATGTCATTTTATAGATACCATAAAAAGTTATTTGGATCAAGGAAAAGTAGTTGGAGCAGTATTTTTAGACTTTAAAAGGCTTTTGATACTGTCAATTATGAAGTACATAAATAAATTGAAACAAATCAACTTTTCTCAACAAGCTCTAAACAGGTTTAAATCATACATGGGTTGTAGACAGCAATGTGTTAAAATTTGTGGTATTAAGTCATCACTTCAAAAATTTGTGGTATTAAGTCTTCACTTCAAAAATGCAAACTAGGTGTGCCACAAGGGGACCTTTGTTTTTTTGTTTATATATAAATGATTTACCTGAAAGTTGCAAGGAGGTCGGTTGTCAAATGTATGCAGATGACACAATTATTTATGTAACAGCAGAAACTTCTCATTTGGCTTCAGAAATGTTAACCAGGCAACTGGTCAGTGTTTCCCAGTGGCTGCAGGATAACTGTTTAACTTTAAATTACAACAAAACAATCTCAATGTGTTTTTCACTAAAGAAAAAATTGCTGGATGGATTTAAAACCAAAATTGACCAAAAGGAAATCTAGGAAGTAAGTGAATTTAAATATTTAGGTGTCATTGTAGACTGTAAGCTTAAGTTTGATGCTCATATTAAGAAAATGTCTAAGAATATTAAGACAAATTTGAACCGTTTTCATATGATAAGACCATGTACTGTATATCTCTTAAAGCAGCTCAAATGTTTATGCATACTATGATATTATCACATATGACCTATTGTGCGATGATTTGGGGTCAGGCTTCTCAATCAGTTGTTAAACCTGTAATGTAATTATACAAACAAACTTTAAAAGTAATGGATCAAAAACCAATGAAATGGCATCATTGTCAAATTGTTCAAAAGTATGATTTGTTAAGTTTTGATAATTTTTTAAAGTTCTCATTTATAAAAACAGTATCTACAGTATCTCACAAAAGTGAGTACACCCCTCACATTTTTGTAAGTATTTGATTATATCTTTCCATGTGACAACACTGAAGAAATTACACTTTGCTACAATGTAAAGTAGCAAATAGCAAAGTAACTCAACACACAGCCATTAAATGTCCAAAATGTCCAAATTGGGCCCGAAGTGTCAATATTTTGTGTGGCCACCATTATTTTCCAGCACTGCTTTAACCTCTTGGGCATGAAGTTCACCAGAGCTTCACAGGTTGCCACTGGAGTCCTCTTCCACTCCTCCATGATGACATCACGGAGCTGGTGGATATTAGAGACCTTGTGCTCCTCCACCTTCCGTTTGAGGATGCCCCACAGATGCTCAATAGGGTTTAGGTCTGGAGAAATACTTGACCAGTCCATCACCTTCACCCTCAGCTTTTTTAGCAAGGAAGTGGTCATCTTGGAGGTGTGTTTGGGGTCGTTACCATGCTGGAATACTGCCCTGCGGCCCAGTCTCCAAAGGGAGGGGATCATGCTCTGCTTCATTATGTCACAGTACATGTTGGCATTCATGGTTCCCTGAATGAACTGTAGCTCCCCAGTGCCGGCAGCACTCATGCAGCCCCAGACCATGACACTCCCACCACCATGCTTGACTGTAGGCAAGACACACTTGTCTTTGTACTCCTCACCTGGTTTCCGCCACACACTTGACACCATCTGAACCAAATAAATTTATCATGGTCTCATCAGACCACAGGACATGGTTCCAGTAATCCATATCCTTAGTCTGCTTGTCTTCAGCAAACTGTTTGCGGGCTTTCATGTGCATCATCTTTAGAAGAGGCTTCCTTCTGGGACGACAGCCATGCAGACCAATTTGATGCAGTGTGCGGCGTATAGTCTGAGCACTGACAGGCTGACCCCCCACCCCTTCAGCCTCTACAGCAATGCTGGCAGCACTCATACGTCTATTTCCCAAAGACAACCTCTGGATATGACGCTGAGCATGTGCACTTCTTTGGTCGACCATGGCGAGGCCTGTTCTGAGTGGAACCTATCCTGTTAAACCGCTGTATGGTCTTGGCCACCATGCTACAGCTCAGTGTCAGGGTCTTGGCAATCTTCTTATAGCCTAGGCCATCTTTATGTAGAGCAACAATTCTTTTTTTCAGATCCTAAGAGAGTTCTTTGCCATGAGGTGCCATATTGAACTTCCAGTGACCAGTATGAGGGAGTGTGAGATCGATGACACCAAACTTAACACACCTGCTCCCCATTCACACCTGAGACCTTGTAACACTAACGAGTCACATAACACCGGGGAGGGAAAATGGCTAATTGGGCCCAATTTGGACATTTTCACTTAGGGGTGTACTCACTTTCGTTGCCAGCGGTTTAGACATTAATGGCTGTGTGTTGAGTTATTTTGAGGGGACTGCAAATTTACACTGTTATACAAGCTGTACACTCACTACTTTACATTATAGCAAAGCGTAATTTCTTAAGTGTTGTCACATGAAAAGATATAATCAAATATTTACAAAAATGTGAGGGGTGTACTCACTTTTATGAGATACTGTAAGTGTATGGCCATGCAGTAGTGATGGGGCAAAGACCAGAGGGGCAGTAAGTGGGAATTGTAGAGTTCGGAGATGCAGAACAGATGTGGGCAATCATCCTTTTCCGTGAAAGGGTTCTCAATTTAAGAAAATGACTAAGCATCAAACTTAAGCTTAGAGTCTACAATGACACCTAAATATTTAAATTCACATCTATGGAACACTATGCCTGTAGATTTATCTCAGAATCAAGGTTCTCTCAGAATCAAGAGAATTTTTTCTCAGTCATCAGTTTAGGGATTTCTTATGGTTCCAAAATGTTTCTAATATCTTCATCAGTAGATGAAGATGTGGAACTATAAAGATCAAGATAGAATTCTTTAAAAGCATTATTAATATTATACATGCAGAAGAATTCCACCAACATGATTTGAAACAAGAAAAATCAATTTTGGAATGTTTCTACGTCATAAATTACAGGCCTTCAGATGGAACACCCACACCAGGCTGTTCTGTGTTAGGTTACAAGGACCATCATATTTGCACAACTCTAAGACATTTCGTCTTAATCTAGCCTTGCTTGATAATGCTGAAAATCACTTTGAACTGTGGTAACGTTTGTACCTGACAAATGAATGATTATAGACTGATATAGCAATCAGCTATAATTGATAAAAATAATCTTTCATTTTGTATGATTCATCTAATTCTACTAAGAATGGTAACTATAAGGCTTAACTTGATGAAATACAATGATGCGTAAAACCAATATGATTTTGTAACCAGAGATTTTCATGTTTGTTACCTACATGTATAACATCCATGAAAAAATTTCATGTTTAGTTTGCAAGCGTTCGCTGGTGTATGAAGAGAAATCTGGTGAAAACGAATATCATGTCTCTTGTACCATTCTCAAGATATAAAAGCTCATGATTAAATATGCACTATTAAGAGTCTGAAACAAAGGACCATAACAACAGTCGGAAAAGCCAGCCCAGTAGACCATGTGACTCTGAAAAGTCACTTCTGATTGGTGCAGGACACCTTTGGGGGATGCGGCCAATTTCAGTTAAAATAGTTCCAAACAGGAAGAACACGGTCTCTTCGCTTCTCTTCTCTCTTCTTCAGCCTGCACATGCTTCGTCTGGTTGCTCTGCTGACGGCCAGGTCCTCCCATGTGAGATCCAAGGGAGCTCGGGACGAAGGAGTGAGAAGACCTCGCTTCACAATAATTCATACAGACAATAAACTTGGACCATACAGAAGTCAAAACATCCACAGAATGAACTTTCGACCAAGAACCAAGCCACACAAAGACAAGCAAGTACATCTCCAATATTGTGCTCAAAGTGCTGGTGTATGATTTAAATAATTTAGGTAATCCGATAGCAAATCAATATAGACTCAAAGAAGAATAAATGGTTCTTAAGGTATTGTCAACAGACTCCATAAAGTTCATCTTCACTGTACTGATCAGTTATTTCACATTCTGTCACTTTTCACCAACCTGTCTCATGTATATATATATATATATATATATATATATATATATATATATATATATATATATATATATATATATATATATATATATATATATATGTTAGATTAGATTTATGTTTAGAAGTTGGTCTGTGTTCAAAGACGACTTGACTGTGGTATATTTTGATAAATAATCTCATCCCTGTTTCTACAAGATTTGACTTCAAAGCTGTACCTAAATACATGTGATATTATTTTCAATAAGCCATGAGAATAATATCACTCCAATAAGTGAATTAATCATTAAAGCTAATTCCTTACAGTAGAAATTGTGAGGTGATACAAATAGATGTTGTATTACGATTTCAATGGTGGAGAATCTATTAAGACAAATACTCTAGTTATTTGTTATTTATCTAATTTATAATGGTTCTCGAACGCGACTAATTCCGTTATACATTATACATTTCATTACCTAATAAGGACAGTTTAATTTAGTTCATAGCACACATATTTCAAGACCCTAAATTCCCTCCTAAATGTAGCATGCTTGCGAATGACCCTACATATAATGGTGGTAAAATGCGTGCAAAATACCCATTTTAACTGAACCCGTCCACATCTCTAAATTATATATGTAATACCCTACCCTATATACCCTAAATTATTTATGTAAAAATTTCACCACCAGCAGGTAGAAAAAGACTCTCTCTGCTTTATATATCTAGACAAAAGCTTCCCTGCTTTGTGCCCTCACTCAAAGACTGTCTTGCCCTGAATAGCCAAAACTCCTAGCAAAAAAACCTTTCGCAAATTTTTTTTATCAGATCTGTATTTCAATCGGTTCAATTCTCTGAGGCCATCAGACGACATTTGGCACTTCAGCTCTGCCTCTGCACTTTTAACATTCCCTTCCAACTCCACGAGTTCTCGACCTTTGGATTTTTTTGATGAATGGGGCCTACTGTATGATCTGACCCCTAAGGAGCACATTAAGTGCCTCCAAAGTCACACCCACAGAGGATACTGAGGACCAGTTGGTCTCCATATAAACATAGATTTCAGCCTTTAACATTTGTTGAAATTCAGGATTTTGCAAAAGGGATACATTAAAGCACAAATCATATGATTTCTTTTTCTCTGTATGTGGCAACACCTCTAAACTCACCAGGGTGTGATCTGATACTAAGATGTTTCCAATTCAGCAATCCACAACAGATGAAATGAGGGACTGAGATAGATATATATATATATATATATATATATATATATATATATATATATATATATATATACACACACTCACCTAAAGGATTATTAGGAACACCTGTTCAATTTCTCATTAATGCAATTATCTAATCAACCAATCACATGGCAGTTGCTTCAATGCATTTAGGGGTGTGGTCCTGGTCAAGACAATCTCCTGAACTCCAAACTGAATGTCAGAATGGGAAAGAAAGGTGATTTAAGCAATTTTGAGCGTGGCATGGTTGTTGGTGCCAGACGGGCCAGTCTGAGTATTTCACAAGCTGCTCAGTTACTGGTATTTTCACGCACAACCATTTCTAGGGTTTACAAAGAATGGTGTGAAAAGGGAAAAACATCCAGTATGCGGCAGTCCTGTGGGCGAAAATGCCTTGTTGATGCTAGAGGTCAGAGGAGAATGGGCCGACTGATTCAAGCTGATAGATGAGCAACTTTGACTGAAATAACCACTCGTTACAACCGAGGTATGCAGCAAAGCATTTGTGAAGCCACAACGCGCACAACCTTGAGGCGGATGGGCTACAACAGCAGAAGACCCCACCGGGTACCACTCATCTCCACTACAAATAGGAAAAAGAGGCTACAATTTGCAAGAGCTCACCAAAATTGGACAGTTGAAGACTGGAAAAATGTTGCCTGGTCTGATGAGTCTCGATTTCTGTTGAGACATTCAGATGGTAGAGTTAGAATTTGGCGTAAACAGAATGAGAACATGGATCCATCATGCCTTGTTACCACTGTGCAGGCTGGTGGTGGTGGTGTAATGGTGTGGGAGATGTTTTCTTGGCACACTTTAGGCCCCTTAGTGCCAATTGGGCATCATTTAAATGCCACGGCCTACCTGAGCATTGTTTCTGACCATGTCCATCCCTTTATGGCCACCATGTACCCATCCTCTGATGGCTACTTCCAGCAGGATAATGCACCATGTCGCAAAGCTCGAATCATTTCAAATTGGTTTCTTGAACATGACAATGAGTTCACTGTACTAAAATGGCCCCCACAGTCACCAGATCTCAACCCAATAGAGCATCTTTGGGATGTGGTGGAACGGGAGCTTCGTGCCCTGGATGTGCATCCCACAAATCTCCATCAACTGCAAGATGCTATCCTATCAATATGGGCCAACATTTCTAAAGAATGCTTTCAGCACCTTGTTGAATCAATGCCACGTAGAATTAAAGCAGTTCTGAAGGCGAAAGGGGGTCAAACACAGTATTAGTATGGTGTTCCTAATAATCCTTTAGGTGAGTGTATATATATATATAAAAAAATATCATTCTTGAATACATCTTATGGACTGATGAAAAAATGTATAGTCCCTACCAGATGGGTTCAAAAGTCTCCAAATATCTGTAAGACCAAGATTTTTGCACATCCTGTTAAGCATCAATGTTGCTATTTTGTAAATATTTCACAAAACAAACTCCATTCAATAGGAGACATTTTGGCCAGAATTGATCGGGTCTCCCTCAGCAGATCTCAGAGCCATAAATCTGTAAGCTCACTCGACTTCCAGCTTATGCCCTGTTATGTCAAGCAGACTAGGGAAGAGCTCGTCTAGGAATTTCACCACACCTCGGATTTTTTGTTCACAGGAATTCCAACAATTTGGAAGTCGTTTTGCCGATTACAATTCTCAAGGTCTTCCAACTTTTCACAAACACACTCCAAGTCCGCCTTTGTCGCTAGCGGGTTAGCAGCTAATTCCCTCTCTGATGACTCCAGATAATTTATCCGTTTATCAGTGTCCTCCACTCTTGTAAACAAATCATTGAATTACATCTCCATGGCAGTGATCGATCGATGTATTAAAGCAAGATCCTCCTAGTCAGCCATGACCTTTGTCAGCATTGCCGTCATGTTCAACAAATGACGCTGGATCTCTTTAACTGCACTAGCCACTAGAGTTTCTGCATGATCACCCTATGTTACAAGGGGGCTGCGTGAGCTTCTGTCCTATCATGGTGCACAGGCCAGCAACGGTCGGTCAACAGTTTCATTAAATAATAAATTGTTTCTCTCCGAACCTTATTGTTTGCTTTCAGAATGATCACGAGTCTCATGGAGTAATTTATTTGAGAGAATAATTGTAGAGGTAGTCACCAAACTACCATTGCATGACATCACTGATCACAAAATGTTTTCACAATTTCTCACTTTGTGTTAAGAAAAATAAAGTATGTCATATAGTGTTATAACAACAAAGGGGTGAGAACAATAACTGAATTTTAATTTTTGGGTGAACTATTCCTTTAATTGATTTCATGGGGTCTTTAAATACAAGCGTCAACGTCTTCCTCAAGGGTGGGCTGGATAGATGAAAAGGCCTAATCTTCCATTGTTCTGCATTCACATGCCTAAAATCTGACACCCAATTTGACTTACTGGAAACATGAGTAAACTAAAAATATTTTTATTTAAATCTGTTCTAGTCAGTAAATCTGAACCGTCCCTGCAATCTTCAGTTCAGATGTACAGGGTCAGTGCCTGGGCAAGTATTTAAAAAGACATATTATAAAGCTTCAAAACTGGGACGAGAATATACCCGATTAATAAATATAAAGAATATATTACTATAAATAATTAAAATAGGTTAGATTATTTTATATTCTACAGATTATATTAATACGCATTGTACCCGACAATTTATAACATTTATAAAGTATGTCAGAGCCTTCTTCCAAAAAAAACAAAAAAAACAAAACTATTCTCTGGCTCCACCCAGTTTCATGATAAATGCGATTCGATCGTTCAAATACTGGCTTACTACACCGTCGTATTTGTTTTGCCATTTACCGAGCAGTACGCACTTTTAGTACGTAGCAGTAATAGGTGAATAGATCTCCACCCTTTGTGTCTTTCCCGTTTGAGGCGATTCCATCTGAGCAGTTGATTGGTTGGTTCAGACTGTCAATCATTGTTAAACGACAGTCCATTGATCAACTCGGCATTTCTCAGTTATTGTGGACCCGCCCTCCGCACTGCTGCTTCACGAGTGCAAAAACCTCAAGTACCAAATCTTTTTACACAAGTAAGAAATATTGTGTCTTTTTTTGCGTCAAGTTTATTAAATACATATAGTATTTTTACGTATATTCGGATAAGATTCAAGCAATTCACAGGCAATGTGTTTAAATAAGCCGATTGTAGTTGTGGGTTAGCAGCACGTTTGGCTAACTGGCTCATCTGTCTGTGTCATGTTATTGTGATTTGTCATTTATTCTGATTAATTACTATGATGTTCACGGTGGTTTTATTTGCTTCTAATGTGGAATCTGTTCAGTGTTTGTTAATACTAAAAGCATGATCTGGTACTGCTGTGGTCGTATAGCTTAGTGGTGGTTAAATATGTGCCTTGTTGCAGTAAAGTCTTACCTTAAAAATGTTATATGTATTATAACAAAGGGGTTTCTTGCATGGGTTTGTTGCAACTGTCTCCGCGGCTGAAGGTACAATCCTTGTGTCCTTGATCAAGACATTTAGGCCCTGTTTACTCCTTGCATCAACACGCGTTTCATATCCGGATAGTATCTGGACATTCTTTAGCTGGATTGCATTTACACCTTGTAGTCAAAGATAAATTTCAGATTGCCAAAGCAAATGTAACTATATTTATCTCGCGTTCGTCGCTTTGTACAGTGGCAAGAAAAAGTGTATGAACCTTTTATAATTACCTGCAGTTGTGTATAAATTTGTCTTAAAATCTGGTTTATACACAATCTGCTCTATAACACACAAATTGTTGTAGCCCCTATTGCTCTTGTACAAAATTCACAGTATATGTTGGAAAAAGTATGTGAACCCCATAGGCCAATGAAGTCAGCAAAAGCTAAGTACAGGCGTTGGCAATCCTGGCATCCAATTAATGAAATGATATTGGAGGTGTGGGTTTTAGCTACTTGGATTTAAACACACACACACATTTTTGAGTTTGCTATTCACAGTGGCTGTTCAGCCAAGTTTACTCATGGCACACCGCAGAATGCTCAAAACCAAAAACTTGAAGGATTCAGTGGAACTGATGTTCCAAGTCTACTATATGGAAAACATCAAACCGGCATAGTGTCAATGGCAGGGCACCACAATGCCGGGCACCAAAGTTGCTGGTTTCCAACAGAAAAATTGCTGCATACCTGACATTTGCCAAATACCACCTTGACATTCTAAAACAGTACTGGGAATTTTTTTTTGGACTGATGAAACTAAGTTTGAATTGTTTGGGAAGAACACGCAGAACTATGTATTGCGTAAAAAGAGCACTGCATCCAACATGAGCACATCATCCCAATGGTGAAGTGCGGTGGAGAGAACATCATATTCGGTGGTGCTTCGGGCATGAACTGCTTCCCAAGCAGGGACTAAAAACAATTCAAGGAACGAAAACCAAAAACAAATTAACTTCTAATCGGAACATAACCGAAAACCGGAACAAAGTAATTTTTAATTGTTCCAAAGTAAAAACGCTATTTTAAAATGTTAGTAACTGGTTATAAATGGATCATTTTCTGAAGATAATTTTTTTTTAATGACCAAAGGCGAATGGGTTTATCGCAGTGCATTTTTGGAACTACTACACTTCATGTTGCCCAAAAAAATTAAACGTGCTTCGATCCTTTAAGAAACTGCTGCATTACACATTTCTTTGCCTAATTGACTGTTGTGGATGTATCATTCTTTGAATGAAGACCTTTTTATCAACTATGTATAATTACTACATATGCTGTACATGCACAGCTAATCCAGGTACGAGGAAAACATTATTAGAGGTAAATAGTACTTTTCTCAGCTGTTTCCAAGTCTTCACTGAATTATTGTTCGATATGATGCAGTAATACAGATTTGATACTGCTGGGTTATGACTCTGAAGCAGATCTGTAAATAAAATTATACTTAACTGTTAATTAACTGCTTGTTATAATTTCAATGCCGATAAATCTACCACAGAGGGGAAAAATATTGCTTATTTTGGTGAGGCAAGTGTTTTTCCAGACCATGTTGCTTGTTTCTCATGCAAGTTCTGGCAACACTGCAATTGATATTTCACCCAGCCCTTAGTGCAAAGTACTGCAATTGTTTAAATAAATTATTAACTGTTATTTTGTTCTAACTAGGGATGGCAAATTCGAGCGATCGATTAATGGTTAATGTTAATATCGCAAATGCATGTGGAGGACTCCAAATAATATGCGCGTTGAGCCTATTGTTGAAATTTAACTTCAATTCTTACACTTAAAAATGCAAGTATTGGCATTTTCCTCTTAAAATAAATTTATGAATTACTGTTGCTGTATTACTGTTTAAAATAACTTCTATATATCACTTAATACATATGAGTTTTTAAAAATTTCACGTTTTGGATCATGGGATATTTCAGAGCTTTGGACTTATTTTTGTTATTAAAAATTGAGGCAAATTATAATATCCTGCATAAACACAGTACATTTACAGTTGAAGTCAGAAATTGACATGCATCTTAGCCAAATAAATATAATCAAATTTTTTTCACAAGTCCTGACTAAGGATGTTCATGATTAGTAGAATATTCATTCTGCAATTAATTATTCTGCATTATTCGAGTTTTGCTTTGCTGGCCGTATATACAGTGAGATGCATGTTAAATACTGAACACACAAACTAAAACTGGCAGATATAACAGAATACACTGGGTGGCGCTGTTGAGTGTGGACACAAGTTGATCACATTTGTTGAGCAAACGGTTCTGAAGTACGTTCAGTTGGACACCAAAAAAGCGGGTAATTGTGAGAATGTGGCTTAATGTGGGACAGCTGGGTACCTGTTTAAATGTACTGGATAAGCAGTGTACACCTTACTATATATGCAGCTCGTCTGAAAGCAACAAAAGCAGCATCCCTGTAGCAACGTAATACCCACAACGCTTCTGTAAACAACAAACATGGCATCCGAGAAAGACTATGCTAGCTGAGGTAAGGGACATTCCATCATTTTAACTGTGTATAAATGAGTATAGTTTACTGAGCACATGGATATGCTTGTTTTTTGAGTTCCAATATAAACATGATATCTATTATATGCTGAGTGTTTATACTCGTCCTGTACATTAACTGCGTCAGTCTACTTCATTAGCGGTTTTTCTTCACTTTGCGTGAGCTAAAATGCTTTAATTCTATTCTTTTTTTTTTTTTTTTTTTTGTAAAAAAAAAATAACTCGGGACATGATATAAGCTTGCTTTTGAATATAGTTAGAAGCTTGTTTTTTTAATGGTGACAACCTTTGACTAAAAAAATAATTTTTTCATCTCTTTCTCATTAATTACCTTCATTTAAATAATAGAATATGTGAATATTTGTTTTTTGAGCTTAAATATTTGAATATCAAATTATTGATGAATGCCCATCCCTAGTCCTGACATTTAATCATAAAAAAATTAAAATAATAATTGCCTTTAATTGGTCAGTTTGGATCACTACTATATTTTAAGAATATGAAATGTCAGGGTAATAGTAGGGAGAATTATTTATTTCAGCTTATTTATTTCATCACATTCCCATTGGGTAAGATGTTTACATACACTTTGTTCGTTTTTAGTAGCATTGCCTTCAAATCGTTTAAGTAGAGTCAAACATTTTTGGTAGCCTTCCACAAGCTTCTCACAATAACCCCGAAAACATGATGCTGCCACCCCCATGCTTCACGGTTGGAATGATGTTCTTCGGCTTGCAAGCCTCATCCTTTTTCATCCAAAAGTAACGATGGTCAGTGTGGCTAATCAGTTCAGTTTTTGTTTCATCAGACCAGGGGACTTTTCTCCAAAAATTAAGATCTTTGTCCATTTGCAGTTGCAAACTGTAGTCTTGATTTTTCATGGTGGAATCTCATTTAACATAACATGAGATCACATTAAACTCTGATGATACGCGAGAGCAGCACTGCAGTTCGCGCCTGATTGAGGAGAGGAAGAATTACGCGGCTCACGGTCCAGATGCACTCTAAACTTTCACAGCTTCAGGTGATGTTGATCGCAAAGTATGAGGGAAATAAATAAGGGGGAGAGATTGAAACTGCACCCGGCTGAGGCATACTCTGTTGCGGGGGCGCTCATCCTTCGAGTGAGCACGCTTGCTGCAACTAGATCATAATGTAATTGCTCGCAATTTATTGAATCATAATATGTCACTCTGCATTTCTTATCGTAAAGAACATTGGCAATACGCAGCTTTATTAATACTAGTGGTTTTTTTTTATGAGTTAAAGATGGATTGAAGTGAACAGAAATGTGAGACAGGGTAGTCTTCAACCCATTATACACTGCAAAAAATATCAATTATTTATTTTTTATTTTTTTAAAAACTCGAAATAAAATATCTAAAACTCCTTTAAAACAATGTACATTTTCTTTAGCTGCTATACTGCAGAATGTCTATAAAAAATGTTATCTGAGAATGTTGAATGAATATAAAAAATATCAAAAAATCCTTTAAAAAAGATGCATTAATCTGAGAAACAGCATATACATGTACAAAATACACTTTTATACAAAATACAGTTATTTAAAGGTGCAATATGTAATGATTTTTTTTGTAAGTATTTATTTTTTTGCCAGTTTGTGAACGGCTTGTAATGCAACTTAAATTAGCCCTTCCCAGACTCCCTAGGTTGACTATTAAAGTCTGTAGTCTGATTTTCATGCGAGGAGAGCGGGCCGCTTTTGCCGGGAAAATCCAAAGGATGTGACGTTTTTGCGCACTCCCGAAAGCCTTACCTCAGTGCTTCTCTTCCGCTGTTCAACAGCGACAACTGTCTACAACACTAGGTAACGTTATCTTAGAGATGGAATCCAGCAAACGTCTGGCTCCCAGCACAACACCGACTCCTACACAAAAACGTTTATCTACTGAATTCTGTCTGGCTAAGCGGGAACGTGATCGTGGTCGAGCAATAACTAGAGTGAACATCGACAGGGCATTTGATTCCTGGTGGGACATTCGTTCGGTTTTGGGGATCAAAACTGACCCTGACTTCTTATTCGACAGGTAAGCTTACCTAACTGCAAAGCATGTGAAATATAGTGCCATAAGGATTGATCTTTTGTAATTTTAGCTAACTTGATCTTACCTGCTAACGTTGACGATTTGCTTTGTAACATTAAAATAATTTCAATGATCTGCTCTTTATACTAAAAGTCAGGTATACTGATTCACAGTAACTGATATAATGTTAATCTGTAATTATTCAGCAAGGTAAACTACAATAACACACAAAATGAATGCTAGATAATGTTCAAGATAATGCAAAAGACCCATTCATTAGTGTAACATAACTTGGTTATGCAGAAAATATATACATTTTATTATTATAAAACACTTGCGCAATATATCACAATGACAGTTGTGATGGAATCACATCAATACTGAATTGTCAACATATTTTAATGTACAGTCTATTTTATAAATCGCTACAGTCATCACCAAATTTAGCTAACATCTATTGATAAAGCTGGCTAGCTAGCTAACACCGACATGGTCTATCATATAAATGCAGTCAATTTATCGTGCAAAGAAAAATTATTACTTCAAACTACAGTCTCGCATAGCCAGACCTATATCAACACTTTTTTTTTTAGCCCTGTTCCAGCACTGGAGAGTCAAATATAATATACATTCTCAAAGTTTGTGGTAAAACAATCATAACTGTGTAATTTTAATTATGCTACCTCATCTGTCAGCATGATGTTGGTGAATTACATTCAGCCTCTTTGTATGTTACGTCATTGTTTTGGTCTGCTCGCTCGACTCCCTATTAGAGCCTGACCAATATGGGATTTTTGAGACCCAATACCGATTTAAAAGGGGGAAAATTCACCGATTACAGATATGGTGGCCGATATAGTTAATTTTTGAGCTGGAATGAAAACGGACCGTTTCTATGTGGATTGTTTATGCAAAGGTACTCAGAAGGCTGCTTTCTTAAATATTTTTTCAAAGAATATTTGACATTATTATTATTATTATACATTGGCAACACATTCTAGAGAAGAACATTGAGAAAATAAAGAATAAGTAAAAATACAATAAATGGCTTAAAAAACATCAGTACTGTATGTTTTGTATAATTCAGTAGCTGACCATTAAAATAAATAATAAATTCCAATAAAATAAATGTCTAAATAAACATCAGTACTGTTTAGTATCAGTCAGTTGCTGACTAATAAAATAAAGAATAAATAAAAATAAAATAAATTTCTAAATAAACATCATTAGTACTGTTTAGTATCAGTAAAATACTGACTATATTAATACTGCCAGTCAATTATTGGCAGGTTGTAAAACAAGAAGCATTTACACCTGCCGACACAACCACAATCCACAACCGTACTGTTGTCTACTGAGCTGCAAAAAGATGCTCTGATGTTTACCTTTCAATCTGCTACATTACTTACTGCACTGACAAATTATAGCTGGCTAACCACAAACAGACATGCGTAACATGGTTGTCAGGGACAGGGTTAACATATTAGTTTTATTAAAAACTGTGTTTATTAACTTTCCGGTATGTATTTCACAAACTAGTTAGCAACTTACTGTGAAGACACCACCTAAAACCGTGGTGGGCACTAGTCTCTATGGAGTGTGTGCATGAGCAACAGGTAGCTGGCTGCAGTTCTCTTAATGGCCACAGGTGTCATTAATAACAAGGGTTTCTGAATCTTACATAGTGCACTTTCAAGATACATTCTCTGAAAGCAAGTCTAAATATCGTATATGTTGCTTCTCAAGTAAGGATTTTAGAAAATGTTAAATGGAAAACAAACAAAAACTCTTGATAACAATAGGATTTTTTACAGTGAATTTCTTTACTGAATTATACTTAATAAAAGGTATTTTCCCCCTTTTAATTCGGTGAATGTCATTTAGAGGTATTTTTAAAAGATGAGTTTGTCCTCTTTATTGTTAGTAATCATGTTTTATACAATCTTTTAAATCGGGGCACAAGCTGAATAATCTGTTAACCCTCTGGGGTCTGGAGAAGTTTTGACATGCTTTGACATTTGTGCTTTTTTTCAGTTGCTTAAAAACACATTAATGGCTAAAGTCTGATAACACTGTATTCAGCACAAACTGGGCTCCAATAATATGCGAACAACACGTGTGTACATGTTTGTATTTTTGAGAAAATAACGTTTATGCATGGTTTTTGAAAAAAAAAAAAAAAAAAAAAAACTAAATTTTAAGTCATTGAAATAAGGCAATATAACACATACTGAACATTTGTCCACAAGCCTTTTGAGAACTGGATCTTGTCTTGGATCTTGGAGTTTTTGCTACAAAATTATGTGAAAACCATCCTGATCACTCATTCATAAAAAAAAACATATAGTAATTGAACTTTTGTAAGACACTTTTAGTGTTAGAAAAGTCATATGTGAGGAGGCGTGAACTATAATGAATATTCATTGTAATTCACACCTGAGAAGACAAAAAGACAAAAAGAAGACATTCCTCATTGATAGGCCCAGGGGAGGGGTCCCCTGGGCCTATCAATGAGGAATGTGACAGAAACAGAATGAATGTGAGGAGACTTAATGATCAAAATCATTAAAGTTAAAATAATTATTCTGACTATACATTTTCTTTACATAAAGACTTTACTTAATTTTAACAATTAAAAGAAGTCTCTTCTGCTCACCAAGACTGCATTTATTTGATCCAAAATACAGTAAAAACAGTGATATTTTGCATTATTTTTACAATTTAAAAGAACAGTTTTCTATTTGAATATATTGTAAAATGCAATTTGTGATCAAAGCTGAATTTTCAGCATCATTACTGCAGTCTTCAGTGTCACATAATCCTTCAGAAATCATAATATGCTGATATTCTAATGTGGGCATATTTAAAGTGCATTTTACTAATTTAACCTGAACACATATTTGCAAGCACAAGCTTTATTGATAATAATGAGGCAGCATGAACACTAGTTAAAATATAATCTAAACATTCATATTATTTTTACATCATATTTATATCATACAGCTTACAATTTAAATACCTGCTTTTAAATGTAACTAAAACTTGCTTATTTCAATACTCTGAATCCTGGCTGGCAAGTCTGGAAACAGTCCCACTAGTAAAATATGTACATGTTTATATAAAATAGCATGTCAACTAATTAAAACTAAATGACTTACTCGTCCGAAATTGTATCCTCGGCTGGATCAAGTCTCTCTTCAAAATACAAACATTCATCGAGTCCCGCTCATCTTCTGAGGAAAATTGTAACTCTTCATCACTATCCAGGAGTTTTCTCACTTGTGTATTGTGCTGTCTTTTAAATGTGCAGATAAGTGAATTTTTTCAAGGCACAGTCGGGGGCGTATACCATTTGATTTGTTCGTCTCAGCACATTAGCGTATGAATAGTCCATGGTGTCAAGTAAGGCCTCCCCCAACCAAATATTTTCCTAATCGACTAGTAGGCATTAATTTAAGCCATTAGTCAACTAGTTGCATGTTTATGATATTAATTTAATTACTTGTAGATCAGTCATCAGAAAATGACTTGAATTCCAGGGCTGAGAAAGAATGTTATAAGTAACACTGCTAACACTGTTCTACATTACAGAGAAATACTAAACCATAATAATGAGCCTTTATTTATTTAACAGGGACAGTGTATGGCACTCAGCCATACCAGAATTAGCTACAAGCTAAATTTCATCTGTAGTCCCTGGGCAGGAAGAGGTAACATACAATTAACAATCCAACAAACACATATAAATATACCATAATCGTCATCACGCAAGTAGCCTCTCAGACAAGTTTCACATTCTTAAAAACACAATAAAACAACAGAACAAAATAAAGTGCAATATTAATAGACACAACAATACAATATTAGGATACGACAAAAAATGAGTTTTTTTTTTTTTTTTTTTGAGTTTATGATTAATGGGTACATGATTGTATAGATTTTAGCCATAATTTTACTTTATTTTTTAAAATATACATTTTACAAGCACACACTTGAAGTGAGCCACAGCATCACTGGTAAAAGCAGTAATGATTCTGAATGTGTCAGAAAAACCAGCAAAGAGACTGTCTGAACAGAAATGCTCATTAGGGTTGTGGCGACAGATTATGATCTCTGTGATCACTGATTGTCAGAGTGATTGCCAGTAGCTGATGCCTTTCACGATGTTGAGACGATATTTGGCTTGTTTTCCCATTCATGTATTAATTATAATTAATAGGCTATTATTATTATCAAATTAATCTTACAAATAATTTGCCCATATACACACAGACACACGCTTGAAGAAACACACTTTATTATATTAAGAACGGATGACAGAAAAGCAGTCTATGCTCATGTATGTTTGTTCGGAGACGTGCAGTCTCGTGGGACACGCGCATATAAAAGGTTCTCACTCTTTCTGTTTCGGTCTTCTGAATTTTTTTTTGGCAAGAACAGTATCATCTATGAGTACTGCAAATGACCTCAAACATCTCAGCTCTGGAGGTGCTCAGTTTAGTTCAGTTTGCTTTATTTCCACAGAGCAGTTAATTGTGACCATAACTCTGCAGCCTATACATCTGTGATTAAAACATAAAATAATACAAAAACACGTTCACATTGAACCATGATTTATATTTCTGTGATTATTATCATCATTATAATTATTATGTTTTACATTTTTAATTGTTTTTATGTCTTCATTTAAGCAATTTTCCACCTTCATGTTTAGACGGATACTTCCCTGATGGTAAATGGAAAGGTGGTTACTTATATAGCTTTACAGATCTTTATTGTAAAGGGTTTAAACAATGTTCTCCATGCTTGTTCATTAAGCCATAAACAATTAATGAACACACACTAACAGCTTACATACGGTTGGCAATTAAGGTCACAGTCTGTTACAGTCTGAACCAAACTGTCTGACTGTTACTTTTGATTTTGACCCCACCTTTGTTCAGGGACACATTATTCCATTTCTGTTAGTCACATGTCTGTGAAACTTGTTCAGTTTATGTATTAGTAGTTGAATCTTTTTATGTTCATACAAATATTTACACATGTTAAGTTAAGTAAGTAAGAAAATAAAAGCAGTTGAAAGTGAGAGTAAAAATACCCATCTGGTAGAAAATGCCCAGATGAAGTAGGTTCTTTGCCAGAAAGATGTTGACAACTGTTGTAAAGCCATCTTTCAAAAAGTTGAACAACACACATTTTAATTGCACTTAATATTTTTCCAGTTTAATATTAATTTTTAGTTAAAGTAAATAAAAGTTCAAAGATTGAAATCAAGTTGTTTTGCTTTATTGTGTAAGCTTAACACAAACCCTGCTTAACAAAAATTACCCCATAGTACCACCTGGCATCCAACCGACCAATCAAAACTTGGTCGATCTTGCTCTTCTCATGACTTGCACACAATCTCTGAGAGACGGTCTTCAAAGTTATCCATTTCAACGACAGTAGGTTACTACAACTCCTCAGCTGGCACGCGCGATTGTGAATAAAAAGTGTCACATCCAAACAACACCGACAAATAGTTTTAACCAATCTTCGACCAGCTGAGTTCTCTTGGGTCAAGAATTTCAGAGATGTGCGTGGACAAGAGAAATCTCACCAAATGAACACCTTGGCAGATCAAAAACTACACAGCATTTCATCATCATTTGAAGGCAAACTTAGCAAAGCCAGATCACCCAGTATGTATAAATTAGCCTGAAATGAATAATTCACCCAAACTCTCACTCAGGCCATTCAAGATGTATATGACCTTCGACTGGAATCTTTTGGATTTTTATTACTTTGATGCTGCCTAAATATGCTTTTTTGGGCCGTCAAAAATTGGTGTCCATTCACTTGCATTGGATGAAGCTAAAAACCTGGGATACTTTCCTAAAAATCTTAAATCCTGTTTTGATGAAGAAAGACGGTCATATACATCTTGGATGGCCTGAGGGTGAGTAAATTATCAGCTAATTTACATTTTTAGGTGAACTATTCCTTTAAGACTTGACATGAAGTTTGCAGGCACCCTCTAGCGGCAGGGGACTGTAAGACAGCCTTATCAATGTCTGCTGTCATAACTAAAAATTAATTTGTTCTGAAATGTATTCAAAGATTGATCGAATCGATCAATTTATTAATGACAATTAATCAGTTTTCGAGTAATCATTAACCTCACTATTTCTAACCGATAACCTTTTGGAAATGAGGCTGCGGAACTTCTGAACTGGAACGAAAAAAATTCAGTTTTTGCTCCGTTATTATCACTTACATTTTCCACAGCACTGCGAATGTTTAATGGGATGTGGTTGGTAAAAAGCATGAAAGACTATAGTTGTTTGTGTGTTGTAAGCTTAAACACATTGTGTTTGTCTGTACTTGTGACTTTGATGACGATGACATCAAATCGCTAATTCCAAAGGGCTCACATACTTTTTCTTGCCACGGTATATGCTTCTCATCTGAAATGAGCAAGTGAAGACTGGCTTCATTTGAGTGTGATTAGAAAAACGATAAGGTTACGATGGTAACCACGGTTCCCTGGAATGAGGGAAATAAATGCTGCGCCATTGCTGATGCTATGGGGGTTATCTGTAGATGTAAGCAATCTCTGAAAATCTTTAAATCAGCTATTTTAATTTGCAGTTAGTGAGATGGCTTTTAATTGATTTTTCATTTAATACACCTGCATGAAACGTTGTGATATTAAAAACATACTGAAATAACTTTACAATGGAGAGGTAGTGAGGCACTAACTTTGCCATGGAGCAAACACGGAGCGGGGTTTCTCTAATCCAGGAGCGTGGAGCGAGTTAGGAGTGGCAATTGACAACCCGGAGTGGAGCTGGAGTGGAGTGAATAAAGAATGCTTTGAGCATGTAGGGGAATTTGTTGCACCGAGGAATTTTAAACTGCTGACTCTCTCCACCGGTGCTCCATTAATGGTGATGGGGCTGTGTTCTCTGTCTTTACTCCTGAAGTCCACTACAAGCTCCTTGGTTTTACTGACATTGAGGGAGAGGTTGTGCTCCTGACACCAGCGTGTCAGAGTGTGCACCTCCTCTCTGTAGGCTGTTTCATCATTGTCAGTGATCAGACCTACCACCGTCGTATCGTCAGCAAACTTAATGATGGCATTGGCGCTATGTGTTGCCACACAGTCATGTGTGTACAGGGAATACAGGAGTGGGCTGAGAACACAGCCCTGCGGGGTTCCAGTGTTGAGGGTCAGTGATGAGGAGATTTTGCTGCCCATTCTAACCACCTGACGTCTACCTGATAGGAAATCCAGGATCCAGTGGCACAGCGAGCTGTTTGAGCCCAGAGTTTCACATCAAACTTGGAAGGCACTATGGTGTTGAATGCTGAGCTGTAGTCTACAAACAGCATTCTCACATGTGTTCCTTTTTTCCAGGTGGGAGAGAGCAGTGTGTATTGTAGATGCAATGGCATTATCAGTGGAGCGGTTGTTGCGGTAGGCAACCTGCAGTGGGTCCAAAGAGGTGGGCAGCACAGAGCAGATTTAATCTCTGATTAACCTCTCAAAGCATTTGCTAATGATGGGGGGTCAGAGCAACAGGCTGCCAGTCATTTAGGATTATACTGTTATTGCTGGCTGTCAGATTCAGTTACAATTTTGACAGATTTATTTAAAACAATTTTATATATGGTTTGACTATATGTGTTTTACAAAAAAAGTGATTTATATCTGTTTAAAATACATCAAAATCTGCAGCAAAACTACAAATGCATCCTGTCTGACCTGAATTAGAATAAAAAATTGGACCTGTCAATTAGGGCTGGGCGATATGTAAAACATATTTTTACGATAATTGCCTTAAATACAACCCCCCTGCTGAGGGTCAGCGAATTTTTTTTTTGGCTTTATTGATTTTGAATTAAAAATGTAATTCATTTATTGAAACATGAATAACACAAACAAAAGACATTTCGATATTCAAATTGCACTTTAAACTAAACAGAAAAAGCAATAAAATAACAAAGTGATAAAAAAAATCTTATTTAACATACCTCTCCAAATCCAAACACTTACCGTCTCCAACGGCTCATTTGCATCATGGAATATGCAGTTCATGACAACCACGAGGAAATAAAGCATATTAAACACGCAGCAACTCCTGAGATGATTGTAGATAATTTGCAGCATTCTCATAGATGACAGAAGTCTTGTCAGTTTTCAGACGAATGAAACAGGAAAAATGAAAACTTTATATTCGTTTGTTACATGAGACAGGCTTGCACTGCATGCAGTCATGCACTTGTTTAACATGACGGACTCGTGCTGCACGTCTCTGAACAAACAGCGAATCTGACACAAGCATTGATGGCTTTTCAATGGCTGTTCTTAAAAATATAAGTGTGTATGTTCAAGTGCATGTATTTGTGACGAACAGGATTTCTTGTGTTGTGTCACTCAGAGACAGGTCTCCCATCTGTTGCGTGCGGGTAGATGAGTAAAATTACCCACCCATGAAATACATTTGGATGAGTAGCTTGTGAACTGGTTTCAGCCTCGTCTCATTTTGCGGGTGGCGGGTGCTAGTTTCACACCCTGGTCACTGTTTAATATATATGGCAACTTCCCAGAGCCATGATTTTGTCATTTCCTGATATTGTCGATCATCATTTGTTCTTAATAGGCTTCGGGATCTTTGTAAAACATCGTCGATATCTGATTACATTGTCATATCACCCAGCCCTACTGTCAATTTGTTGATTTTCAGGTTAATCAAGTCATTATTCATGCGATTTACTGTTCTGACAAGTGTAATCTCCAGTTCCCATTCAAACCAATATTCCATGTTAACATGGGAAACAAGATGTTACCCTATGAAACCGTTAAAATCGCTCAAACTGAGTGAAATTCATTAGAACAGACAAATGAAGCACAGTGGTTGATAATGATACCAGCATTATTTTGTAACATGCAAACCATCTTTTCTTTGCTCCTTGGCAATTAACATTAAACAAATCTGCTGAAAAGGCAAGTAATATTATTCACATGCACGCGTACATCCCCAGTTAACATCCCCAGTTGATCCATAACACCGGCTCTGCCCCAACAAAAAAGTTGTGGGCTGGTGCTGTGGCATGATGTCATCGCATACAGAAACATCCCATTTTATCAACTAATAAAAGGACTTCATTGCCCCCACCCCCGCTGGACACTAGTCTCTCTCTAGCATCAGGATTTGCTGATGCACAAATAAGTTTTGCTACATGTTTTTCGCAAAAGTAGTTGCAAAAGTCATTGTGTGAAGATTTAAAGTTGCAGTGCCAGATTTTAGAGGTTGTAAGTCCCGATTTGTGGTTGTACTGCAAAAATGAATTAAAGTACAAAAGTTAATGTGTAATACAATTTTGTGTTTGTATTTGTAACTACTTGTCTGCAATTGTGAATTCCGAACACAGGCTTTGAAATATTGTCTGTGAGTGCAGATTGCAACATTTAACGTAATTTTTATTTTGCAAGTTTTCACATCGGTACTTTGAGTGAATTTCAACTTACTGGCACAAACTTTTATTGTACATGTTCTCAAATCCAAATATGCTAGCTCTCGAGTTTTGTTACTGATTTACCTTCATATGTTTGCATCATTGGGCATGTACTGCGACACACTAACCTTCGACTGAAGGGTACAGAATGATACTTGGCCTCTGTAGTGAAGAGGGATGCACCTAGGGCTGGGTATCGTTCAAACAATTTCGATATTGATACCGATAACTTGACTTCGATACAAGTTCCTAAACGTTACTTTTTTCGATACCAATTTTATGAAATCTATTTTAACAAGATTACAAACATTACACATTACCTAAAAAAAACTTTTTTTTTAACAGATTCAAAGACTCCTCTCCTGAGCCTTCTGGTCTCCTCATGCCAGGGTCGGCAGGGGCTTTAACATTTAATGTGAAGAGGAAAAAAACAAAACAAGAAAGCTAAACCGTTAATTCAGCCAACCCTAAGGATAAGTGCAGTTTAACAAGATAACTAGTTTAATGTGAGTTAAACTTGATCAGTTACTGTCAACCTTAAAGCATTTTTGGCATCGATTTAGCTAGCAATCTGTAGCCATACATCCAAACAATATCTACCATTACGTAGGTCCCAGTTTATAGGACTATAAGCTGGGCACCGCACACAGAAACGTTAATTTAACAAGTACACAAGCATGTACCACTACAAGTTAGCCGATTTTGTTTGTTGGTTTGATTGCTAAACGTTAACCTTGCCTGTCGGTGTCCCAGACCTAGCGGCGCTGCATTCATCAGTAGTTTTGAAGGAAGCTCTGTGGCAGGATGCTGAGAGGATGACTGCACCGGCTCGGTCTTCTTGCAGTCAAAGATGGAGCAACTTTCTGCTCTTAAGTTTATTCTGTGCACTGTCAAGTGCTTCATCAGATTTGTCACGTTGCTGGTCTTGACAGCAATTATCTTGTTGCAAATATTGCATCGCGCGCTGTTGGCATCTGTTTACTGCGGTAAACTAGTGTTTTTCCTTGATGCCAAAACACAGCCAATCACCGGCACTTTTAGATTTGGGCACATCTAGCATGCAACATGCTTATGACTGACGTTGACGAGATTAACCCCTTAGGTATCGAAATTTGGTACCGAACGACAACACATTTTTCAATGCTCGATTGTTTAGAGGCAATTCGGTCGATACCACTTTGTCTCTGCCGATATCGGAAATCTCAGTATCGGCCGAGCCGATACCAGTGTAGTTTTTTTGCATAATCAGTTCAGAATATCTTTACATTATTGTGTGGAACTAATTAGGTGTGCTCTTTAATATGCAAAGAAACACAAACCTCTAACTACCCATTATTTCAATATAAATGTATAGGTTATTAAGGAAAAACTTAATTGTTAACTAGTATACTGGATAATGTAGCAGCAAATTTAACAGTAATTCCAGTATGTCATCAGTAGAAAAGAAGCTGTTTTTTTTTTTTTTTTTTTTTTTTTTTTTTTGGCAAAATGTTTTCAACTTGTATTTGGACTTTAAAGTATTCAGATCTTCAGATTACAAATTTAGTTGTAAGATATCAGCTCACTTTTCATTCACAAAGTTATTTTTTTAACATATTCAACTTAAATATTATCATTTGTAAACAAATTATAATAATAATAATAATAATAATAATATATTATAACAGTAATATATCTGTGCACCTCTAACTTTTAAACCCTCACGCTTTTATTGTGACATTCTGAACAATCCAGGAAGTCCTGTGTGTCTGGGCAAGTTCACAGTAGTTTAATTTGCTTCTTATTCAAATTCTGGTAGTAGTAATAATATTATTAGATTCCTCCGATAGGAGGGAATCTATTGTTATTGACAGTTTTATTATTATTATTATTATTATTATTATTATTATTATTATTATTATTCTCCTTGAGCCCCAATATCTCAAAAAGTTACTGGTCAAAAATTTTCTAAATTGGCACATTGATACTCCATGCCAACGGGTACCCCCAAACCAAGAATGGCCCACATTCGCCCATAGGTGGCGCTACAGGCCACGCCCCAAAAAAATATTTTCAAAGTCATGGCATTTCCAAGCCATTTGTCCAATTATTCTCAAACCTGGTGTACATGCCTCATTTCTCATGGGGAACAAAAAAGCCTCAAGGACCCATAACTTCTGCCCTAATGGATTTTCCTGTACAGTGAAAATTTGCCAAAACCTACAAAACTCTTCTTCTCCTGAACCGTAGCTCCAATATACTTGAAATTTGGTACGCATGTGTAGAATTGATGTCTTTGAAAACGTTACTTAGCAAAAATGAATACGATATAAAATGGCTGAAAGGGGCGTGTTTATGTAAATGTCCACATTTAATCAATATATATGTCAATATATCAAATGTAATTTTGACCCAGGGTTTTTCAAACCTAACATTCTTCAAGATAACATCCCTTTGAAGTACTGTGCAAAGAATTGCCCACATTCGCCCTTAGCGGTTCGCTACAGGCCACGCCCAAATGTCACATTTTCAAAATGATGGCATTTTCACCACAAATTTCGAAATATTCTAAAACTTGGTATACTTGCCTCATTTTTCATTGGGAACAAAAAAGCCTCAAGGACCCATAAGGTACGATTAAAAATGGCTGAAAGGGGCGTGTTTATGTAAATGTCCACATTTAATCAATATATAAGTCAATAAATCAAATGTAATTTTGACTTAGAGATTTTAAACCTGACATGCTTCAAGATAACATCCCTTTGAAGTACTGTGCAAAGAATTGCCGACATTCACCCTTAGCGGTTCGCTACAGGCCACGCCCAAATGTCACATTTTCAAAATGATGGCACTTTCACCCCAATTTTCCAAATATTCTAAAACTTGGTATACTTGCCTCATTTCTCATTGGGAACAAAAAAGCCTCAAGGACCCATAACTTCTGCCCTAATGGATTGTCCTGTACAGTGAAAATTTGCCAAAACCTACAAAAGTCTTCTTCTCTTGAACCGTAGATCCAATATACTTGACATTTGGTACCCATGTGTAGAATTGATGTCTTTCAATTTGTTACTTAGCAAAAATGAATACAATACAAAATGGCTGAAAGGTGCGTGTTTATGTAAATGACCACATTGCCTCAATATATTAGTGTCAATAAACCAAATGAAAATTTGATTGATGGTTTTTCAAACCTAACATGCTTCAAGATGACATAACTATGTTGGCTTGAGAAAGCCAACATATTGTTATGTTACATACATTTATTATTATTATTATTAATAATACTATTTTACTTACTAAAATTTCAACAACCTCACCTCTAAGAGCTTTAATGCTATAAGTACCCAACTTGCCACAGACCTGGGGACTGTTCTGAAGTTTGCTGCTATGTCTTTTTTTACCTGATGCGACTTAAGCTTTTTATATAAATGACGATCAAAAATGTAAAAAATCCCATTGATTTACAATGGCTGAGCAAAAATGCCCCCTCTACTGGATCAATACGGTCTACAAGTAAAATCCCATTCACTTACATTGGCTGAGCAAAGAGGCTCCCTCTGCTGGTGTAACTCTGTCTACCAAATGCACTTTTACTGGAGAAATCTCTCTAATGGAGCAATTCTGTCTACTAGTGGGTGGAGCTCCCGACTTTCTCAGCCAGAAGAATTTTGCCTGCGTTTGCACAAAGGTATGTCAATTGTGTGTGTTTAATGCTTGACATTTGGAACATTCACGCGATTTTATACTATTCATCTCAACAGATGGTAAAACAACTCATATAAATGTTTTCGAGCAGTTTGTGTGAAACAGCGATAATCGTCGCGTCTAACGCACGAGCCCCGATGAGAGTTACTGCACAAGGTCAGTGAGATGTATTTTACTGCTTCCCAGTTTGAATATTCAAGCGATTTTACACTATTCAACTCAACAAATGGCAAAACAACTCAAATAAATGTTTGTGATCAGTTTTGTGTGAAACCGCGAGATGCGTCGCGTCTAACGCACGAGCCCCGATGAGAGTTACTGCACAAATAAGGTCAGTGAGATGTGTTTTACTACTTCCCAGTTTGAATATTCAAGCGATTTTACACTATTCAACTCAACAAATGGCATACAACTCAAATAAATCTTTGCGAGGAGTTTGAAATCGGGAATCATTATTGAATTCTGGCATTATTACGGGGGTCAACAATGGCGCTGTAATGTCCTTTCAGATGCATTGTTCTAAACAGCGGAAAAAACTTAAACAAAATACTGCGTCATTTTTGCCCATTCAGATACATGGAAGAGAACATTACAAACTATAAAAGGTCTACTTTTATTTGTGTACACTTACAATACAACAAAACCTTGAGCTTTTGTAAAATAACGAAAATAAATAGGGTAAATCGAATCTGTCTTTGCGATAATCTGTCTGATACACGTCAGAAAAATCAAGTGAAACTCCGCGAACACTTATCACACAAACATGAAACATATGTCTAAAGAAAGAAGGGATGGACGGATCGATCCTAAAGTATCAATACTTCCGAGAATGATGTTTCATCTGCGTGTTCTCTGACAGCACGCAATAGTGACGCGATCTCATTTTTACTCGCGTCTTCAATGCGAGCAATGTTTGTCTGTTGTATGTGTTTTTAACACTTTCCTGTTTGAACTTTCAAGCGATTTTACACCATTCAACTCAACAAATGGCAAAACAATTCAAATAAATATTTGTGTGAAACAGAGAGCAGCGTCACGTCTAACTCACGAGCCCCGATGAGAGATCGCATTCGCTTCTTCTTGCGTTTGAACGGACACTTTCATACAACCATACATGATATATTGTCTGTTTTGCCTCAAGTGAACTAAACAGTTGATGAAGAAATCGCGAATCTAAATCTAGTATCAACACTTCCGAGAATGATTATCAGCATTGTGTCTGACAGCGCGAGGCATCTCATTTTTACTCGCATCTTCATGGAGGTTTGTCGGTTGTATGTAGTTTCACAATTTCAATCAATTAATCTCTGAAATGAATACAGATGTAACAGCACGAAAATAATGAGACTTCACAGTTCTCTAAAGATTAAACTCAATGAAACAAGCCGCACAGACTGTGCCTTGAATGAAATGCGTTTAAAATCCTCTTAAAGAGACAGTAACAATTTTCCAAGTAAATAAAAAGTAGCCTACAAATGGTTTTTACCCCAAAAATAAATTTCTCTCATCGTATACTCACCCTCATTCCATCCCAGATGTGTATTATTTCCTTTCTTCTGGTGAACACAAATTAATCTTTTTAGAAGATTATCTCAACCCTGTTGGACCTTTCAATGACTTGAATGGTGATCAGAACTCAGAAGCTACAAAAATCACATAAATGCAGCATAAAAGTAATCCATACCACTCCAGTGGTGTAATCCATGCCTTCAGAAGTGATATTATAGGTGTGGGTTAGAAACAGACCTATATATATATATATATATATATATATATATATATATATATATATATATATATATATATATATATATATATATACTTCAAGATGACATCACTCTGAAGTACTGCGTAAAGAATATCCCACATTCTCCCTTAGGGGGCGCTACAGGCCAAGCCCAAAATTCCCATTTTCTGGTCAAAAATGTTCTAATTTTGTATATTGATACTACAGACCACCAGGAATCCACAAACCAAGAATGGCCCACATTCACCCTTAGGGGGCGCTACAGGCCACGCCCTAAATTCCCATTTGCTGGTCAAAAATGTTCTAATTTGGTACATTGATACTACAGGCCAACAGGAACCCACAAACAAATAATTGCCCATATTCGCCATTAGGGGGCGCTACAGGCTATGCCCAAAATTCCCATTTTATGGTCAAAAATGTTCTAATTTGGTATATTGACACTACAGGCCAACAGAAATCCACAAACCAAGAATGTCTCACATTCGCCCTTAGGGGGCGCTAAAGGCCATTCCCAAATTGCAATTTTTTTTTGTCAAAAACTTTCAAATTTGGTACATTGATACTACAGGCCAACAGGAACTCACAAACCAAGATTGGCCCACATTCACCCTTAGGGGGCGCTATAGGCCATGTCAAAAATTCCCATTTTCTGGTCAAAAATGTTCTAATGTGGTACATTGATACTGCACGCCAACAGGAACCCACAAACCAAGAATTGCCCATATTCATCATTAGGGGGCGCTACAGGCTATGCCTTAAAGTCCTATTTTTTTGGTCAAACATTTTCAAATTTGGTACATTGATACTACAGGCCAACGGGAACCCACAAACCAAGAATGGCCGACATTCACCCTTAGGGGGCGATATAGGCCATGTCCAAAATTCCCATTTTCTGGTCAATAATGTTCTAATTTGGTACATTGATACTACAGGCCAACAGGAACTCACAAACCAAGAATTGCCCGTATTCACCATTAGGGGGCGCTACAGGCTATGCCCCAATGTCCCACATTGAAAGTGATGGCATTTCCACCCCATTTTTTCAGTTCTTCTGAAACTTAATGTACATAACTCATTTCTCATTATAAACAAAAAAGCCTCCAGGATCCATAAGATCCCGGCATCATGGACTTTCCTGTACACTGAAAATGTTTAGTTTAGGATTCAGACAGAAAGACACGTTTTTTGAATTTCTTCATTGGGAGAGTTTAACCCCAACCCTCTACTGAACAATTTTAAATGATTTGCCATTTTGAGGAGGAATCGCATTGCTGCTTGCAGCTATATTTATTATTATTATTATTATTATTATTATTATTAATGATGATAATAAAAAAGCACCTCCAGTTCCATTCTAAATGCATACTATAAGTGAACTGAACTTTTGAGTATCTACTTCTGAGATGTTGTTCGCGAGTAGCGCTCAAATATTTCGCTCCGCGTGTGTGTGTGTAAACATGTGGCTCTGAATAAAATTAACAAGTCATATTAACTACTTTAATTGTGTTTTTATGGTTCTTTTATTAAATTTGAGCTTGACAGGAACGAACATGACTAACATGGTATCGGATTTGGATCAGGCTTGTCGGACTGATACCCGATCCATCTAAAAGCTTCAGTATCGAGGAGATACCGATCCAGGATTTAGCTTTGGATTTAGACCAATCCGATCCAGGTATCGGATCGGTGCATCCCTAGTAATGAAGAATAATTTATTGAAATGTAATCTAGGATGCTTTGCTATGCTATCAAATTGCTTGAAATAAGAGAGGGGGACATCTACAGGGAGAGATTTTTACAGGTGGTTAATATTTTTAATACAATTCATTTTAATAATATTAACCTTCCCAATCATAGATAAATGTAATGAAGCCCACCTGCCCACATCCCTCAAACATTTTTATTAAGGGAACAAAATTAACTCTTAACAAAATCAGACAAATTTGGTGGGAAAAAAATGCCCAAATTCTTAATGCCCTGTGTGGGCCACTGGAAGGCGCCCGGCTGGAAAGCTGTTACTGGACAGTATGCTGTCAGAGCCAAAGCTTTGGATTTAGACCAATTGACTCTGTATCTTGAGAACTTAGAAAAGTAGAATAATTCTATTGGGGCAAGGCTTAGATCTAATGGGGTCGGAGACAAATAATAAAATATAATCTGCATAAATCAATTGCTTATGCGCCAAAATCTTAAAAAGATAATCCCATTCTACTATATCAAAAGCCTTTTTGGCGTTAAGTGATATAGCCGCACTGGAATCTGATCATTCGCTACTGACCACATGATATTGATGAGATGCCTGATACTATCAGAAGAGTGGCGAATAAACCCCACCTGATCTATGTATAAGAGATGTCATAACTTAATTGGTAAGCAGGATTTTTGAAGATATTTTAACATCTACCTGGATCAGGAAAATTGGATGGTAACTCTTACACTTGCTTGGATCTTTGTCCTTTTTAAGAATCAAACTGATCCGGGCTTGTGTCATGGTTGGCGGATGCTTTCCATTCTTTAATGATTCTGTATAAACTTCTAACAAAAGTGGAGCTAGTTCTGTTTCATAAGATCTAAAAAATTAAGCGGCAAAGCTGTCTGGCCCCAGAGCATACCTATTGGTAAGGCCTTAATTACCTCACCAAGCTCCTCCAATGTTATCTCAGAATAATTTTTTTCAATTCGTCAATTTAGGGAGTTCTAATGGATCCACAAAGTTTCTAATGTCTTCTTCAATAGACAAAGATGTGGAACTGTAGAGATCAAGATATAATTCTTTAAAAGCACTATTAATATCAATGGGTTAAATATTTCACCACCAGCAGATTTCACTGAGTGATCTCTCTGCTTTATATGAAAAAGCATCCCTGCTTTATCCCCCGACTCAAAATATGACTGAGTAGCCAAAACACCACTTTCCGTGACAAAATAGTATTATTTCTGTATTTCAATCGGGCCAATTCTCGGAGGCCATCAGACGACATTTGGTGCTTCAGCACTTTTAATATTAGCTTCCAACTCCACGAGTTCCCTCTCCTATGACTCTAGATAATCGATCCGTTTCTCAACATCCACCACTGTTGTAAACATTTCCGTGAATTTCATCTCCATCACAGGATCTTATTACAGCAAGATCCTCCAAGTCGTTATCGACCTACATCAGCATTGCTGACACGTTCATCAATTCATGCCAAATTTCCTTCAATTCACCGTCCAAATGGACTCCCGGGCTTGCGGCCAGCTGCTCAGTGGCTTCAGCTTGAACATGTAATTGCCTTTTAATATCTCCAGAGCCTGAAGATTTAGAATTCTTTGACTTATTGTCTACAACAGTTAAGAATCCGGTTGTATCGAATCTCACTGCTTTGACACAAAAAGTATTAAAACTAGCGAAGTGCACAGAGCTCACCATTCTCACATCCGAACCTCGCATGGCACCACATGACACAACTGATTCTATTCTTAAAAATGTAATAACGATTTTCCTTCATGGGATCAATATATTATATCTATACTGGACCACTTATAATATGATCATGTCATAAAGCCTTTTGACTGTTTACACTATGCCGCTTTTGCATGACAGTACTTATACGATTAAATTTTATTAGCATCTGCTGTGCTAAAAGTGGGTGTTGTTTGTGTTATTATGCATTATACTCTTAAGTATAGCTATGAATAGGGGAAGTCTTATAATGCATTGTAGTTATAATTATTTATGAGAAGATACATCTTATTATAAGAAACATTATGAATGCAGTATAATGCACGTATAATGCCTTCATAGAAAATGTTACTGAAACTTAAATTTTTTTACTTGGATTTAAAAAAAAAAAAAATTCAAAGTAATACCATGAATGCAATACTGTTATTTATAAATGTCAACAGTATGATAACCGTCTCTTTTTAAAACTGCAGTATACAGTGAAACCGTGGCACCGTTACATCCCTAGTGACCGCTGACTGCAGCCTATGAAGGAGAGCTAATATATTTATACATGGTCATCACAAAGTAAGCACCACCTAGCGAATGTGCTGGGGGAAACCCAATATGCAGCCGTCTTAAAGGGAAACGCCATTAGACAATGCCCACTAAGAGGCCATGCCTCTTGTGGAGTGAGGGTTAACTCCCAATAGGGCACTGTATGCCTTGCGAATCGCATGTGTGCGCAATGACATCCACTGCATTGTGAAAGCCTTTGTTTGGAGATGGCCAAAGATTTGTAGCAATTTGTGATGCAGACAAAGAGCTGATTTGAATTTCTTATTTGTCTCATACTTTCAACAAATACACACAGTGCCCTTACGGGATCCAATAGCTCTATTGAATCTGGGAACCATGGGTGGTTGGGCCATTTTGGTGCAACCAACAGAACAGTTTCCTCGTCCTCTTGAATTTTGCACAATATTTGAAATAAGTGGATGGGAGGGAATGCTTACTTGCGTCCCGCTGGCCATTTGTGTACAAGAGCATCCAGGCCCAGTGGAGCACAAGTCTGGGTGTACCACAGGCAACAATGTGTTTTTTCGGCAATGCAAATGGATTTATTTTTGCTTCCCCAAATTGATTCCATATCATCAGAACTGATGAACAGAACATCAGAAGTCTCCATTCTCCCTGTATAACGCCCTTTCGAAAGAGCAAATCTGCACCTCGGTTCAGGGGACCTGGAACACACGTTGCGCTTATCGAAAGGAGATGTTTCTCGCACCAGCTGGTGCGCCAAGTTCATCAATGGGCGTGATCGGACTCCTCCTTGGTGATATATGTAAGCCACAACTACTTGTCGGTTCTGATGAGAACATGGAACTCCTGGATGGCTGGCCAGAAAGCCATTAATGCTTTAAGTAAAGCAATTAGTTCCAGACAATTTTATGTGCCAGGTTGTTTGAGCACCTGTCCAGTGTTGCACTTTGACCACTATGTATCTTGTTACTTGAGTGCTGCACACATCTGATAGAACGTGTGCATTTTCCAAATGGTTAATGCGGCTAGACAGTAGTGTGATACCACAAGACACAAGAATGATGAGGCACCTTCCATCTAAGCCAGCCATAGTCTCATCAGCAGTAGTGCCAGTGGAGTGACCACTTTTGCGAAGGCCATGTGGCCTAGGGCCGGTTGAAAAAAAATAAACGCAAATGCTTTTCCCAACTTGAATGTGGTCAAACACCTGAGAGTGGATTTATCATATTTTTCTGTAAGGCACGCCAGTTTAGAGATGAGATTCATGCCAATGAATGAATGACCACTTTGTGTCCCAAATGTGCAAATAACAGGTCTCTGTGTTTGCAAGCTTGTTCCTCTGACTGTGCTAAGAGCAACCAGTTGTCGAGGTAATTTATAACTTGCACACTGACACATTTCTTGAATGTGCGAGGAGCCATGGATAAGCCAAAGGTTAGGACTTTGAACTGGTAAGCAGTCCACTCAAATGCGAATCTCAAGAATGGCCTGTAATGAGGGACTATGTGCACATGAAAGGTCAATTGACTTGAACCAGTCCATAAGGCTAACATGGGACTGAATTTGCTTCCGAGTAATCATTTTGAACTGAAACTTTGCAAGTACCCAGTTCACTGTCTTTTTTTTTTTTTTGGCGACTTGAAAATAGTAGCTTAAAATCCACTGTGGGCATCGTCTGTCGATATTGAGTCTTATCACGTCTTTTGCGAGCAGACATAATATCTCTGAATGGAGAACCAGCATGTCCCACACTGTTACGGAGGAGGAAATAACGGTAACTTTTAATTCTTCCTGTTAATTTTTTATACTGTCTCGTACTGTTTGCACATGTTTGCATGTGCACTTTATATAGGTATGTTATTTAGTCTGTGTAGTCTCCTGTGGTTCTGTGTTTGTCCTATGTTGTTTTATGTAGCACCATGGTCCTGGAGGAACGTTGTCTCGTTTCACTGTGTACTGGACTAACTGTATATGGTTGAACGACAATAAAAACCACTTGACTTGACATAGCAGAACCTAATTTCCAGCTCACGACAGCTGGGAAAGGCTATATTGATGTTCCTAACATCTTTGTGTTGCGACATAGGCAGTCTTCTGGCATGTGGCCAACCATAGTACAAACAGGGTAGACCGTCTTGCATTAGAGGAAATTACTCTTTTCCTGGCTCACATCGGTGTAAAACGTGTTTAATAAGCACTGCAAGTCAACAGCACCACAGACCTGAATTCTCATTGAATAGGGAGAACGGCATTTCATAATAAGCTGTTCGTGCAGCTCTAGAAAGAATGACACCGGCTGAGAAACTCTGGGCTTCTGCTTTCTTTCAGAAAGAAACCAGCATCACAACTAGTGCCACTGTACGTATAACAGCGCTTGTGCATGCCAGACAGGAGAAAATATGCTTGTTAAGCAAACTCTTTTTACGATTGTCCTTATTATACAAATACACTAAACACAATCAGACTCTAGCGCTTGTGTTACATGCTACAGAAAATTCCAATATAATTCCAGTCATTTGAAGGATACTTTTTTTTTTGAGGCCCACAGGCTGTAGAATAATCCGGTTGCCACAGGGATTAAACTGATCCATTCGCTGTTAAGAGTGCAGGTCTTGACAGCGATTCCAGTAGAGAAAAATCCAGTTCATGTACAGAGTACGAGAGAGACATCTCGCTACCCTGAAGGAGAAAATCCAGAGGAGATGGTTCACAATGCATCTTAGGTGCATTTTCAACTGACTTTTAATGTGGGCAAGTGGAGTCCGATATCAGCCTGTTCACCGCAAACACATATTAATGCATGGTGTAAATGGGGCCTTAGCTTCAGGTTATTACTACATGGAGGATTGAATAAGTGTCCATTATAGTCACTTTGGATTAAATCATCAGCAACATTACTAATGGGTAATTAAATGGGGGTGGTGTGGTGTTGTGGTTGAAGATCTGATAATTTGAAGGTTGTTGGTTTAATCTCCACATGAATGAAATGACTCTAACATTAACAAAACCACTACCATTGTCTTTACTACCAATTACTAATGAGCAATTACATGACTTTTGGTTCTGTTTGCAAACCTTATTCACTCTGTCCATTACTAACAGCATTTAATTTGATTAGTTAACACAAGTGTCTTTTTATTTGTCACGTTTAGTGTTGGAAAAATAGTAATTTAAGGGAACAATCGAAAAAATTCCACAAAGTCTGAATTGGAGTTTTTTTTTTTTTTTAGCTTTTTCTTCAATATCTGTTAGCTTTGAGGTGTTCTAAGCTAGAGTATTATAACAAATCAACAAAATTTACTTTTAGTAGATTTAAGTGTTTAAAATGTAGTCTTTAATCTGAATGGCTGTCCTTGACAGTTGTTTTGCCCTTCTGTCCATTTGATCTGTGAAGGGAATGTTAGCAACCTAATGAAATTTCTTTAAATAGAGTATCATAAAATTTACAGGTACTGTATTTAGCCTAGTATTTTTAAATTTGGATATTAAAAACATTAAGCCCTTTGGGTAGTAACGGTGCAGTATCAGAAATTAACTACCATTTAAGAGGCAATATTTGCCCTCTGCATTTCGTTCTCAGGGGCATTTTTACCTTTGTTATTTAACTGCATGAAAATATACCTGTGTGTCTTCCTTTTTAGGTTAAATACATTAATATAACCAGTTCATTATTAACATTAACAAGGGATAAAATGCATAACTAGGGATAGAAATTTGCTGAATATTCATCAATGTTAATTCAAGTCTGTGTTTAAAGAGAATTCTGCATCATTAATGCCATTGTTTGTGCTAAATTGTAGATAGAGCTGTGGGTAGCTTGTCCCAGCCGCCAGCATGTCTGGCACTGCCACAGTGCTACAGCAGTTTGTGAGTGGCCTCAAGAGTCGCAATGAAGACACACGTGCCAAAGCTGCCAAAGAACTCCAGCACTACGTCACCACTGAACTCCGAGAGGTAAACTATACTACTATAAAATTATAAAAAGGAAGAGACTAACACAACTGTATGTGCATAACCACACATCTTTGTTGATGTATTGCAAACTCTACTAACAGAACGTTCATCCACCTAGAAAAGTATTCCCACTTAAAAAAGACAATGGAGACAATTTTACAATTAAAATAACAAATATTTTTTGTTGAATAAGTCTGTGGCAGGGCGGAGGGCGGGGCCGGGTTGTGATGCTACACACCCGGTTAACGTATCAGGCTAATCTGTGTAACGTAGTTCAAGGGCAAGGAGGAGGTGAGAACCGGCTGGACGATATAAATAATATTTTAATGATAAACTTAAAACAAAGTACAAACACACCCACATGACGGACATGTCCGTAAATGATCTCTCTCTCTCGCACCACCGTCTGCCATCGGCCTTTATCCCTCTCGGAGGCTTGATTAGCCTGATACGGGACGGGGTGTGTAGCATCACGCCCTGCCACAAAGTCATAAGTGCTTAAGTATCAATACAAGCTGCACATTTCCGCTTTTAAACCTCCCAGAAGGTGGCCCATAAACTACCGTTGTAAGTGCATTAGTGTGAATGCATCCCTCAGTCTGTAGAAGTCCACCTGGAAATGAGTAGAAATGATTATCTGTGGTAATCATCATCAAGACACAAAATAAAAACAACAACAACAGAATATTTCTGTTTTAATGTTTTTTTCTGTGTTTTTTGCTTCTGATTCAAGCTGAGCCAAGATGAAGCCACTACCTTTTATGATGAACTAAACCACCATATATTTGAGCTGGTTTCCAGCTCAGATGTGAATGAGAAGAAAGGCGGAATCCTTGCTATAGGTGAGCCTGAACCATCATCTGCTGCAGTGGTTCTCATTTTTCTTTGGTCACGCCCCCCTTTGAAACAAGAAAAACTTTAATAAAATGTCTGACTTTTTTTTTTTTTTTTTTCCTTGCCCATTCTTATTTCATATCTAATAATTAATGTATCCTAAATGCACACAATTAAATAATAGTTTCTCACTTTTTGCATAATTTTACAAAATTACAGCTTGATTGGAAATGAAAATATTCTTCTCACGAGTTACTAAAAACTAAACTAAAAAAATTTGCTTTCAAGCATCCCATGTCTCATATTTCATCTCAAGCATGCTCTTCACTGACACTTCAATGAGACTGTCAACTTAGTAAACAAGCACATTTACTTTATTATGGGCCCATAAGTAAACAAGTGAATTAAGGGGCCACAACTATGGCACAATAAAATTTTTTTTTTTTATAAAAATATAATTCTTTTCCCACAGTAAATATTGAAATGCTTTGTGTTTAAATTTAACTTACTTTATCATTATAGTTTTAAACAGATAATAATTTGTATTTTTTATGGATAATGGATTATTACATTTTAATATTGGAAGTCTGGGTCTGGGACAAGATAAAATAAAAGGTATTTGACATGTAGCAAAAACAAAAGATAGTGGGAAAAAAAAAATCCTATTTAGTTTTAATTTGACCCTAATAATAATAATAATAATAATAATAATAATAATAATAATAATATAAAAAAAAGAGTTCTATTAGTTTTAATAAAAACCCTTTGGACAGTGAAGTGAAGTAGACAAATGGCTATATTAGCTAGCTGGTGAGCAGAATTTAACACATCATGACAACTACTTGTTTAGATTTGCAATGCATAAAACAAATGTAGTTGTTTAAGAAATAAGATTTAGTAACAATGCAGCATCACAGGTCACACATCCGAAAACACATGCCAAATCGCTAGTCTTTCTGTTTAGCCCTACCATGTAAATGTTTTCACTGGTGAAGTATTTTGTTTAAAGTGTTTAGGCAGTCATTGTGTGATGATTGTCTATCCAGTGAGTTTGATTGGCGTTGAGGGGGGCAATGCCACCAGGATCAGCCGCTTTGCCAACTACCTCCGTAACCTGCTGCCCTCCAGTGACTCTGTTGTCATGGAGATGGCCTCTAAAGCCATGGGCCACCTGTCAATGGCAGGAGACACCTTCACAGCAGAGTATGTGGAGTTTGAGGTGAAGAGAGCTCTGGAGTGGCTGGGAGCAGACAGGAATGAGGGCAGACGGCACGCCGCGGTATGTAGAAACTCATCTGCTTCAGTTGTAAAGTAGACATGAAAAATTGGAGGCTAACGCTCAAACATACTCTGTGCAAGAGTGTGATAAGTCTGATCTTTAGCCATTTAGTCTGATGTAACCTGATTTAATTTGTCACTGTTTTCTCATTGCAGGTTCTGGTTCTGCGGGAGCTAGCTGTCAGTGCGCCTACGTTCTTCTTCCAGCAGGTGCAGCCATTTTTTGATAACATCTTCTATGCGGTGTGGGACTCGAAGCAGGCGATCCGGGAGGGTGCGGTGTCTGCACTCAGAGCCTGTCTGATCCTCACCACACAGAGAGAGACCAAAGAGATGCAGAAACCTCAATGGTATAAGGTCAGCGTCAGCACACGTCTACGTGTTGCTTTTAAAAGCCGTCTACATGTTGCCTTTTAATAAATTTAATGTCTCAAACTGTACCCTTTGTCCATAGTTAGCAATGTGGGTAATTCTTAGTGTTTTTTATTATTATTATTATTTTTCTTTTTTATATAATGAACAGCAAACTTTTGAGGAAGCTGAGAAGGGTTTTGATGAGACTCTGGCTAAAGAGAAGGGCATGAACAAAGACGATCGTGTGCATGGAGCTCTGCTGATTCTTAATGAACTTGTGCGAATAAGCAGCATGGAGGGAGAGGTATGACGGTCCAAATGCCAAAGACTGCATGAAACACAACACTAAACAATACTCATTTACTGTTCGCTTTTCTTTCGTTCTTTTGTGCTGCTTTCTATTATTTGTTGTTTTGCTTGTTATTTACTTTTTGTTTTTTAGGGATGGGCTGATATGAATTTATTTGGCCAATATCGATTTTAACCAAAAAAAAACAACAACAAAAAAACATTTGTTTTTGTTCAGAATTTTAAAATGAAAAAGAGGTACCAAAGCTTTTTATTGTTCTAACAACAAATAATTTCCATTTGAACATGGATTGGATCTGTTTAAAACATGACTGACCAGAATATTAAAGAGAGCCACAAGGAAAGATGAACGTAATATAAAAAGATAACAAAAAAAAACGATTGAAAAATAACTATAAATCATGCATGATGATTGAAAAGGTTATTTTTGTATTTCTAAAACATTTTTGTACTTCTGTTTGTGGTTCAAAACAACAGAACTCACATTTTACATCTTTCTTTCTAACTTTCTTGTTCAATACTTTGTGAAATCTTTCATTCTTTAATTCTCTCTATCTTTCTCTCTTAGCGAATGCGTGAGGAAATGGAGGAGATCACGCAGCAGCAGATAGTTCATGATAAGTACTGTAAAGAGTTGATGGGTTTCGGCACAAAGCCTCGTCACATCACGCCATTCACCAGCTTCCAATCAGTGCAGCCACAGCAATCTAATGCTCTGCTGGGTCTGCTGGGCTACAGCACGCCGCAGGGCTTCATGACCTTTGGAGCTATGCCTGTTCCTTCCAAGAGCATGCTGGTGGAGAGCCGCTACTGCAGAGAACTGATGGAAGAACGCTTTGACCAGGTGATCAGTGATTGGATTTATTAATGTAATGTAGAAGCTGTGGCAAGCTCTGCTGTCCTAGACAGCATTTTAAAGCATTATAGGCACACTTCTGACATGAAGGCTGTTTCAAAATATTGACTTCTAAATTCAAGATAAGCTTGTGCAGCTATGTTTTCCATTGAGGTGACAAGACGTGAGTTGCAACAGATGCTCTTAGTTGACCGTTTAAATGTCGTTTGGTTTGTGCACTTCCCTTACATCATCAGTGAACATTAGAATATCATTCTAACAATATGAATTTACATTTACATATATTCATTTAGCAGATGCTTTTATCCAAAGTGAATACAACAGAAGTGATTCATCCTAAGGATGCAGTAATAAGATAATTTCTGTAATACTGTACAAAGTTGCAAATTGCTCAGAGAAGCACAAGTAGAGAGTAAAAGTGAGCAACTGTGGTACCATTTTTATTTATTTAAATTTATAAGAAGAAAGAATGCTCTTTTGTTATTGCATTTGTAGGATTGGGTCAAGTACCTGTGAAAGAGAAGCATCTTTAGATGATTCTTGAAGTTGGCTAGAGAATCAGCTGCTCGGGTGGTGTTTGGCAAGTCATTCCACCAGCGAGGGCCAGTTGTAGTGAATGTCCCAGAGAGTGTTTTTTTTTTTTTAAGCCTTTGTGAGATGGCACCACTTACCCCACTGATCTTAAACTTCTGGAGGGCACATAGGAAGGCGTTGCTCAGATAGGAAGGGTCTGATCTTCCTAATTTTTACAGTGCATATCCACATGATCAAGCTTTTCTTTCAGTGTGGTCTGTGAAGTCAACTGATCATCAAACATGACTGTGAGATTTCTGTCTGTCCTGGATGGTGTAATTGTTGATGAGTCTAGTTGAATGGAAAAGTTAATTAGAACTGCTGGATTTAACCATGTATTATGCTGCATTTTCTAAAAAAGTTGAAGAGTTGATTACTCAAATTCCGGTATTGTTTCTCCCTCAGTGTAGCACGTCTACAGAGGCAGAATATTTGTAAGAATGAACAGAGCAAGAGCTATCTGGCTTTATAATAGATTCTCAAGTGCACAGGACAACATTTCGAGTGTGCACATGCACTCTCTGAGCAAGAGCTGGGAGATTTCTTAGAGCAGCATGTATTTGTGAGTTCTCATTCAGTTTTGTACGAGAGCAAATAGGGCGAGTGGAGAGACTTGCGATTGCGCGACCAGTACATGTACTCTTGCATGATATGCATGCATGTGCTCTCGACATTAACAGTATTAGAGCCATAGAGCTATGGTCTATTAAGCAATTAATTTTCATTCATCTTCAGAATACATTTTATTGTATTTATTTATCTTTTGATTTTACTTGGTGAATTTATAATCATTCTCTGCACCTCCCCTGACACACTCTGGTGCCACCATGGAAAGGTATGCCTCCCAGTTTGAAAACCGCGGTATTGGAATAAACCACTTTGAATATTATATCATGAGTTATGTCTTTGCTTTTGGATCAGGTGTGTCGTTGGGTGCTGAAATACAGGACCAGTAAGAATCCACTGATTCAGATGACTATTCTTAACCTGCTGCCACGACTTGCTGCCTTCCAGCCTCATACTTTCACTGGTAACCTGCCGTTACATGACCCTAACTTACTTCAAATGCTTCAGTGTTGATTATATTCTCACACGTTAGAAATAAACAAAAGTATGATCATGTACGATTTTAAAAGTTGTCCACCAATTATTAATATTGGACCAATGATTTTGTTTGTCCTCCACCCACAGATCAGTATTTACAGGACACAATGGGTCACCTGCTGGGCTGTCTAAAGAAGGAGAAGGAACGTACAGCAGCATTTCAAGCGCTGGGGCTTCTGGTGGTGGCCGTGAGGGCAGAGATTCAGCCCTATCTCACCAAGATCCTGGAGATCATCAAAGCTGCACTGCCACCTAAAGATTTTGCACACAAGTAAGAACCTACAATTTCATCCAAACACAAACCTGCATCAGTTATGATATACCGAGAGATTGTGGATGATCTGGTGTTGCGGTTCTTATGCACTGACTGTTTAGAGGCTTTTAAAACCGTAAACCATGATAGGCCATGCTTTATGGCGATTTTACAGTGGCTAAAGTCACTACTGTTTCACTAAATGTCTGATATGGGGAGTACTGTCTAGCATTTGTTTTTCATCATCTTGTGTTTTTTAATGTTTCAGGAGGCAGAAGACCATGCAGGTGGATGCCACTGTGTTCACTTGCATCAGTATGCTGTCTAGAGCCATGGGCCCCAGCATCCAACAGGACGTCAAGGAACTCTTGGAGCCCATGCTAGCTGTTGGCCTCAGGTACAGTACAATCAAAGCACTTTCTGTTGTCATGTATGATTTTGCATATGATTCTGACAAAAATGGTGCAGCTGTATGAGCAAGTGGTATTCTTTTGGTTCTATGTTTTGTGCTGCTGCTTTTATTAAAGCAATATGACACCAGAACAATTTATTTCACCATAAATGAGGTGTTCTTTCGTGTTGTGCCTAAAACCCCCTTAAAGTCACTGAAACGCACACAAGTGGCAACAGCAATATTATAAGAGACAACAATATTCAATACTAGTTACATTACTATTTAGTCCATCATTGTGAACCAATTGACATTCCTATTAGTATAAAGTTACATTTATATTAGTAAATACAAATAATACATCACAATAAAGTAATTTGTTTGTCAAGTAATCAAGCCCAGATTATTTCTGTACTGTAGGTAATGTAGATATGTTGTCTTGCCATATTTACATACTGTACAACAGACATGTAACGATACAAATTTCTTGATATGATACAATATGTTACAGTAGCCTCTCTATGCAATACAATTCGATTAAATAAAAATAAAAGTGTAAAAGATTCGACATAAATTATGTATTTTAAACAGGCCCGGCTCCTGCCAGCAATGCTAGGTTGGGCTGGGGGATGTCATAGGTGGGCACTTGAGATGCGGGGGGTGGGGGGAACTCAGACTACTAATTGAATATAATTAATTGTCTTAACTTGTCATAATTGTTAAGATTATAAGGCCCAAGATAAATATATTTTACACTTATTTCCTATATTCAAAATATATTGAAATAAATATATAGTGCATAATATATATAGTACATTATATAGTTATAGTTATACATTATATAGTAATAATATATAGTGCACTGTGCATAATCATATGATTGAAGTGGGCACTGACAGTCTTTTTCTTGGTATACTTCTTCCATTACTTGGAAATAAAATAAAGCTATACACTTGTAGAGTAATTAGTATTACAGCCTTAAAGTAAATTACAGACAAATCAGAGTCCCACGAGCGCATGGATGGAGTGAAATGAAATATTTGAGATGGAGAGATCAATAAGTGTTTACACAGATGGGAACTGCTTACAGAATGAATTATATAATATTAAATTATGACAATTCTTTCTGTTTGACTTTTCTTTTTGACAGAACTTCAAAAGCAATTATACTGCCCTACAAAGGGACAACGCAAAATGGAGATCTGACTGAAACGGGTCTCTTATGATCTGTCCGGTGACAGACGAGTTTGTCTCATATGCTGAAATTCAGAGAAACCATTGTGTGAAAATGCAGTAGGCTAACTACAAAATCCACATAAAAATAATTCAAGCAATTTTTCTCAGTTTCAATGTTAGTTAATGAATATTGCATTTGTAGGGTAATAAAGGCTTGCAAAGGGATTAATGGAAAGGAGGCGGCGAGAACCGGCTTGAGATTATATATAATATTTGAATAAGAAACATTTACAAAAAGACAAACACACAAAGGTGTTGGACAGCTGCTCGTAAACCCCTCTCTCTCTCTCTCACACTGCAGCTTCCAGTCGGCCCTCATCCCTCTCTGAGGCTTGATTTAGCCTGATTAGGGGCCGGGTGTGCGGAATCACGACCCGGCCCCGCCCTCAGCCCTGTCACAAGGATATTGATATTTTTACCAGTGTAATTTTTGTGTAAAGTAATTTAGGGAAATATACAGGAATATGGATGGATGAATGGATAGAAATGAACGCCATGTAATCAGGTTATTTTCATGGGAAAAACAGAGTAGTATAAAGTGCAATGACAATAAACAACAAACTATCACAGCACTGTAAAAAGATGTATGTAAAAGAAAAGTTAAAATATGTGAGGTGTTGGACAGAATCTCTTAGCAACACTTAACTAACAACTGGGGAAACAGAAGCACATGTCCTGCAAAACACTGTATACCAGCCATGGTCGCAAGCGGTACCATCAGCTAATATTGGCTGGAATGGTGCTTTATAATAGAGGCCTGCATTCCCGCAGGACCCGACACAGCAGAGTGCGGTGCGGAACAAGTTTTGATTGCTGAATGCAGGTGCGGGCAGGCTGATGTTTCTGCGGGAGTGGGAGAACTCACGGGACTCATGCAAATTATAAATATCTAAAAAATAAAATGGAAGTTTCTTGAAATTTTTTCATGTATTTAAAGTACAGAATGTGTTATTTGTCTATTGCACAAGAGCAACACAAAAATATATGATTTACAGGCCCAGGGTTGGTGACTAATTCATAAAAATTCTTCCTTTTGGAAAATACAGTACCTTATAGTGATATAGATGTTAACGCTTTATTAAAGAAAGGTAAAAATTAAACTTTGAAACCAACCAAAATTCAGTCAGACATTTAGCAACGTTTTAACAGCTGGGAGTGGGACAAAATATTTTTAAAAAATTTGCGTGACTGGAACAGAATCTTGCGGAAGCGGGTCTGAAAAATCCATCCTGCGCAGACCTCTACTTTATAATTCAGGTCTAGTATTTCAAAAACACCCTCAGCACAATTGTGGGGAGTTGATGTGGAGGGAGAGGGAGTTATTTGATAAGAGGGAGTCTGTGGTATTTTAACAGCAGCCACATAGTCACCGCAAGAGACACCACCAGGCTTCTTTATGGACACTAAATTAGATAAAATACATTAGATTTTAGTTTGTTTTTCACCAAAGCTCATCGTATGCTTTCATAACAATGAGTCTCATGGAGTTATTTATTAGACTTCCAAATTATACTTTTGTATAGATAGTTTTGAAGCTTGAAGAGTTAGTCACCTTAAACTGCCATTGTGTGACATTACTGAACACAAAATTTGTTCACAATTTCTCCCTTTGTGTTAAGAAAAGAAAGTCATATGGGGTTATAACAACACAGGGGTGAGTAAACAATGACTGCATTTTCATTTTTGGGTGAACTAACCCTTTAAGAGGAACCAGACTCAGCTGGGGTAGACAGTCTTGATCCCTTAGCTTTACAGTATAGAAAACATATGCAAATATTAAATAGTTATATAGTAGGCCTACATGTAATAAAAAAAGCAATGTGTTCATTAAATAGATTAAACTATGAAAGTTTTCATTATGTAAGTAAAATTTTTTAATTAATTTACATTTATTCATTTAGCAGATGATTTTATCAAAAGCTACTTAAATAATGATGGAGAATACAACAAAAGCAATTAATCATCAAGTACATTAAGGCAGTATTATGAGTACTGCCATGGCAAAACTTTCAATTCTCTCATTAGCCTTAATGAAAAAACAACAACAATACATTTAATTAATTACATTAGCTGTGTTCAAATTGACCCGGCTAGTCTGTAGTGGTAGACTTGCACAGAGTGGTTCAACTGAAACCAGGCTCATAGCCTAATCGTAATGAAATGTATATGTGTTTATTTAATGTGATATGCCTGTAAAGTTACAGAGGATGGTATGGAGTAGCGAAAAGCTCAAGTTTTTTAAGGACATATAGTAAGTGGATTCATAGCCAAGATGCAGTGCATTGTTTAGCTCTGGTACAATAGGTTGTGCTTGGGTTAGAAACTCACGTTTTCTTAAATTATTTTTTGTTTGTCATGTGGAAGGTAAAATACAAGGGATGTGCAAAATGACATATTTTCAAAATCGACTATTTGGTGGGTTATGTCGACGGTTAGTTGATAAGTCTGTCAATAAAGCCCTGTATAGACCTTTTTCAAACTAGCACCATATTTAATTTTTTATGGGAATGACAACAAGGCTGTGAGGGATATACTTATCATCTCTTCGATGACATGAATGGTATGAAGCTGTGTAAAGCTACTCGATCACATCTTATTTTCCACAATTCAAGTTGACTTCTTTGTACACTGAATGTTCTTGGACAGATATTTTATAAATTTTTTGATAAATGTTCATCTGTGGAATGATCCAAAAACACTTTAAACTGCCGTACAGCTCATTGAAGAGACTGTAAGTCTATCCCTCACAGCCTCGTTGTCTTTACCATTAAAATTCAAAGATGGCGATATCGTGAATGGGCTGGAGTAATTTCCACTAATTTCTTAATAATAGGCTATAGATTCTAAGCACATCACCTTAGTAGGGTAAGAGATAGGCTATTAAAAAAAGTCATCAAAACAGAGACTTACGGATTATGCATGAAACAACGCGAACATTGCTCCGAAAAGTCAGATAGTAAAATTTTGTTTTGAGGCTTTGTTTGCTGTAGCAGTGTTTTTCACCCTTAATGCATGTTTAAATTGCACCACGTTTAAATTAAATGTGTTTAAAATGCCAGCTTGTTATCTGCTGAGAGACAATATTCTCAAAAAAACTAGTGGGCTGGTAGCCTAGGGGCTGTGTTTGGCTCTTGTGTAGCAGGTCACATGTTAGAAACTTGCAACAACTTATTTAATTTTTTTTTGTTTGTTTGGATAGATGTGGAAAAGTAAAATTCAACCAACATACGAACGAGATTTTTCATTTAATATCCTTTTATAGATATTTCAGCATGATCATGAGCAGAGGGTAGCATGTGACATCATTGGTGATAGCCAGTTAATTAATTAATTAATGCCAGTATGAGCTCTTGGTGTTACCATGATTGATGTCTCTATTACCCTTCAGTCCTGCTTTGACGGCAGTGTTGTATGACCTGAGCCGTCAGATCCCACAGCTGAAGAAGGACATCCAGGACGGGCTGCTGAAGATGCTGTCTCTGGTTCTCATGCACAAGCCTCTGAGACACCCGGGCATGCCCAAGGGCCTGGCATATCAGCTGGCATCACCCAGCCTCACCAACATCCCTGAGGCCAGTGACGTGGGCAGCATCACACTGGCACTGCGCACGCTTGGCAGCTTTGAGTTTGAAGGTATAGAACACTGTAGATAATGAAGATGGTGTGGGATGAGCTGCATGCTTTAATTCTGAAGTTTAGCTTAAGTTACAAAAAATTCTGTATAAAGTGACAAAGTCACAGCCTGTAAGAACATATTTGATGGTTAATACGTATACAGCTATGTGGAGTGGGACTTTGGACAATTACACTGTGGAAACCAAGCCACTGAAGAAATTTTGTGTGACACTTTATTGCATTGCGGCTGGTTAGGATAAAGACTAGGTTAAAAAGAAAAACATAAAGTGGCAAATAAAAAGTATGTGAATTTGGAATTACCTGTATTTATGGATAAATTTGTCTTAAAGTCTGGTTTGATCTTAATCTATGTTATAATAATGAACAATTGGTTTTAACTAGGAACACACAAATTATTGTATTGTTCTTGTACATTTTGAATACATCATTCAAACATTTACAGTGTAAGTTGGAAAAGGTATGTTAACCCCTAGAATAATGATGTCAACAAAAGCTAATTGGAGTCAGTAGTTGGCAAACCTGGCATACATTTAATGAAACAAGATGATCGCAGGTGTGGGAGAGAGCTACTTTGACTTATAAAAAACATATAAGCTATTCACAAGAAACATCTGCTGACGTGGACCATGCCTTGCAAAAAAGAGATTTCAGAATAGATCTTTTTCTTTGCATAAAGCTGGAAAGGGTTACAAAGTTATCTTGAAGAGCTTAGATATTCATCTGTCCACAGCTAGACAAATCGTGTATAAAAGGAGATGATTTAGTACTGTGGCTACACTCCCTCGAAATGGCCATCATGCTCCGGTGAAGTAAAAAAGAACCCAAGAGTGACAGACAAAGACTTGAAGGAATCATTGGAACTGGTTATCATCTCTTTTTATGAGTCTACTATACAGAAAACATTAAATGGGTATGGTGTTCATGGCAGGATTCCACGAAGGAAACCGATGCTTTCCAACAAAAGCTTTGCTGTGCACCTCCAAAGACCACCTTGACACTCCACAACGCTAACAGGAAAATATTTTGTGGGCCGAAGAAACTAAGGGTGAATTGTTTGGGAAGAACATGCAGCACTACGTATGGTGTAAAAAGGGCACCGCATACCGACATGAAAACTTCATCCCAACGCTGCAGTACGGTGGAGGGATCATCATGATTTTGGTTCGTGGCCTGGACCACTTGCCATCATCGAGAGAAAAATAAATTCCAAAGTTTATCAAGATATCTTACAGAATAATGTGAGGGTGTCTGTGCGCCAGCTGAAGCTCAGTAGAAGTTGGTTGATGCAGTAGGACAATGATCATAAACATCGAAGTAAATCCAATACAGAATGGCTTCAAAAAAAATTTATATCCCTTTTGGAGTGGCCCAGTCCAGAGCCCAGACCTTAAACCAATAGAGATGCTGTGGAATGACCTCGAGAGTTGTTTAGACCAGACTGGTCCAAAATTCCTTCTGGATGTTGTGCAGGTCTAATCCGCAGCTACTGGAAATGCTTGGTTGAGGTTATTGCTGCCAAAGAAGGATCGACCACATATTAAATGGTTCACTTTTTCCACAACACTATTAAAGTTTAATTGGATGTGATTAATGAAAACATGAAAGATTATAATTGTTTGTGTGTTGTTAGCTTAAGCACATTGTGTTTGTCTATACTTGTGACTTTGATGAAGATGAGATCACATTTTATGACCAATTGCTGCATAAAACAAGCTAATTCCAAAAGGTTCACATACTTTTTTCCTTGCCACTGTATATCTTTTGTTACTTTAGCACACGTAATTAATCAAAGACCTTTGAAAATCACCTGGTTTGCTTTGCGTTTCATTTTCAGGTCACTCACTGACCCAGTTTGTGCGCCACTGTGCCGATCACTTCCTCAATAGCGAGCACAAGGAGATTCGCATGGAGGCGGCGCGCACCTGTTCGCGTCTCCTCACCCCTTCCATCCACCTCCTCAGCGGCCATGGTCATGTGGTCAGTCAGACTGCCGTGCAAGTGGTGGCCGACGTCCTTAGCAAGTTACTGGTGGTTGGCATCACTGATCCAGGTGAAAGAGAGCTGTTTAAATGCATATCTTATTAATTATACACGCAGAGGGTTGGGAGGGTTACTTTTGAAATGTATTCCAGTACAGATTATAGAATTCATGCTTCAAAATATAATTTGAAAGGTATTCCATTAGATTACTCAAGGTCAGTAACATAATCTAAATACTTTGGATTACTACTTCAGTACTGCAAGGTGTTTTAAACTTGTTTTGACAAATAAATAAATTAATTAAAAGGAAAAAAAATCCAGTACTGCATGACAGAATACATATTAAAAATATATTATCGGAAAAAGCCAAAAGAAAATTTTGTTACTCACTAACCCTGTACATGCATACACAGGCATATTACTTTTCACATGTACACGTTGGTACTAAAAACAAATTTGTTTATACAATACCAGTGAATAGTTTGGAAAAAAAATGTTTTTTTTAAAAACCTTTTGATCTACAACCCCAATTCTGAAAAATATGGACCAACATCTCCATGAACACAAATTTTGGACCAACAAATGCTGCCATCCATAGGCCAGCTTTTCCAGAGATGTATCTGCATTTTCCAGCATGACAGCACCAAACCACTTACAGCCCGGATTTGCATGGCTGCGTAAGCAGAGAGTGCGTGTGCTAGACTGGCCTGCCAGTTTCCAATTGAGGATGTGTGTCACATTATGAAGTGCAAAATATGGCACAAAGTACAATTGCAAAGCTGACGTCATGCATAACAGATTAATGGGGGACAGTTCAGCTTGCTAAACTTAACAAACTTGTGTCTTTAATGCCCAAAAGCTTAATACGTGTTATTAGAAGAAAAGGTGATTGTGGCATGGGGGCGTGGTCATGTGTCAGTCTTCGGGAGAGGGAGAGTAGTAAGGCTCGTCACCTTGGTCGTAATTATCTCTAACACCAATTCCAAAGGAAATCCTCACTGATCAAAGCACAACACTCATGTCACGTACACAAAGTCGCTAAGAATTGGTTTGCAGTACGAGAGGTCTCAAGGTCCACAGGGTTTTCCCCATTTGGACTACTGTTTGGGTGCCGGCCCTGCGGCACGCTTGACGTCATATGGGAGGCTTGGGATGAAGGACCTTCGAATAGTAAAACCAAATTCAATACGTTCTTGACCTTAGAGCAAAACTCAACACTTGGGGGCAGGTAACACAGGAGAATTTGCTCCAAGCGCAAGAACATCAACGACAAGGGACTGTACGGCAGGGGCACTCGACTGTGGGAATTCACACAGGGAGATAAAGTGTGTGTGTGTTGCTGCCCATCTCGAGCTTCAAATTACTCACCACGTGGCAATGACCCTTTGAGGTCACACGACAAGTCTGAGATCTCGATTATGAGGTTAGGCGAACGGATAGGAGAGGGGCACGTCAAATCTACCACCTCAACCTCAAAACATGGAGGGAGGTGGTGCCTAAAGCCTTGACGACGGTAGTTCTGGAGAGGACAGAGCACGGGCCGGCGGTATCTTCCAAATCAAGTTCATTCACCACGGTCCCTTGCGGAGACCACCTCTCACTGTCGCAGCTTACAGACATTGCCAGGTTGCAAGTGGAATTCGCAGACGTTTTTTCACCCCTACCCGGTTGCACGAACCTCATAGAGCACCATATCGAAACCACCCCATGGGTGGTGGTTCGTAGCCGACCCTTTCATCTTCCTGAACACAAGAAATAGATTGTTCAAGAATAATTAGAGGCAATACTTGAAATGGGCATAGTACAGGAGTCGCATAGCGATTGGGCCAGCCCGGTAGTTCTGGTTCTGAAGAGTGACTGCTCGGTCCGGTTCTGTGTTGACTACCGGAAAGTGGATGCAGTCTCCAAAATCAACGCTTATCCAATGCTGTGAATTAACAAAGGGTTATTGGCAGATCCCTTTAACTCCAATATCCCCATAAAAGATGGCTTTTTCCACACCGTTTGGATTACACCAATTTGGGCCACTTCCGTTCTGTTTGTTCAGAGCCCCAGCCACGTTTCAGCGCCTTATGGACAAGATCCTGAGACCACACAGAGCGAGGAGAGGGAGAAGAAAACACAGCTTCGCCACCTCCTGGAAACGCCGCCATGTAGTCCTCTGCCAGCTGGACGGCACTGGACCCACTCGTTCATGCCTTGGGGATGTGGGGAGACAAAATTTTCCAGTACCACCAGATTGACGACTTCCACGATGCCGTGGGTTCCCCCCACCAGCAACCATTTCTGGCAGACATCACAGAGATACTGCACAAAGGGGCTCTCCCGATCCGGTTCAGTGGCCAGTCGTGCCAACAGGCTTTCCTTAAGGTAAAGTCTGCACTGTGTGGGGGGGCCACTTTTACATGCACCTGTTTTCTCTCTCCCCTTTATTTTGCAGACTGATACATCTGACATGGGGCTGGGAGGAACGGCCAGTGCAATTTATTAGTCGCAAGCTCTCCTTCAGGGAGACAAAGTATAGTACCATCGAGAATGAGTGTGTTGCAGTTTAAGTGGGCTGTTCTTACATTCAGCTACTACCTGCTGGGGCGGGCCTTCACCCTCTGTTCTGATCACACTCTTCTGCAGTGGCTCCACAGCCTGAAGGATACTAACGCACGGGTCACCCATAAGTTTGAGGTGTTCAGGGGTGGGTTAGTGGTGGGTGTATGTGGCATGGGGGGTGGTCGTGTGTTGGTCTGTGTGAGAGGGAGAGCGGTAAGGCTCATCACCTGGGGTGTAATTATCTCTTAACACCTGTCTCTCATTATGGTGATGAGGACGGAGACCTCAAAGTAAATAGATTTATGTTTATACAAGTAAAAATATTTACTTGTTTTTGATGGTTACCGTCGTGTGTGTGTGTGTGTGTGTGTGTGTGTGTGTGTGTGTGTGTGTGTGTGTGTGAAGACAAAGATTAAAAGATGACCTTGAACCTGCTTCGTTGTCTTCTGACCGCTCCATTGCCCACAAACTAAGATCCATTCACAGTGATGTAAACTCTCAACTGCCTTTTTTGTCTTTATTAGCATTTTCCATACCGTCCCAACATTTTTGGAATTGGGGTTGTAAAGGCCTATGCTTAAATGATTTTCAAGCATTCTTGAGATTAAATTGTGACTGCGGTTGAATCTCTTTACAAAACAATTTTAGTAAAAAAAATTAAGCTGCAGTCTACACATTCGCTTAAATAGAGATTTGTTTCACATTGTTTTGGTCACTATATAAATCCGTTTTTAATTTCATAGTTTTGTTGATGACTTTTATTCAGACTTTTCTGCTATTTTTCTAATGTGTGGGAAACAGTATTAAAATAGAACGAATAGGTGTGTCCAAACCTTTAAATGTGAGTATATCCTGGCTATTCTTCTTTTCTGTGACTACAAGGGTAGATTTGTAGAATTGAATTTCTGTTTTATTTATGATAAACTTTCCTGTTAGACCCTGATATCCGTTACTGTGTTCTGGCATCTCTGGACGAGCGTTTTGATGCTCACCTGGCTCAAGCAGAGAACCTGCAGGCTCTGTTCGTGGCTCTGAATGATGAAGTGTTTGAGATCCGTGAACTGGCCATCTGCACTATCGGCCGTCTCAGCAGCATGAACCCTGCATTTGTCATGCCCTTCCTGCGCAAGATGCTCATTCAGGTATTCACATGGTTCGCTATTGTTACAAATATCATTCTGCCATACTGCTCATACTATTCATGCAGTATATAATGTGTATTGTCTAAAACATGCAAAATTACCTAGTACAGTATTCAACTGGAGCGCATGGCACACAATACTGCACTATATGTTGAAGTAATGTCAGCTGATTTTCAAACTCTGTTTTGACTTTTTGATTGCACTGCCAAAAGTTTACATAAACTTAGAATGAGAGAAAGACTTGGCGCTTTATTCAACATGCGACTTGACAACAATACTACCATTTGAAATATGTAGCGTTAAACGTGTAACGTGTTTCACGTACTATTTAATAAAAAAAAAAAAATAGAAGGTAGGATTCACTATACAATATAGCACAAAATGCAGTTAGCAGTATGCTATTATTTCATTGCATTGATCCCTTTTTTCCTCTAAATCGATGACAATTTCTTATTGGCAATGTTCAGAATAAAATACCGGTTGTCATTGTGGAAATAAATTTTTTTTATTTTACAGATTATTATTTAAGATTATTTTACAGTTTTAATGTAAATTTGTCTAAAATGTTCTTAAATCTTTGTAGTCTGATCAAATAATAGGTCACAATAGAGATGGCTTATCTTAAAAGCTGAAGAGTAATATGTATGTTTTATTTAATTTTTTTTATTTCTGGATTAAGTACAACATAGAGTTCAGTTCAGAACAAAAGGAAGAAAGGAAAAAAGTTCAAAAGGGTATCTCAACATTTCCGTATGTACTTAGTATGCAAGGCAATATATTATAAAGTATTATTTTATTTTAGAATAAAAAAAAATCACACTTTTTTGCTGTACTGTTTTTTTTTTTTTTTGCTACTGTCAAAATAATAAAAATACTATTTTAAATGCAGTGTCCATTTCAATTAATGAATATTTCTTTCCATAAATTATCGATATACCATCCTTTATGTTCAACATTGCTATATATACAGTATATACATTGGTGGCCAAAAGTTTGGAATAATGTACAGATTTTGCTCTTATGGAAAGAAATTGGTACTTAGGTTCTAGATTACAAAGTGGCATTCAACTGGTCACAGTATAGTCAGGACATTAATAACGTGAAAATTTACTATTACGGTTTGAAAAATGCTAAATGGTCTGCACTTATATAGCACTTTTTTAACCTTAGCGGTTTTCAAAGCACTTTACAATCTATGTCTCATTCACCCATTCACGCACACACTCACACACCAATGACTGCAGAGCTACCATGCAAGGTGCTAGCCTGCCATTGGGAGCAACTTGGGGTTCAGTGTCTTGCCCAAGGACACTTCAGCATGTGGATTCATGTGGGTCAGGAATCGAACCGCCAACCCTGCGATTAGTGGCCAACCCGCTCAACCACCTAAGCCACAGCCGCCCCTGTTCTCATCAAAAAAATCCTCCACGTGCAGCAATGACCGCTTTGCAGATCCTTGGCATTTTAGCTGTCAGTTTGTCCAGATACTCAGGTGACATTTCACCCCACTTTTCCTTTAGAAATTGCCATAGATGTCTAGATGACTTTTCACGCACCTTAAAGTCTAGCTGATCCCACAAAAGTTCAATGGGGTTAAGATCCATAACACACCATTCCTGTTTATTTGTTGTCTGTTAATGATCTGTTGTCAAACGTCTGTGTTTTTTTTTTGCCCACTCTAACATTTTCTTTTTGTTTTTCTGTTTCAAAAGTGGCTTTATCTTTGCAATTCTTCCAATAAGGCCTGCACCCCTGAGTCTTCTCTTTACTGTTGTACATAAAACTGGTGTTGAGCGGGTAGAATTCAATGAAGCTGTCAGCTGAGGACATTTATTTCTCAAACTAGAGACTCTGATATACTAATACTCTTGTTTAGTTGTACATCTGGCCATTCACATCTCTTTCCATCCTAGAGCCAGTTGTCCTTTGTCTTTGAAGATTGTAGTGTACAACTTTGTATGAAATACATGAAATAATTTTTTTTGGCCATTTCAAGCATCGTAAAGCCTTCGCTCCTCAAAACAATGACTGACTGATGAGTTTCTAGAAAAAGCATTATTTTTTTTTTTTTTGTTGTTGCTGCCATTTTTTGACCTAATATTGGCCTTAAGACATCCCGGTCTATTGCATTCTGTGGCAACTCAAAAACAAACACAAAGACAAGTTTTAAGACAAAAGCTTAATTTAACAAACCAAATAGCTTTCAACTATGTTTGATATAATGGCAAGTGATTTTTCTAGTACCAAATTAGTAATTTAGCATGATTAATCAAGGATAAGGTGTTGAAGTGATTGGCTGTTGGAAATTGGGCCTGTGTAGATTTGATCAAAAATTACATTTTTCAAATGGTGATGATGCTGGTTTTTTTATGTCAGTAATGTCCCGACTACACTTTGTGATCAGTTGAAGGCCACTTTGGTGAATTAAAGTAACAATTTCCTTTTGGCCACCAGTGTGTATACAGTATACATACAAAAATTTTACTTGTATCAATACCAGTATTCACCCTCACTTGATATTCCAAATCACACCAGAACGGTTTTGTATACTAGAAATACAGTCAAAGAAAAGGGGTACAATATTCTCAATTTCAAGGTCACAAAAAATTTCCTAAATCTTGCAATCACCTGTTGAGCAGGGAATGTTTTGTGGATTGTCTTAAGAGACCTCACAAATTTTATTGGTGAAACAATATTGCCGTGTAATTTAAAAAAGTCTCTTCACAATTATTTAAAAATTTGCCAATTCCAAAGACATTTGGCTAAGGGAGTAGTAAATTAGTATGCTATTCCTATATAGGACAAGTTCGGAATAGCATAGTACCATACTACTATCTATTTATGCAGTGTATACTATGGTAGAAATGTTAAAATTGTAATGTAATGTTTTATTCTGAACATACAAAAAGTGGCTTTGTTACTTTGAATGTAGTTTCTCTTAGTTACCAGCAGGTGGCAGACTGGTTAATGTTTTTCTTCTGAAATAACTTTTTTTTTTTTTTTTTTTGCTTCACCCCTTCTCTAATCATCCTGGTCTGATTTTTCCTGGCACGTCAACAAATTAATTCAACTAAACCTTATTTAATGATATCATGCAGTCTGTTCTGATCAAATATTAATTTACCATGCATGTGCTATGAATGTACCTAATGGTAACAAACATGTACATATGTGTTTAGAGATACATAATTGAAAATTATCAAACTTGAGTAGCTGTCCATTGCAATAAAAGTTTGTTAATGTATTTCTGACCCCCTCCAGATCCTGACGGAGCTGGAACACAGTGGTGTGGGCCGAAACAAAGAGCAGAGCGCCCGTATGCTGGGTCACCTGGTGTCCAACGCCCCCAGACTCATTCGGCCATATATGGAGCCCATTCTTAAAGTACAGTTGTCTCTTATTCCTTATGACCATATGTCCTACACATGTGTATTGGGGGTGGGTGCTAAGTATTTTTGTTGCTGTGTTGTATTCAGAAGGCTAGAAATGCCTCAGATATTTAATTGTGGTGGCAAAAAGTGCCCCATAGTAGGGCTGCACAATTATGACAAAAATAATAATTGTCGATTATTGCCCTTGATATTGTAATCACGATTATTAATGACGATTAATAGATTAAATTATTGTGATGTCACTAAGCAGGCAACCGTGCTTGCAGGTTCTTCAGAACAGCAGGTTATGAGCTGCGCTTCTGTTTATTTTATACATTAAATACTGTAATAATGTTTGCTAATGTTAACAGAAGTTATTAAAAAGTTATGTCCATTTTAAAGTGAAGAAATATATGTAGGTTCTTTCTGAACTATTAACAAAACCAGCTTTAACTTTATGCAGTATGCCAGTGTGCCATGTAACAGGTTGATGTATACATCCTCAAATGTTACACACTTCCAAAGCCTGAAATATGTGGCATAAAAATAAAAAACTACCGCCAGATATGTCTCTTTTGCTTTAATAAAGTGTCTTTACTGCTTTTAATTATTGGTCCACATACAGTAAATAATAATATTTTAGTCAAACTGAAAAGCTGATTTAGATTGAACTTCCTTACTGCATTTAAAATCCAGTATTGTGATCTTGTTAAATCACATTTGGCCTCAAGTCTTTCACAGCGGTTGCACTTTGGAATGTAAGATCAGCCTGTTTGCGATTGTGTGCTTCATTAAAATTTAAATATACCAAAAGCAGTTGTGGGTCAAATAGGTATTTATTTGAGCAGATCCGATTAACAGATGGTCTCAGAAATTTGTTCTAAAGTTCAAGATTTTTTCTATTTCCAAAACATCCAAAACAAGCTGACTTCAAATCAAGCTACTTTGAAGCTTGTTTAATACATCAATACAAATGTTATCCCCCCCCTTTTATTTAAGTTGCTCACAAAAATCGAGCAACCCAACAATATTCAAACTCCTGTTCTGCACTCACAAATGCTCTCATAATGAATATAGCTATATAAAAAAAATACAAAAAAAATCACATATTTAGACCTTGTCTGTACATTTTATTATAACGGTCAGGGATCATTTTAGTTTTGTCATGTTTTTCACTTGTGGGTTACTTATGATAAATAAAAAAGGGTGACGTTTAACGAATTGAAAATAATTCAAAATTGCTCACCTTTGTTCTACAGCTTCTTTTTGAGTGACAAGTGATGTTTCTTTAGCACAAATTTTTGTGTGCCATCGCAAACTGTGATAAAATGAACTGTAAAGCAAGTATCTGGATGTCAGACTATTAAATTTTTTTGCATAAGGATTGGTTGTCATTACTGATATGACTGTACTGTAGACTTACTGTGTCTCTGAATGGCCATTGCCATTTCATTGCTCAACACACACGTCTGGGATTGGTTAAAAACTCAACCGCTACAAAAACACATTCTAAATAGAAACTATTTACGCAACAATAGTAGACTTAAATAGAATGCTGTAATCATCAGTTTTCACGGTTACATATACATGAGAGCCGTAATCGCGATTTGGTTTTTCGATTAAATGTGCAGCAGAGTTCCTTTTTATTTATTTGTCATCTATTGTTTGATGTATTTCATGATATTCTAAAGACCTTATTCATTCGCCATATTTAATTTGACATCAATTAAATTTTTTTATTTTACATTTAAGGGAAAAGAAGGCTGCAAGGGACAGATCTACAGTACAGTCTGTTCAACAGGCTGTACTGTGTTAAAATTCTAGGTTACATCGTATTATCACAACCCATTTTTTTAGAAAGACATTTCCTAGAACAACAGAATGACTATTAGAACAGTGCTAATATGAAGTGTTTTTAATGATAACTTAAATCTAATCTGAAAACCCAAAATGTGATACCTTAAACTAAAATTCATTTACATCAATATCCATGACACTAGACAGTATAGAGCAGTTCAAGGCAGGAAAAACATCTAGGGACTGGCCACAATTATGCTACGATGTCTTGTGCATTATTTAAAGCTCTTCATTCTTAGTGATTTTCCCCCCTCAAGAATTTGTCATTCACTGTTTAGTCAGACCTTTTTTGGATGTAGATGCATTGATGCTCTTGACATGTGATTTAACACTTCTGTTGTTCTTTTTATTTTTTTTCACACAGGCCCTCATCTTGAAGCTGAAAGATCCAGACCCCAACCCTGGAGTCGTCATCAGCGTTTTAGCGACCATCGGTGAACTTGCTCAGGTAAGGGATAATTTTGTAGTCTACATGTGATGTATTCTGCCTTTTTGATATGACCAAATATGCCTTCCTGACTGGATCTCAACACTACAGGATCTCCAGGAAAAAGTCTGGAAAGTGGTCAGGGTTGATCTAAAGTGGGGAGGATGTGGGAAAGACACAAGCATAGAGACAGACTGTACCAGGACACTGAGTGAGAGGGTGGAGCAAAAAGATTAGACATAGAGCAAACAATTTTTAAAGAGGTGATTTGTTACGTTAGATGGTTGGTATCAAACAATGAACTCTAACAATCTGGATGGGTGTAATGGAACAGAACGATCTTCAGGACAGGCATTATTGCTTCCAGATTGTATTCTTGGGATCGGCCATCCGGCACTTAGAGAAAACAAGCTAAACGAATGAGTAGAGCACATAAACTAAATAGCAGTTTGGGTTTTGGGTTTTATGTTTGCTCAAAACGCAGACTGTCAGCCCTGAAAGCTCAATTGGGAAATTTCATTTGTCAGTTCAAGCTCTGTTAAACATGTCTGGGTTTTTCTTTATGTGCACCAGGTGAGTGGACTGGAGATGAGGAAATGGATGGATGAGCTCTTCCCCATCATCATGGATATGCTGCAAGACTCCTCCTCACTGGCCAAGAGACAGGTTTGCTCATGTTAAATACACTTTGGGCAGCAATATTCACCCATTTTGGCCTGTTGTGTAGTGTGTTCATTGATTTGGCAGTCAACTGGTTTAGCCAAACTCTGACGTCTGATATCATACGAAAATTTGGAAATGCCAGTGAAACCTCAATAACTCTGATAGGTCAAAAAGATAATATCATGGAAAGTGGGGTTTCTGATGCTCTTTATAAACTTCCAGAACTCAACTTACTTCCCAGTCCAAAAAAAAAAAATGGTTTGTTGTGGTTATGACATCACATCCATGAGCTTGTCAACAACTTCCCATCTGCTTTTATAGCTTGATGAACTACAATGTGAACTTCACTGATACACCAATACAATTTACAATGTTCAATACACTGATACAAGTCATAACAGAGATAATTTACACATTATCTTAGAGGCACAGTAGCAGACATGTACCATTTTATTGTAAGAGTAAGGATGGAAACTGGGCATTAAAACTAAACCATGACCATTGGGGGAAATGTGGGGGGAAAAAATCATTAGCATTATAAGAAGATTTAACTAAAAATAAAACAATTAAATTAAAGTTTATGATATTACTTATTTGGTTGGGTTTATTTCAAAACCTAGTTTGCTGTATTGCTTTCAACTGCCTACTTAGGCTGCTGCCTTCCTCACATTGAGAGTCCTATATCTCTGGGATTTTACCATATAGGGCCTTGAAAATGAAGATGGGAAAATACAGAAAGTTTATTCAGAAACAGAATCTATAAGTATATTTAAATATCTTCAATACTTCAATATTTGTAAGCACTCCAACTTTGGAAAGCTAGCAAAAAACTTTTTAAGCTCTATTTTTGGACTTATGCACCATTGGCATATAATGCAACAAGGGGCGCTGAAGTTAATTGATTTTACTAATAGGCCTACCTACTGTATCTCTGTAAAAATAAAAGAATGATGCTGCTACCTTTCTAAAGGAAATTTTTTAACCTGTAGTTTTTCTCCAGAATCATAGGTGAAAATGAAAACTAATGGATTACTCAATAAATATTGATCCATGAAATTTAATATTTTGCCATTCATCAATCATTTATTTATCTTCCATCAGAAAAAAAGTATTAACAAACTCAAACATTTCAGCTGGGGAAGTTTCTGAAATTTGGCTGATTTGACATGGAATAAACCTATAGTCTATCTTTACATGCACATCTAACCCCCCACATTTACGTGTTTTGTTTTGTCCCCTGGGTAATGAATGGCCCTCTGTTTTCCAGACTCCATAACAGCAATGGAAACATTCTCATGTACTTGCCTCACATAATGTATTTTTCTAATATTTGGAGGCGGTCTGGAGCACAGTCTGTAAGGTTTTTCAGTAGGGCTGTGAGGTGCAGTCAGATGTCCTTAACCTTTACACAACTCACCCTTTCTTTGTGTGCAGTTATTGTATTCTGCTTTAGCAATCAGGAGTGTTATGAGTTTGGATGATTTAGGTCAGTTTCAGGTTCATGAGGTTTATAGAAGCTCATATAACTAAATACTTTACCTGCCTGTTGACTGTGAGTCTGAGTGTGGCTTGATTTGGTGTTCTGGGTCGACCTGAAAAAAAAATTACTTTGTATTAATAATAATAAATGCAGCTTTATAGTCACACATAGGGTGTTATAGCATATATGTCTTAATGTTTTCTATCCTTTTGATGGTATTCTATATGTATAGAACAAATAATACCCAGTTCATATATGGGTGTTTCTTCAACTTTGGGCACTTTTAGTGGACTTCTAGAAAGTATACTTTAATTAAAAACATGTTTCACACTCAATTTGTCTACCATGTCAAACAGTGCATGACAAGATTTATTTTATTTTAAATCTTGTCATTTGTTTTTCTGAAAGTCATAAAAGCCCCCATTATAGTGTAATATTCAGCAAATCTCAAATACTGTGTTTAATAGAATTCAAAATTGGAAATTCTGTGGATGGAAATACATTTTATTAATACTTGCTAAGGCTAATTTCATTTCTAACATGATATGTATCCTTAATACAATTAATAATTATTTTTTTTTGCAAATTGCAACTTGATTGGAAATGACACCCAATAAAGATATTCTGTTCACAAGTGATTTTTACATTGTAGTTTACTTCAAACATCACATTTCATCTCAAGCGTTCTCTGAACTGATACTTTTGTTGACTTGGTTAACAGGTGCACTACAAAGTATGCTTTTAACTTTTGAAAATGTAATTTCTTTTAATGGAAAGATATAATTTTCACATAATAAATATTGAACTAGTTTATTTCACTCTTTTAGATATCATAGTTTTAATTGTAATAATTAATGTTTTTATATTAGATGGTTATAGTCTAAAACCAGAGTAAAACAAAATCGATCCATAAAAGGCATTGGAAAAAAGGTAAAATGTTTATAAATGGGTTAAAAATTAACCACTGGGACACAAAAATGCCTTAAGTTGAAGAAACACCAAAATATTTTGGTTCTGAAATGACTTAAAATGGTGAATTTTTATTTATAAAAAAACAACTGTTGACTCATGAGATGTTCTTTCATGTTCTATTCATGTCGGCAGCAAGATCGTTAATCAATATAAATGTGAAATCTGTGATCCATACGCTGATTGTTTTTTCTCCCGTTAGGTGGCTCTTTGGACTCTGGGTCAGCAGGTAGCAAGCACTGGGTATGTGGTGGAGCCTTACAGAAAGTACCCATCTCTACTGGAAGTGCTGCTCAACTTTCTGAAGACAGAGCAGAACCAGGGCATCAGAAGAGAGGTATTTCTGTCTCATACATTGGAACTTCCTACAAATTGGGTACAAAATAGGACCTGAAACTCTGTAAATAAGACAAACGGTGAAACGAGGTGCTTAACCTTCAGAAAATGTTGACTGTCAATCTCAGGAGGTAAAACTAAAGTTCCTTTTGTAGAGCTGATGTGATTCTGTCACTTTTGCTAGGCAATTCGTGTTTTAGGCCTGCTTGGAGCTCTGGACCCCTACAAACACAAGGTGAACATCGGTATGATCGACCAATCGCGTGACGCCTCTGCCGTCAGCCTCTCTGAGTCAAAGTCCAGCCAAGATTCAGGTGATCTGACCTGTGTGTTAGTTTTGAGCACATCTATGTTTACATCATGTTTTAAGTTCTGTCTCAGGTGATCTGATCTTAAGTCATCAGATGAGACTAAAGCTCTTGTTTTATCGCAATGGTTGATTTACAGGTGAGTAGGTGGTCTTTGCTGTTGTCTGAAGGTATTCAAACACACGAGCATGTACACTTCAAGCCCATTGTGGTTGAAGTTACAAATCTTTTGGACGTTTTGGACCCTGTTTACAACTGTATTTAACGTTGTCCCGTTTCAAACAGATCGTCCAGGCTTTTCGTGAGTTTAAATTGACACAATTAATGACAGCTGCAGAGGACTTACCGGCCATCCATCACACACATTCTCTGGTGCAAACAGAGCACATCCTCATACACGAACCACCCTTTCCAAACCCACGGCCAGAACTTCAGGGTAGCGTGCTCACACATGTTGGCTCACATTGTTTGGCCTTTCACAAAGCTTTGTACTCTGATTCATCCCTTCAATAGTAATCTTCTCTTTGAAAAATGTTTGCAAGTACGTAACCGGCCTGCATACAAAACAGTCTTTAAAACAAGGATTAAAGTACATTACATTAAAATGTCAGACTTGTAATGGCTCCACTCTTTTTCCAACCCCTATCATCCTCTTGCTCATTTAATATGTGCGTGTGCCTGACTGTTAGAACAGACAGTTCTTTAGATTCTTTTAGGAAGTTACCTCTCCCAGATGTTCACTAATATTATGAACTCAAAGGGCAACATTTCCTAAATCCAGTATCTTAAAGGAATGTTGTGATTGTTTGATACAGGCCTAATTCTGTCATTTAACCCACAGAATAATTTTTACTAATTTGAATTGGGTGACAATGACAATTTAATATAAACAATTTTATTACTCACCTAAAAGCTCAACACAGCAAGTAATATGAGTCTGTGAAGGCTTAAGTGGAAACTGCCTCCATTTTAAAAAAGGGACAAGCATCATCTTCAGAGGTCAGTCAATGGGTCCAATTTTAATAGCGCTGCGCTTAGCTATACTTTAAGTCATAAGTGCCAAGTAAATAAAAATTCCATTAAATTGTGGAGAATTTTCATCAACTGACACACAAATCATGGCTAGAATTAAGTGGTTGTTTTGGCACACACTTCACTTCTACCGGTTGATTTTTGAAAAATTATGTGCATTTATTAAAATACATTTTAAATAAAACAAAAATATAATAAAAATAACAAAGTGATTAAAACACTCAAACAAAAAAACCAACAACATACCAAACCAACATTTTCCAAAACCCTCACGAGCCCCTTTTGCAATAACTTAAAACTTAAAAAATAACCCAGGGGTGGGGGCCCCTGTCTACACTGGGCATGTCCGTTGATGCGACACAGCAGCTTGAGGCTCTCTATACTGTATGCGTCGACACAAATGTTCTAAACCATTTATTGCCATTGTTTGCAGCGCAAAATGGAACGGGACACCTGTTGACTGTCGCCGTAATGCGACATGCCACAACGAATGCGTCCTGTGTAGACAACATCATTGATTAGAAGGGGTTTTATTACTCTTGACACAATGATCGTATCTCATACATGTTTGTTTCATCTCATACATTTTTGTTTCACTGTCTATGACAGTGATTGTGAGGGACATAATTTAATGCTCCAATATACAAAAATATTTAATAATGTTTTGTATGGTCCTATACAATAGCCAAGTAAATTATAAATAAGATGAAACTGCACTTGTCACACACATGAAGACACATCTTCATTTTTTTTTAGGTTTTCTTGAGTTTTCTTTATGCAGAAATTTCTTGAAAATGTGTTTTATTTCATCAGCTTCAAACAACAGTACAACCCATTAAAAGACTGTATGTCTATCCCTCACAGACTCATTGTTATTCCCATCCAAATTTAAAGATGGCATGATTAAATAAGGTGCAGTTTTTTTATTATTATTATTTACACATCAACCCGTTGTGATGAATGAACTGAGGCAAAGCTAAATGGCTTTATAATAGATATGTGAGTGCACGGGACAAGTTTTGGTGCACACATGCGCACTCTGAGTGAGAGCAGGGAGATTTCATTGAGCTGTAAATATTTGAGAGCACGCATCTAGTTTTGTGCGAGAGTGAAGGAAGAGATTTGGTAGCGGAGAGATTTGTGCTCTCGCAAACTGGTAAATGGATGTGCTCTCGCATGATATGCATGCATTCACAACATGCCAGAGCCATAGTCTATTAAGATGGACTGTGGTCTGCTAAGCCAGTAATTTTAATTCTTCACAATAAAGTTTTATATTTATATATTTTGGTTTTACTTGAATTAATCATCAATTTCAGTGCCTCCCCTGTGATGCTCCACACCACTCTAGGAACTTTGACGAATCAACTCCATTCATCGTAGTGTCCGCTCACCATTTTACTATTTCTTTAGCAATGGCTATTATGAGTCCTGAGATGGGAGAAGCTGAATTTCACAGATTTTCACTGTGGATGTCTATTTCACTAGCCAAAATAGAGCTAAGAACTTAAGCACTTGCAGAAGTGAAGAACTGCTGCTTAGTTCTACAGTTCAGGAGTTTGTGTGGGTGTAAGCTTTGTCAGTTTGATGTACTGGTATAATTTTGGGGGTAATCATTAGAGCAGCTCCTGGCTTGTTGAGTTCTTTGTGCTCAAGTGATTGGCCTCTTTGGTCATTCTTCAGAGTATAATACTCCACACCAGCAAGCCCTCTCAACTCCAGTCCTGCCCCTAATAGTTTTAACAGCGGTTCTCGTAAAGAACTGAGGATATCTCCCCTCTGAGGCATTAGGTTACAGTTAAGGTCAGCGTCTGGGGCAGCTCTGTCTGTGTCTGCACATTTCTGCATTACCACGTTAAAAATCTCTTCATGGCAGAGAACTGCCTACTCGACACCTTATTTTAAAAACAGGAGGGCAGGAAGTTTAATGAGGAGAAAGTGAGCTCAGTGATTGATGCTGATAGTGGGCAGAGTATTATGAAGTCGACTGTCAGGTGGTTTAATACATTTTAGACTGTAGGTATATTAAAACACTCATTATTGGTGTTTGCTATGGCAAGCATCATTTTTGCTGTCGTGCGTACTTGGAATGGATTTGAACAAAGCCCTACTGTTTGTTATACAGACATGAACGAGACCTTAAATCATTTGGCTTATTGAGCAGTGTCAGGCTATGATTTATCTGAAAGATCAGACTTAAAATTTTTGCATGTCAGATGATAAAATTGGTGAAAAATCCCATAAACTTGCATTGAAGGAGGGGCTGATCCATATCTAGACAACAGAATAACATAGAGACTTGGGCGTGCACTCCTTTATCATGGACCAGTAAGTAACCACCAAAATCCTTCTAGCAAACCAAACTGGCAGCCAATGAGAACACTTTAGCAAGTGCATTGAAACACCCTGGGGTAGAAACCACTCTGAACACATTAGCAGCAGCAAAGCAATGGCCTTAGAACCTCCCACGATACCCTAGCATTGTTACAGGTAGTTTTGCACAGCCTAACCCTAAACTCAACCCTAGTAACCAATGTGGGTTGCCCACTTTAGCAACCCACATAGCAATTCTCTTTCAATCACCCAGAACACCTAAGCAACCACATAGTTAACACCCTAGAACCCACTTAAGGCACTTTTCCACTGCACGTTACGGTTTGACTCGCCTCAGCTCTACTCACTTTACTTTTCTGAGCTTGCATTTCCATTGCAATTTGGTGCCTTCTCAACATGGATGGGATTATAGGCTGATCGTCATAGTTGCACCGCCTCTACTGCCGTGACATCATCTTAAACGCAACACGAACTGACCAAAACAATAACGCGACCGCTAGGTGTTAGCTACTAGCTCATTGTGCTGAATAAAGCAGTTGTTGCATGGTGAATTGGCCTGGTTGTTTTAGAAGCAAGCTTCCAGTAGCTGGTCAACTAAATAAAGTGAAGCTTTCAAGCAGAGTTTAGAGTAATGAAAACATACCATCCTCCATCGTGGATCAACACCAGTCCAGGCCTCTCTCCCTCCCATTGCTCGCCAGTTTAGGGCCATTTGATCGAACCACTTCCACTTTTCCTTAATGGTTCTGTAATCAATTTGATTATTTTTTTTTACTTTTCCCTACACTGTTGGTAGGTCCGATGGTAGCCATGTCCGGGCCAACAGCTGATACACTTCCTGAGAGACTTTTTCGTTTCGCTCATCGCTAACGAGTGGACCGCCTGCACCTCGTTTATTGACGACGGTGTGGTTTTGCACACAGCCATTTATTTTTTTCACGATTCAAAAGTCATGTGAACAAATGATACTGTTATCGCTGTTTATAACTTTAAAACCTGTGGGTTGATGTCGCGTGTCGGAAGTCCAGTGATGCTGGTAGTGACGATTCTCCCTGACCAATCAGTGGTCTGCAGGGTTTTGACGTCACATTTACTGTCGGCTCGGCTCGCTTGGAACTTCGACCGAGGTGGTACTAAAAGGTAAGGTATCAGGTACCAGGTACTATCCACAGTGGAAAATCCCAAAAAAGTGAGTTGAGTTGAGTTTTCCATACCATGCAGTGGAAAAGCCCCATTAGAACACTTATGCAACTGCATGGCAACACTTTAGCAATCATCCAGAACACCCTAGTAACTGCATATCAATGCCCTAAAAAACACTCTGAACACTTTAGCAACCAGCATAGTAGTGCTTTGGCACCCATTCTTTGCAATGCCCTTTCAACCAGCCAGAACACTTTAGCAAACACATAGCAACACCCTAGAAATGACTCAGAACACTTAAGCAACTGCATGGCAACACTCTAGCAACCATCCAGAACACCTAAGCAACTGCAAATCAATGCCTTAAGGCCCAGGTATACTTCACATATTGACCGCATTGCCTTTGTGTGTATTCGTTTCTGACTGTGAATACAAACGCACTTGACACATGCTCACTACAACTTCTTTGTGATACTTGTAGTACCACAACATTTGTGAATATATATATATATATATATATATATATATATATATATATACAGTATATATAATGTAGCTATTTTTTAAGCCAATTAAATGAGATTGATTTAAAAACAATTCTTGAATGAAAGAGAAAAATTTCACATGAAACCAATTTTAGTGACCACCAATGAAGAGTATACAGTAATATTAAAGATTATTGCTTTGTGACACACCGTAGGCCATCCTCGTCTCAATCTCTGTATATGACAGCTATAATGTCTGCCACACTAAAGCAAATGAAAGCTGAGGTATAAATAACAGGACAAAAAACAGCAACATGTACAGACGTAACCAGGAATATAGCACAGAATTAGTCTTCATTAGACAATTTCTATTATTTAGCAACAACTCACCCAAGCATCATTGTTGCAAGTTTTAAAGGGTAATGTTTAGTTTTAGAAAATGTACAAACCTATTTAAAAAAAAAAAAAAAATGAGTACACTGCCTCATGTTATACTAAAAGAGGTCCAGTGGGACCTATTATGCAAAATTCACTTTTACATGGTGTTTGTACATAAAAATCGGCAGTGTGTGTACACAACCACCATTCAATGTTAAAGTCCACCTTCTCCTCTTTCTTATATTTCTATCAATCAAAAACGGTGTGTCAAAATGAATGGTTTTTGTTTCTGCTCTAAAGTGACATCACGTTAGAGCAGGCCTTGCCCACGACTGCTGACGGACTCGACCCTATTAGCCCTCTTCTGGAAAGGGGGTGGGAAGCAGCAGCTCAATTGCATTTAAAGAGAGACAAAATCAGCATGTTTTTGATTCCACCCAAATAGAGACATTTATAACATGGTATTATAAATGATCCGTGAGTTATTTTGAGCTGAAACTTCAGACACATTCTGGGGACACCTGCGACTTATATTACATCTTGTAAAAAGGGGCATAATAGGTACTATATAGGTACTAGATTTTCCATTTGCAAGTGATTTATAAGGATGTGGATTATAAAGCTGTATGGTTGAGACAGATAATGACTCTATTGTTACTGTTTAAAGGTTATCTATCAACATTCAGGCAGTTTTATTAGTATAAACATTGGCAGTAAGCAGTTCTTTGAATCACTGGTTGACGCCCTGTTCGCCAAACACTGAACAAAAGAATGACACACAGAGTATTTTATTTTTCCAGAGTCAGATTTTCCTCTCCATGTTGTAATGAATGCAGTGAAAATATTAGAACTCATGTAGATATCTGATCTTTGTTCAGACACACTTTATTCAGACATTTATGCGATTCATAGACCGAATATATGTTCATCCCATTAAAGAATTCTATTAGATAGACTTTGTCTTTTTCTTGTAAATTGACTGAAAGCAGCATAGGAGAGAGAAAAGGGAGGCAGAGAAATTAAAGAACACACCTGCCAACTGAATAAAAACTCTGAAGTGACCTGATGATATTCTTTAGAGTGTCATAGCATTATTTCAGCTAAATATTCACTTTTTTTTTTTTTTTTAACTATTCTTCGATCTACATGCAACAGCTTTACTTTAATGGTTAGAAGCAAAATTGAAGATTTTGAATTCTGATTTCCCTATGTTTCCAAAGACACTGAATCTAATGCAATATTATTTTGACAGATGATTAGGGATGGGAAATGTAAGGAATTTAAAGTTTTCGGTTCCTTAAAGCTGCACTACGGATGATGTTTTTGGTTAAAAATGAACAAAATGCTATTTTTGTTTGAGTAAATAAGCAGTATTCAAAACAACACTACATAAACCTATAAAAACTATTTGTATTTTGAGCTGTCAGATTTGGTGCGAAATCACAGGCTTATGGTGTAATCCTTACATTATTACGTCATTATATCCGTAAACACAGAAAAGAAGTACCAGTTGTCACGTGTTCCGGCCGGGGAAACTACACTATTTAGTTCAGATCAGTCACTGTCACATAGTTCAGGACAGCATCTCCGCAGTCTGGATGGATGTTTACGTTAACTGTTTGGTGAAGTTCTTTACTTGCTATAATGCTTGGATATGTTGTCTGGTAGGGTTGTTGAAGCTTATATTGCTTGTCATGCTTGTATGAATCGAGCAACATTTGTGCATTAACCGATCACGATGTATCGAAATTATATGGTGAATGTTTACTAATATTAATGACTTCTGAGTATTTGATCACATTGCAGTAGTTTCCAAGTTCCCTAAGAGTATGTATGCCACTTTTTTTTTTTTTTTTTTTTTTGCCCCAGTTGCATAAATGCTTGCTGTAGCAAAAAAAGTTACTGTATCACTTATTATCCTTTAAGCAGTCTATCTGTTACAATCTACTGTATAATCATCTTTATAATTTCAAAGCACAGTAATGCACATATAATTTTTTTTAGTGTGCAACCATCTATCTATTATAACTTTACTGCTAAAGAAAGATTAATTAAGCGTATTACTGTGTTTTTTTGTAATTGCATATTTCTGCATATTTTCATGTGTGATAAAGTAGATTTCATCCCCATCATTATTATTGCATCCTTGTTTTATGTTTTTAGTTTGCAGTATTATTGTGTGCAGTGCACAGATGTACTATTGTATTACGGTTTAAAGTCTTAAATTGATAAGTGTAGTACAATACAAACATAGAGTAGATAAAACACTTGATTATTCATATAAAAAATAATGGTAACTGGTGGTGGTTTGTTATTAATGTAAAAGGGCTTGACTGTAGTATCAGAAGCAAGTGTCAAATTAATCCAATCAGTAATTCAAATTATTTAAATATGAGTGTTGTTCAACAAAGCAAGTAATATTTCGGTTTCAAATGTTTACTCTAATAACAGAATATGAATGTGAAAATAGCATGTTATGAATCTGACTCTGAATATCACCCAGTCATGATCACACACGGGCGATGTCCTGGTAAGCTCAAATCATGAGATTCATATGCGCAGAAGAGCAGTGCCGAAACACTCATGTAACCGCCCGCGTAGTGTTGCTCCGCAAGTTGCTTGCAATTTTAAGTTTGAACCACAGATGCCCTTAGAGAGCACACAGTTCCGTAGTGCCGCTTTAATGGTTCCATTTAATGTTTCTTGTAGTACTTTAGAGAGGGGGAAAAAAAATATTTAGAAATGAGAAATACAATTATTCTTGGATTCACTGCCCTCAGCAGTCTGTCGCCAAATGATGCGCTCATTTCAGATTTCAACAAAGCAGATTTGGCAAGAAAGAAATGAAAGTAATCTGTATTCAGACTACACTGAAAGCACTTAAATAAAATAAAATAAAACACAAACTTGGGTTTTTGACTATTCTGGTTTGTGCTGTAGGTTTTTGATGGTCTAAAAAGAATCCGCTCATTAGACTCAAATGTTCGGGATACAGATATACTGGTAGCACTGGGTGTATTTGATTAATTAAAAACGACCATCTCACAAGAGTTATTATTTCAGAAATTGAAATTTGATGTACACTGACAGCGCTGTATGTATTTGATTCATAACAAAAGAACTAGCTCAATGTTCGTGATTCAGACTACACTGGCAGTGATGTTTTTGATTTCGTAAGGGTGTGTTCACACTTGGCAGGTTTGGTTGGATTAAAACGAACTCTGGTGCGATTGCTCTGTTAGTGCAGTTCATTGTAACTAGTGTGAACGCTACCATCCAAAACTTGGTGCGCACCAAAGAAGCGGACAGAGACCCCCAGTATCCACTTCCAAATGAACTTGGGCACGGTTCGACTTCTATATGAATGCAGCATGGACCAAAGATGTCTAAACGGACCAATAACAGGAAGTAATTTACCTTTTAATACTGACCTCAAGCATACCTGGTTCTTCTCATCATATGAGCTATGTTGCCCATTACAGTTCGGTACAGGTGTCAGAACCAATGTCAGCTGTCCTTGCAGCATATCTTCATTTGTGTGTTCAACGGAGGAATTCCTGACGCTGTTTTGACTCCTTTACACATTTTACTAGATCTTCGTTTGTTCTCAGCTGGTAGAATTACCACCATATATACATACATCTAACGAGCGCATTCAGCACAGCAGCCAGCATTGTTTTGGATGATCGGCAAGCTCCGTCGCAAAATATACGTCATAAAAGATGTCCAAACAGGTTGTGACCTTATCCTTATGCCTTTTGTTTTGTATCTTTCGGTTTGGTGTTAAAAATGCCAGTGTAAACGTGAGGCGAACAAGGACTAAATATATAATTTATTCTTTTTTTGGTCTGAACCAAGCGAACCGAATTACAAGTGTGAACACACCCTAAGAGGAACTGGCTTATTAGACATTTGTTTAGGAATCAGAATACACTTGTAGCGCTTTGTTGTGTGCTGTAGATTCAAAAGAACTGACGACTCTTTCTTTTGGGAATCGAGATTTGGACTACACTGGCAGAGGTGTATGTTTAAGACTCACTAAAAGAACCAGCTCAGAGTCATTTGTTCTGGAATCAGACTACACTGGTTGCAATGTATGTTTGACACTGTTGATTCAGAAGCGGGGTAGCACAGCTGCTGAATTGCACTGCAGGAAACACTGTCAGAGTATTTTAATATGGTGTCCCATCTGCATAGTTGGATATTGCATGTTCAGGTCCGATTAATGATTAACTTTAACAGAACTGAAAGTCATGAAAATCATAAAGTTTTGGTATTTAAAAAAAAATTATGAAATAAAAAAATGAAACTTGTTCTTGTTTCATAAACCTAAAGATGATTAACATCAAGTAATTAAGTTTAGTATTTTTTTTGTTATTGTTCATAACTTTACATGCAATTACATGTTTGTGTGTGTCTACAGCTGACTATAGTACCAGCGAGATGCTGGTTAACATGGGTAACCTGCCTCTAGATGAGTTCTACCCAGCAGTCGCCATAGTGACACTGATGCGTATCCTACGTGACCCATCGCTATCCAATCACCACACCATGGTTGTGCAGGCGGTCACTTTCATCTTCAAATCGCTTGGACTGAAATGTGTCCAGTTCCTGCCACAGGTCATGCCCACCTTCCTCAATGTCATCAGAGTGTGTGACGCTAGCATCAGAGAGGTACATTAAAACTTTAGCAATTTCTCTCATTTAGGCATTATTTACGAAAAATTTTGTTGTGGTTGAACCTGTAATTTTTTCCTCTTCTGTTCATTCTATTTTTTTCGTTCCTGTTTTTCCTCCCTCAGTTCCTATTCCAGCAGATGGGAATGGTTGTGTGCTTTGTCAAGATTCACATTCGGCCGTACATGGATGATATCTTCACACTGATCAGGGTGAGAGATGTATTTCACAACACAACTGCCTATGTCTGATCCAGAAAAATGCGTTCACGAATAATTACTTTAAATGTCTGTGACCTTGAGGAATGTTGTTCTGTGTGTGCCTTGTTTGCCTTCTCACTCTCTGATTTGTGTTTTAGTGGTAGAAAAACTCGGGGCATGTTAGTCCTATTGAGAGAAGTAGGCAAACGCTTGTTTCTTTCCTGTTAACCACTGCTGTTAGGTTGTAGCCTGATATGGGCCAGGAAAAGCCATTCAAAGTCATTGTGTAAAACTATTGGCAGGTCCCTCCTTCTTTGACACTTTGTGCATTTGTGGCTTTCTTGGTGCTTAACCAGTAGAGAGTATTGACTGATTTATGATGTGCTTGATTCACTCTTACCACTTACATCATCAAACTCCTAATTCTACCCCAGTAGTTTGTTTTCAGTTATTGTTGAGGTAATTAATGCACCAAAATATACAAATTCTGCCAATATTTACTCAACTTCAAGTCTTTGCAATCCTGTATGACTTCTGTCGAACACAAAAGGAGATGCTTTGAAGATGTTCACGCTGCTCTTTTCCATACAGTAGATGGAGAGTTAATACTTTCAAGCTCCAAACAGAACAGTAAAGCATCATAAAAGTAGTCCCTAGACTCGTGTACTGTATTTCATGTGTATTCCAGGACCCAAATTCAAGATGTTATTCACTTAGGTTGTTTTCACACTTGGTTTGATTCAGGGGTCCGAGTGTGGTTTGTGGGATTTTTGACCCATATGTGAACAGTCCAAACGATCTCAGACCCCTTTAAAGAGAACTGATCCCAGGAGGTTGTCTGAGTGTTGTTCGTTTGCAGCCTGCGATTCTGTTTACTAATAACGTGCTTTGTTAAAAAAAAATAAATAACAAAAAAATAACAAAAAAAGCAATAAGCGATCCGGGTTCACTTTATTTTCCCATTCCAATGCAAAACATGTTTGTCCATGACAGGTTACTTTTCAGCTGTAAAACAACACCGTTTCTATGGCTATAACAAAGTAAGAGGTATGATTATTATGAGTAAAACTTATGTGATCTCCACTTATGTGAAAAAATTTAAAAACTCTGGTGGTCTTTCTCCATTGTTTTGTGCAAATGAAGATTCAAGTGTTAAACCGGACTGGCGTTGAATGCTGAAAGTTTACAGTTAAGAAATTCTGTCAGGAATATATTACCATTGTATTCTAGGAATGGATGTAAGCTGATGCTGTTAGTAGATTAAACATTATCGTTATCAGTCTAATTTTATGTTGTTCATCTGACTTATTTTTCCAAGATATAATTATGTAATTAGCCTCTAAATACTGTAGGCCTGTTTTTATATAAAAAAATAAAATGTATTTAGTTATATTGCAATACTCTTTTAATGTATAAAACAAAATGTAGTATATAAAAAATAATATTGAATATTTTAATTATGCAATATGTTATATGTAATAGAAGTTTTATTGATTTATAGACCTGTTCTCATGCCGCTTGTTCTTTTTAAGAGCATTAAGCATGTTTAATAAACTAATACTTTTGAGTCAGGGGGTAAAGCAGGGAAGCTTTTGGCTAGATATATAAAGAAGAGAGAGTCTTTTTCTACCATTCCCTCAGTAAAATATGCTTGTGGTGAAATTTTTACCTCAGCCATTGATGATGATAATAATGCTTTTAAAGAATTATATCTTGATCTCTATAGTTCCCCGTCTTCATCTACTGATGAAGATATTATAAAATTTGAGGAATCATTAGATCTCCCTAAACTGATGACTGTGCAAAAATTTTTTTTTCTTGATTTTGAGATAACCTTGGAGGAGCTTGACGAGGTAATTAAGGCCCTGCCTACAGACAAGGCTCCGTGGCCAGATGGCTTTGCCGCTGAATTTTTTTAGATCTTATGCTACAGAACTGGCTCCACATTTGTTAGAAGTTTATACAGAATCATTAAAGAATGGAAAGCTTCTGCCAACCATGACACAAGCCCGGATCGGTCTGATTCTTAAAAAGGACAAAGATCCAAGCGAGTGTAAGAGTTACCGTCCAATTTTCCTGATCAAGCTAGATGTAAAAAAAATTTGGCTAACCTTTTAAGTTATGACATCTCTTATACATGCAGATCAGGTGGGGTTTATTCGGGGCCGCAGCTCTTCTGATAACATCAGGCATCTCATCAATATCATGTGGTCAGTGGCGAATGATCAGACTCCAGTCGCTGCCATCTCATTTGATGCCGAAAAGGCATTTGATATGGCAGAATTGGATTATCTTTTTAAGGTTTTGGAAATATATGGGTTTGGGAATACTTTTATTGGATGGATTAAGTTAATTTATAGACACTTGGTAGTGGCAGTACAAACAAATGGATTCATTTCAGAAAGGAGGTAAGAAAGGAGGTTGATTTTCCAGGGGTGGTGACGGAGGTATGGTGCATAAGCACCCTGAGGCCGCGTTCATGGTTTCCGGGGACTTCAACAAAGCCAACTTTAAAACAATAGCACCAAAATACCACCAACGTATCAGCCTCAACACACGAGGGGACCGGGTTTTGGATCATTGCTATTCTCCTTTCCGGGATGGCTACAAATCCCTCCCCCGCCAACCATTTGGCAAATCCGACCACTCTTCCGTTCTGCTTCTGCCCGCTTACAGGCAGAAACTGAAACGGGAAGCACCCACCCTCAGAACGATCCAGTGCTGGTCGGACCAATCAGACTCTGCGCTACAGGACTGTTTTGATCACGCGGACTGGGAGATGTTCCGGTCTGCCTCCGATGACGACATCGAGGTTTACGCTGATAGCGTAACGTGTTTCATCAGGAAGTGCGTAGAGGACGTTGTTCTGACAAAAACTATACGGATCTACCCCAACCAGAAACCCTGGGTTAACGGCGATGTTCGCGCGGCACTTACTGCCGGACCACCACTTTTAATTGAGGAGCGTAAACAAGCCAGTTATGCCCTCCGTAACTCCATCAGTGCAGCCAAACGCCAGTACAGGCACAAAATTGAAGGACAGTTCAACACCACTGACTCTAGAAGTATGTTGCAGGGAATTAACACCATCACGGACTATAAACGGAATAAAAACTCCGCCATGAACACCGCTGCCTCTCTCCCAGACGAGCTTAATACATTTTACGCTCGTTTCGAGGACAACAACACCGCCCTCGCGGAGAGAGCACTCACGGCCGACACTACAGAGGTTGGTTCACTCTCCGTCTCTGTTGCGAATGTAACCCGATCCTTTCGATGGGTGAATATCCGCAAAGCCGCTGGTCCAGACGGCATTCTGGGCCGTGTCATCAGAGCGTGCGTGATCCAACTGGCTGGTGTTTTTACGGACATTTTCAACCTGTCCCTCTCCCTGTCTGTAGTCCCCACATGCTTCAAAACATCAACCATTGTGCCTGTACCGAAGCAATCAAAAATCACTTGCTTAAATGACTGGCGTCCTGTTGCCCTCACCCCCATCATCAGCAAATGCTTTGAGAGGTTGATCAGAGATTACATCTGCTCTGTTCTGCCCACCTCTTTGGACCCATTACAGTTTGCCTGCCGCAACAACCGCTCCACTGACGATGCCATTGCATCTACAATACACACTGCTCTCTCCCATCTAGAAAAAAGGAGCACATATGTGAGAATGCTGTTTGTAGACTACAGCTCAGCATTCAACACCATATTGCCCTCAGCTTGATGAGAAACTCCGGGCTCTGGGCTTAAACAGCTCGCTGTGCAGCTGGATCCTGGATTTCCTGTCAGGCAGACGTCAGGTGGTTAGAATGGGCAGCAACATCTCATCACTGACCCTCAACACTGGAGCCCCGCAGGGCTGTGTTCTCAGCCCACTTCTGTATTCTCTGTACACACATGACTGTGTGGCAACACATAGCTCCAATGCCATCATTAAGTTTGCTGACGATATGACGGTGGTAGGTCTGATCACTGACAATGATGAAACAGCCTACAGAGAGGAGGTGCACACTCTGACACGCAGGTGTCAGGAGCACAACCTCTCCGTCCACACTGAGGCCGTTGTGAAGAAGGCTCACCAGCGCCTCTTCTTCCTGAGACGGCTGAGGAAGTTTGGAATAAACCACCACATCCTCACACGGTTCTACACCAGTACTGTAGAGAGCATCCTGACTGGCTGCATCACCGCCTGGTACGGCAATAGCACCGCCCACAACCGCAAAGACCTGCAAAGGGTGGTGCGAACTGCCAGAAACATCATCGGAGGTGAGCTTCCCTCCCTCCAGGATATATATAACAGACGGTGTGTGAAAAAAGCTCAGAGGATCATCAGAGACTCACAAGACTTTCACCTACTGTTGCACTCGTGTACACCGTAGTGTGACAATAAAGTGATTTGATTTGATAAGCTTCTGCTTTATGCAGATTATATTTTATTATTTGTCTCTGACCCTACTAGATCTATGCCTTGCCTCCAGAGAATTATTCACTCCTTTTCCAGGTTCTCAGGATACAGACTTAATTGGTCTAAATCTGAAGTGTTGGGTCTGACAGCACACTGCCCGATAAAGGCTTTTCAGCCAGGCGCCTTACAGTGGCCCAAACTAAGTATTTGGGCATTTTATTTCCAGCAAATTTGTGTGATTTAGTTAGTTAATTTTGACCCTTTAATAAAAAGGTTTTTGAGGATGTGGCAGGTGGGCTTCATTACAGTTATCTATGATTGGGAAGATTAATGTTATTAAAATGAATTGTATTCCAAAATTCAACTACCTGCTAGTCACTTCTTTTAGATGTCCCCCTCTCTTATTTCAAGCGATTTGAAAACATAGCAAAGTACTTCATTTGGAATGGGAAACTTCTCAGATTATGCTTCCACCTGAGAGAGCCCTTCCCTTGTACCAAACAGGAAATTCTTGCCCCTATTTTGACATTGGAAAGCCTTTCTATTAAACTAATTGGAGAAGTCAAGTTACACACCATTATGTCACATTTACACACTGTATAGACAAAAGTGTCCAGAGTGTCTAATTCTGACATTTATTTAAATGTTGCCTCAAGCTTATGGGTTAACCCCAAATTATGTATTACGAAGTCCCCTTTCTGCTGGTCAGAGTGGATTGTGTTGAAATCTGGTTCAACATTTTGGGACCCCAGATCTCAGTTTTATAGGTATTTACAGCTGCAACGTCTGCCCTGTACTATTTTTGGGAGTAGAACACACCCCCCCTAAAGTGGCAGATACTCTGGGAGTGGTGATTACTGCTTTCGGAAAAGGTCATGAGGCATCTGTGTATTACTCACTGCTAATTCTGACGGATGGAGCTTCAACTTCCCTCAAGAGATTATGGGAGAAATATTTAAACTTCAAATTGGAGGAGGGAGAGTGGGCTAGGATTCTAAAATACATCAGGTCTGCATCTAGAGATGCAAGGGTGCGCCTTAAGCATTTCAAAATTTTACATTGTTTTTATTGAACCCCCTCTTGATTGTATAGGCTTGGTCTTAAAGACACACCCACCTGCTGGCGGTGCCAGTCAGAGGATGGAGACATAACCCATGTCTTCTGGTTGTAAGTTCAGAGTCTTGTATGTAATGTATTGTGCACTCAGCTTTCATTTTGACCCAGATTTTGGGTGATGGGGCGGTCATCGACTTTGAAAATAGGCACATTAAGAGTTGGGTCCCAACATGATATTATGTTTTCTTTTCTGCAGGAATATTGGACTCCAAACAACCCGATGCAAAACACCATCATACTGCTGATCGAGCAGATTGTGGTGGCTCTTGGTGGAGAATTCAAACTCTACCTGCCTCAGCTCATCCCACATATGCTGCGAGTCTTCATGCATGACAACAGCCCTGGACGCAGTGTCACAATCAAGGTAAATACACATCCTGACAAGATAAATACACAACCGGACTTGCACTAATGTTTCTAACTAAGAGTGGGTGGAAATTATTGACTTATGCATCACAGTTCTTAACCCTTTGGGCCTGGCGACACGCCGGCATGTACTGCTTGATTTTTTTTTCATCATTACAGCGGAAACAACAAAAAATTCTCTGTCATTTTGGGGCATACAGAAAAGTGTAAGACATCATTAGAGACTATAAAGGGTCTACTTTTATTTGTGTACACTCAGTAACAACAAAACCTTGTGCTTTTGTAAAATAAAGAAAATAAAAAGGGTGAGCTGTCAGCAATGTCTGGGTTTGCGAGCATATATCTGAAATGTCACAAAAATTAACTGAAACTCCGAATACTTATAATACAAACATGAAACATATGTTTAAAGAAAGCTTAAAATGTCTACTTTTAAATAAAACAATTCAAATTTAAAACAAATATTCTCCTGCAATGTAATCTGTATGAAACAAAGCGATGTACAATTTCTCCTGGCTCAGCTAATTATCCCTAATGTGATCACACCCACGGGCAGAGGGTGCTATTCATACAGTAATGTGCTGAGTCGAACAATGCTAATGGTAAATGCCCTCGACTGTGCCTTAAAAACAAAGTTCACTCACTTTTCTGAGCATTTGGAAGATCGCACGATACGCGAGTGAGAAAACTCCTGGATAGTTCAAATTTTCCTCAGAAGAAGAGTGGGACTCCGATGAATGTTTGTATTTTGAAGAGTGACTTGATCCAGCCGAGGATACAATTTCGGATGAGTAAGTCATTTAGTTTTCATTAGTTGACATGTTATTTTATATAAACATATTTTACTAGTGGGACTGTTTCCAGACTTGCCATCCAGGATTCAGATTATTGAAATTTGAAATATGTCCTAATAGTTTTAGTTACATTTAAATGCTGTTTCGGCTAAAGCAGGCATTTAAATTGTATGCTGTATGATGATGTAAAAATAATATGAATGTTTAGATTATATTTTAACTAGTGTTTATTATGCCTCATTATCATCAACAAAGCTTGTGCTTGCAAATATGTGTTCATGGTAAATGAGTTAAATGCAGCTTTGATCACAAATTGCATTTTACAATATATTCAAATAGAAAACTGTTCTTTTAAATTGTAAAAGTAGCTCACAATATCACTGTTTTTACTGTATTTTGGATCAAATAAATGCAGTCTTGGTGAGCAGAAGAAACTTCTTTTAAACGTTAATGTAGGTCTAAAATTAAGTAAAATCTTTATGCAAAGAAAATTACTTTTAACTTTAAACTTGATTTTGATCTTTAAGTCTCCTCACATACATTCTCTTTCTGTCACATTCCTCATTGATAGGCCCAGGGGAGGGTGTCTTTGTCTCCTTATGTGTGAATTACAATCAATATTCATGATAGTTCACACCTCCTCGCATATGACCTTTCTAACACTAAAAGTGTCTTATAAAAGGTAAATTACTATATTGTTTTATGAAAACATCCTTTTGTATCAAAAACTCTAGGCTACAAGATCCAGTTCTCAAAAGGCTTGTGGACAAATGTTTTGGTATGTGTTATATGACACTTAAAAATTGTGTTTTTTCAAAAACCATGCATAAACGTTATTTTCTCAAAAATGCAAACATGTACACACATGTTGCTCACATATTATTGTACCCCAGTTTGTGCTGAATACAGTGTTATCAGACTTAAGCCATTAATGTGTTTTTAAGCAACTGAAAAAAGCACATATTTCAAGGCATTTCAAAACTTCTCCAGGGCCCAAAACACCCTCAGGCCCTAGAGGGTTAAAATAATCAGAATCAGAATGAGCTTTATTGCCAATTATGCTTACACATACAATTAATTTGTCTTGGTGACTGAAGCTTCCAGTGCACAAACAATACAGCATCAAGACAGAGATGATAATAATTAAACAAATTGTAATAAAAATTAAAAGTGAATAGAAAATATGTGTATATAGAAATATACAATAAGGCTATAATATATAAAATATACAATAAGGCTATAATATATTTGTGTGTATAATATACACACAAACATACATATATATGTATTTATTACACACTACCATTCAAAGGTTTGGGGTCACTTGCCTGAAATGTTTATCATGATCTTAAAAATCTTTTGATCTGAAGGCGTACGCTTAAAGGTTTGAAATTAGTTTTGTAGACAAAAATGTAATTGTGCCAGCATATTAATTTTATTAAAAAAAAACAATTTTTTGAATTGATTACTTGGACCGAATAATTAAGAAAAGCAGCCACTAAGTGCCCAGTATGTAGATGGGAACTCATTCAATACTGTTTAAAAAGTATCCCAGGGTGATAACACAAGTTGATTGAGAAAATGTCAAGAGTCCATTTCTGCAAAATCTAAGCAAAGTGTGGCCATTTTGAAGATGCTAAAATATAACGTGGTTTATATTGGATTTTTTTTAGTCCCAACATAATTCCCATATTTCCATTTCTATTATTCCATAGTTGACTTTACTATTATTCTAAAATGTACAAAAAATAAATAATGAAGTGACCCTAAACTTTTGAATGTGTGTGTGTGTGTGTGTGTGTGCGCAAAATACAAATGCGAATCTGTTAGATAGAATATTGTTAAGGGAATGTATAGCAGATGAGGATATTCTGGATCAATCCACAAAAAAACAATCAGAATTTTGCATTCTTTTTTATTAATAATTATTAATGAATGTCAATCTACTAAACATTTAGTCAAATTCATTAAATGATTTAAAATCACACACACACACACACACACACACACACATATATCATATATATATGTATATGTGTATATATATATATATGTATATGTACACTACCGTTCAAAAGTTTGGGGTCACCCAAACAATTTTGGGTTTTCCTGAAAAGTCACACTTATTCACCACCATACGTTGTGAAATGAATAGAAAATAGAGTCAAGACATTGACAAGGTTAGAAATAATGATTTGTATTTGAAATAAGATTTTTTTTACATCAAACTTTGCTTTCGTCAAAGAATCCTCCATTTGCAGCAATTACAGCATTGCAGACCTTTGGCATTCTAGCTGTTAATTTGTTGAGGTAATCTGGAGAAATTGCACCCCACGCTTCCAGAAGCAGCTCCCACAAGTTGGATTGGTTGGATGGGCACTTCTTGCGTACCATACGGTCAAGCTGCTCCCACAACAGCTCAATGGGGTTCAGATCTGGTGACTGCCCTGGCCACTCCATTACCGATAGAATACCAGCTGCCTGCTTCTGCTCTAAATAGTTCTTGCACAATTTGGAGGTGTGTTTAGGGTCATTGTCCTGTTGTAGGATGAAATTGGCTCCAATCAAGCGCTGTCCACTGGGTATGGCATGGCGTTGCAAAATGGAATGATAG